>CM047810.1:48391757-48991757 GCA_026214975.1 Gentiana macrophylla | reverse complement strand
ACTCAATTTCATCTTTTCAGTCAGCAAGCCATTGAGATGACTCAAAACATGTCACAGCCTCCTTGTAAGTAGTAACCACTTCTTTTGTTACTTGAAGTGCATATCCAACCATATCCTCAGACCCATACCTCTTAAGAGGTCCAATATTGGTCCTTCTAGATCTACTGACAGATTTACTTTGCTGATCAATAACCGATGTTTGAGTATTAGATGACCCATGTTCAGCTGACTATTTCGGATCTAGCTCTGGTTCTACCATATCAGATAAGTTTTGAATGTGATAAACTTTCTCCACCTGAAGATCCACATCTCTGTCAACTCTCTCAGATTCAACTCTAGTTCCAGATTCAGAAGAGCTGAGCATGGAATTTTCATCGAAGATCACATCTCTGTTGAGTATGACCATATTCTCTACTGATGACTAAGTTTAATACCCCTTAACTCCATCTTCATACCCTACAAACATTCCTTTCTTGGCTCTTGGCTCCACTTTACGTTCATTAACATAATAATAAGTTGTGTTTCCAAAAACCCTTAGACCTGAGTAATCTGCAGGCTTCTATGACCACATCTCAATTGGTGTTTTGAGATTGAACATTGTGTGAGGTCTTCGGTTGATTTAGTAGCAATTTGTGCTGACAACCTATGCCAAAAATATTCTTGACAAACCAGAATTAGATAGCATGCCTTTTGCCCTCTCCAGAAGAGTTTGATTCATCATTTCTGCAACACAATTCTGTTGAGGAGTATCCCCAACTGTATGATGCATGGAAATACCCTCATCCTTGCAGAATTGATCGAACTCGGATTAGTAGAATTCCCGACCATTATATGTATGAAGCTCTTGATCTTCTTCCCTGTCTAATTCTCCAATGGAGCCTTCCACTGCTTGAAACTATTGAATGCATCACTTTTGTGCTTCATCATCACCACCCAAGACATTTGGGAATAGTCATCAATAAAGGACACAAAATATATGAGACCCCCAAATGATTCAACCCTTGATGACCCCTATTAATCGGAATGGATATAATCAAGTTATGCCTTTATATTGTGTATGCCTTTGGGGAAATTTCTTGTGTGTAGCTTCTCAAACACACAATGTTCACAAAAGTCCATATTCTTGATGTTATATCCCCCTCAAGAAGATCATCTTTTGAAAGAATCTGAATCCCTACCCAGTCTGATATGCCACAGCTTGGTCAGCTTTGATTGGTGAACTGATGCGAATCAACTTTATGACATTTACTATATCAATTTATCCCCGAAATTGGACTTAAATAGAATCGATTCACGGTAAACCATACATAAATGTGCTTAATGTTCTTATTAGTTACATATGGGCTTTTATCATGATTATTGTGTATCGGTATCTTATTTTTATATCAAATTATATTACTACACGTTTTATGGTTCTTTGTAGGAATAATCCAAGCCTAAGAGGATTTGAGCCGAAACATGTAGAAAGTTTGAGATCGAACCGGAGGATAACCAAGTCGAGTTGTTGGACTAGTCCGAGATCAGTCCTGGACAAGCCCAAACATGCCCAAGAATCAGTCCAGGATGCCCCAGACAAGTCCAGAATCTGTCTAGGAGGCCCCAGACAAGTCAAGGATCAGTCCTGGACAAGCCCAAGCAGAACCCAAGACGCTGAACCGAGCATAGTGCTCGGTAAAGCGACCCAGGCGCCAAAGGATGGCTTAAGATCAGCCAGAACGTGTTCTAGACAAGCCCAAAGGACATCACAGCATGCTGAACCGAGGAGTGTGCTCGGTAAAGAGACCCATGTGTCCTGGACATGCCTAGGACAAGCCCAGAACATGTCTGGACATGTTCAGGATCAGCCCAGACGCTATACCGAGGGACCTTGTCGGTTAAGCGAGCCGACTTAACCCTAAAACTTCCAGATTTACCCTTTTAAGTCCTAGGTCAGTTAATTTAGTATAAATATGATATATTTCGGCATTCTATGGACGATTTTCAGAGCAGCAAACTATGTAGCAAATTTATCAATAAAAGTACTTGTTTTCTCCACTGTTTAAGAATTTTTTTAGCCTTTTCTTGCTTGTATGCTTGATGATTCATTGTGAAGGATATTGCTAGAAGATTGGTCTCGTGTTTCTAGGTAATCATGTCGAATCTTTCTTATATGTTGTTGAATTTGTGATGATTATCGTTGGAACAAGTCTGTTAGGTCAAATTACTTGTAGATCGAATTGGATTATGTTATTTTGCACCTTATCATGATTTATATTGATTCATACACGAGAAATGCCCGGTCTCGGGGAAAAGATTTTGTTTTGGAATACTACCCAACAGTCTATATTGGGGAAAAGCCTTAACGATTTAGTTTCCTGATATGAATTTTTTCTATTACTTCTATTTTTCGTTTTAAATTACGTGTATAGAAATTGGCCACTTCTTTGCATGTTTTTGTAATTACTTTCGAAGGAACTAAAGTTGAAGAGGGTAATTGGACAAGAAACAATTAGATCGTTATTAGTTAACTAGCTCGTAGTTATTTTCGGTATTTTCTAGTTCTTAATTCGTGTTTAGTTAATATTGTTCTAGCCCACGCACGGTAGAAGTTTAGCTATTCATAGGGTTCTAGAGTCCGCGCATGATCTATGAACCACTTTAGGGAAATACACCAGTAATTGACTCGATTATTGGAACTTTAATGATAAAAATGTATGAATTGATATAGAAAACGATTAGGGAATAATTAACTAATTCAGTTCGGTATAATTTCTTAAACGTTGTTAAAACTCATCTTGATTTGATAATCTATGATCTTCTACTTTAATTTCCGCATTTATTTTGGTCAAAGACCACCAACCTTGTAATCTTGAATTTTATAACAAAATTTTCATAATCATCAAAAGAGTCCCTATGGGATCGACCTTGCACACGAATTGAGCTATATTACGGCTGACCTAGTACGCTTGCTAGTGTAGATCTTTTACTTTAATATCCGCGTTTATTTTGGTCAAAGACCACCAACCTCGTAATCTTGAATTTTATAACTAAGTTTGCATAATTATCGAAAGAGTCCCTATGGGATCGACCTTGCTCATGAATTGAGCTATACTACGGCTGACCTAGTCCGCTTGCTAGTGTAGTCATGATTTTTGTGAACATGAACTTCTGATTATGCAATAGCAGCAGAGCTATATACAATAGAGCCCTATAACAAATACAAGGTTCCCTTTATGACACCTTAAGGACCACAACTGAATCTTTGTAGACATTCAGAACTCCACCTTCACCCTTAAAATTGAACCCTTTTGATGTCTCAAAGACTAAGAGATGTCAAATTCTAGGTCATCTGTAAACATATCTAACACATTTAAGTGTGCAGAAGCTACCATCATGTGTCCTCAGCTAAACTGAGCCAATCCCAACTATCTTGCAGATCTTGTTGTTGGCCATTGAAATATGTCCACCATCTATCTGCTCATGGGTTGAGAACCACTTCATGTGTGGACAAATATGATAGGATTCTTCAGAGTCTAGAATCCACACATCAGCGTGATGTGTTGATTCCCTGCCTCTAGAACCGGATCCTCATCCAAGTCATGCTTAGCTGCCACAACAGCTGTGCCAAAATTGCTCTCATGTTGCTTCTTCCACTTTGGACTATTGGTCTTCCAATGCCCCTACTTCTTACAGTAATTACATACATCTATGGACTTAGGACCTTTGGACCAAGATTTCTTCGATTTTTTCTTCCCAGGATGTCCATGCTCTTTCCCCCTGCCGCTGCTAGCTACCAAGCCAGCTACCTGACTAATTGTACATGTCCAAGCTGCCTTATGGCTCAGCTCCCTTGCATGGAGATATGATATCACATCCTCCAAATACAATGTATCATTCCCAACAATAAAGGATTGCAATAAGTTCTCATATGATACCGGTAATTAAATTCACTAACAGGATTAAAGATGCATCTTCATCATCAATATTAACATCAATATTCCTCAAGCCAAGCAATATTGATTTTAGCTGTTCGGGATGATCTCTCAGCTGAGTACCCTCATGCATCCTCAGGCTAAATAGACGTTGTTTCAACAACAACTTGTTGGTTAATGACTTAGTCATATACAGGCTTTCAAGCTTCGACCAAAGCCTAGTTGCGGTGTCTTCCTTTACAACTTCTGTGATAACATCTGATAGGCACAACATGATGGTTCAATCTGCCTTTTCCTCAAAACTGGCCATCTCATCAGAATTGGCATCCCCTTTATAGGATAAAGGAGTTCACAACCCTTGTTGCTTTAACATGGCTCGCATCTTGTTCTGCCATACACTGAAATTGTTTCTCCATGTAAACTTGTCGTTTTTCACGTTAATTGCAGATATCATCTATTTTTGGAGGACAAACCTTCGATTCCAAAACATAGCGTCGATGAAGACATTGGGGACAATCAAATCTGCTCGAACTATGGAGATTTTCAAGAAAACCAACGCTCTAATACCAGTTTGTTGCAACGGATTGCAATCGAAGACACATAATAACATATCAATTAATCGTAAACAATCACACAATATAGAAACAAAGAGAACACATATATTTCACATGGTTTCCGTCGTCGTGCCGACTACTCCTCGGACAGAAAATGAGATATTTTACTATGCACATAACTACAAGACGATTCACTTCTAGGTTACAATGATTGCAGGTATTTATAGCCTTGGAAATCTAACCCTAGGCGCCATAACGACTTCAGTCAGAAATCCCATAAAGCCCCAGACGCGACTCAGCCCAACTGAATCACCAAAAGTAATAGCTCAGATGCAGAACCAGTTCAGACATGTTCAACAGACTCAGCAGACTGCACTCCGTTGACAGATGGACTCAACTGACACTTCACTCAGTTAACTTCCCAGACTTGACCACTTCACTCAGCTGACCATCACTCAGCTAATCCTAGTTTCTAGTTGTGCCTAATTCTGATGCAGATATCAAATACACCTTGACAACACGTAATGTCGGAAAGATAATGAGAAGGGCAACATTCAGTGTATGAAGGAAATTTGGCTGACTTCGTCTGATGCATACAGGGAGGAACCAGGAATTGGAGGTCGGTGGGCTAATGGACTATATTTATATGGTTTGATCGAATGGGCTGGATTTAGACCACAAACTGTGTTGGACTAGGTTATTTAAGGTTTTTGATGTATCAAAAATAAAATCCGGGTGGGCTGCGCCTATCCAAGTAGTGGCGAAGCCAGGATTATGGTTTAGGGGGCAGAATTCTAAATAAATTGTCGTGGAAAAAGTGTTCAAAAAAATCTCTCTAAATACAAATAAGAAATATGTTGTGTGTTTATATTATAAAGAGACATACCCATAAATATTTTTATAATATGTACAAATTTTAAAAAAAATAAAAGTAATAAGAAATGATTGTATACATTTTTTTGATTGTCATATCAATTATCTTCTTTAAATTCTAAGAAATTTTTAAAAAAGAAGTGTGGAAACTTTAAGTAAAAATAAAATAAAATCTGATGTATAGTTCTATAAAAATAATGCTCGAACCCAAATCCACTAAAGCACATAAGCATCTTAAATTTAACAGGTAAATGAAATATATAACACATTAATGCAACATATTAACAAATATAAAGGGTATTTTAATAATTTCTCGGAAAATTTAAGAGGGCACGAGCCCTTCTTGCCCCTGTATAAGTCCGTATCTGCACCGAAGCATATCCTTGAGTTCGTCCTTGAATGCATAAAGCACAATATTCAGCCAAGCCTATCGGCCCATTTAAAAAGATGTTTCGATTAATTCTGATACGTGTCGCGTGTGTGTATATGAAGTGGGTAATACTAATGTCACTTTTGTAATTGTAAACGTGGAACAAGACTTTCAACTTTATTTTTTTGTTTTTATGACTGCCATGGCTTTTTGTTAATTTAGTTTCAGGCTGTCGCTTTTATATCTGTATTTGAAGGTGACATTTCTTTATTTGCATTACTTAAAGTGTCCGTTTCCACCCCCGCTCACAATGACTTTCGCCCTCCGCTCCCTTTCTTTTACAACGGAAGATGATATAACAATAATTGCGTAAAATAACATTAAGTCATTACATATTGTAATTATTTTTTGAATTTAACATATTTTAATTATTATCAATTATATTTAAAAAAAAATATTATTAATTAAAATAAAATCAACAGATGATTAGGTTTTGTGATCATTAATTTATAATTTATTATTATACAACATCAAAGCTCACAACAGAATGTGCATGTGTTATGCGTATTCATTTTCCTCGTTATGACAATTTATGCAACACAGGTCGGGAACATGTACAAGTGCCATAATACACCCAACGGACTGTCTTTTTTTTTTTTTTTTTTTTTTTTTTTTTTGAGGGTAAACGGACTGTCTTTAGAAGTCTTACAAAATGACACAAGTATTATTACAATATATACTCCCTCCGTCCCACAATATAAGGCTTTTTGGCCATTTCACACTGTTTAAGAAAACATAATAAATGAGTTACTTTTTAATATTTCAATGTAAAATAATGTATTGTTTTCTGGGATTGACTAATAATATTGCATTGTTTAGTGTGAAAGTGAAAACAATGTATTTAATATTGTATTGGATTGTGAGAAGGACTTATATTTTAGGACACCACGAAAAAGTTAAAAAAACTTATATTACGGGACGGAGGGAGTACTATTTATTCATTGTATTTTTATTTCATTTTCTCTTTCAGCTGGCTTTGTATAGGTGGGCCCAACCAACCCTTAGTATAAAAACATTTTATGTATACTTTTCCATTTCAGACACATAATTGTAATATTTCGATTTTAGGAAAGAGACAGAGGCGAATAATTCCTCGCTCATCTTCCGGAATCATATAATCACAAAAGTGAGTGGATATTCATCGGAGGCTGTTATAATCCGAATACTCATAAGGTTGGGTCGACGCCCGCCTCCCCCCAAACTGTACTTGCAAGTTTCCCTGCAAAAAAGAAAACCAAGACTGGGATCTGATCATAGCCACAGTGAAGTCTTGGGATGCAAATGCGATGGTTTTTAGATTCGGCAAACATGAGATGTGTCCCACACTTGCAGAAGTACATCGAATTATTTGTATTTTCGGTTCCTTTTATTAGGAGTTTAATATTTTGGGTATTTATGTATGTATTTTCGACATATATATATATGTAAGGAAGAAAATCTGATTTAATAAAGTGATTATGGAAAATCATGGGAATTAGGTAATATTGGGATTTTTCCCTATTTAAGGAAAAATCAACCTAATCAGCCTCATAATCTTTTAATCAGATTTTTCCACCTCCAAATTCATCTTCTGCGTGTGAGAGAGAGCAAGTTAGGGCTGAGGGATTTTTCCATCAGTTGCTAATTCAATCCTTGACGGTTTTTAGATCAGAGTCGAATACCAGAATCGTTGTGAAAAGAGCAACGTTGTGACATCAAAAAGTTGAAGCTTTGCTAAGGTATGATTAAACCCTAGCTTTGTTCTTCTTCGAGTTTGATGGATTCAAACTCATCAATTCGTAGTTTTGTCGTTTAGAAGCGTGTGATTGAATCTAATCTAAGTTTGGATTTATCACACATGTTTTCCTGCAGAAAAGGATCAGTTTTGCTGCTGTTTTTCTGTGGTTTGGAGTAGGAATTTGCTGCTTAAAAGGTAAGAGGCTCTTCCTACAATTCTAATTATTGTTATTGAGGTTTAGATCAAGTTTTATGATGCGTAGATGCAAGAAAGTTGTGTTTTTTTCGTTGATCTAAGGATCATAAATGTTTAGATATGTTTTCTACATTTTACTATGTTGAAAACGAGGTTAATTAGGTTAGAAACGATTCAGAAATCGAGTTGCGAAGATTTTAGCATTTTGGGAAAAACCCAGGCGGACGGGCGTCCGAGACCTTATAACCCAAACGGGCGTCTGAAATAGGCAGACGGGCGTTTGAGGTCAGATTTTTGATTCAGGATGTAGCTGTTTTTTTTGATGAGGCGGGCGCCTCGAGGTTAGTGGACGGAGTCCATAGGATGTCGAGGCAGCGCCTGGCCTGTTTTACCTAGTTTATACTGTTTTAGCATTTCAGGTTGGTTTTCAGGCTCCATAATCGTGTTTTCACTGTTTCAAACCCTTAATCATGATATGTTAACATTAATTAAAATATGAGCAAGCTTCGATTGAACTTCTGATTCGTTCAGTTAAAACACCGAATGTACTCTTAAAGGGAGTTGAAGTTCGGATCCGTCGGAAGGGCATGAAAGGGCTTGTGCTTTGATGAACTAGAGTTCATCAATGTCTGTGTAATTGTTAAGATGTGATGTCTAGCTGTCTAAGTGAGGGAGTAGTGTTGTTAAGGTGAGTTTTAATCTGAAAACACTTAGGTGGTTAGTAATTCACACTAATAATTACATATGTGTAGATAAAAGATAAAACGTCACTTATTCTTGGTTAGGCACTGATTCAAATCGGCGATGTGATACGTTCATAAAAGGTGGACAACGCTACTGGCTCAAAAGGTTGAAGGGTAGTGAAGGAAATCCATCGAACGTATATGCATACCGGGGAGATCCCGGGACTACCGGTGCTAATCACCGTAGTTGGCAAGTATATCTCGTGGTGGAATTTTCACCATGCATTGTGTCCTTGAGTAATGATGTAACAAAGATAATCTAAGTTAGAAACGTATAGTCACGACGTGTCGATGGGCATGCAGTGAACCCTAGATTGAGTCGGTCTCACCAAGATAATCTTTTAATAATAACCTTAATTAAATTGTAGCTTCTACTTCTTACTTTGTACAATGTACTTACCTCAAATGCATGTTTATTTATGTGTTTGGGGGAGAGAAGACGAACAGGTTAGTCAAGACTTTGAGGAGGACTTTGATGACGACGTTTGAGGACGCCGGACTTGAAGACCTTGTTTATTTTTTATTTATTCCATTTGTTTCATAGACTTGGATTATTGTTGGAGATCGCGTAGTTTGATTTTAGTATTTCATATGGATTCGTTTGGTTTTCCGATGTAATAAGTATTACATTTTATTCTACCTTTAGTATTTCTATTCTTGGTTGTTTGGAAAAAAAAATACCCGAGTCTTTTAGCTTCCGTTTGCTTTTATTTGATACGACGTAGTAGAGGCTTACGTGTAATATTATTTATTTAATATTATGCGTGCCGAACGTTTCGATTTCCGGATAAGGACTCGGTGTCTGGGAACGGGGCGTTACAGTTGGTATCAGAGAAAAGCGTCTTTTAGGCTTCCCTTCTTCTAAGATAAGTTTTCTTTAGACCCCTTAGTGACGTTCTGGTTTTCTTTGATCAATAGGATGGTGTTCACGAGAACTGGAGCAGGTGCTGAAGAGTCAGGAGTTCATCGTGAGAGTCCTACACTAGTTGTTAGAGGCGGTTTTGTAAGGCAGAATCCTTCATCTCATCCGAGCCCCACTCCACCCCCTTCATACTGCAACCCCTACACCACGATCTCAGCTGGGCTTGTCACCGTGACCCCATCAGGATCAACGCCCACAATGGCATGTGGGAAATTCGGGTCAGTTTTCATTGATAAGTGATGTCCCAGCTGGTTTAGTACCACCACCAGTGAGCTACCCTCCACCGAGGTATAACTACATCTATGGAGAACCAGGAGAAGCACCTATACGAGTCACTGTAGTGGGAGACATTCCACCAGTCTACATACCCCCATCAACTAGTATTTATCCACCTCCAGTGAGTGTTTACCCTCCACCGGTGAGCCACCCCTCGCCACCAGTTTTCCATCATCAGCAGCATCAGACCTTTTACCCACCTCCAGTGGGTCATACTCCTCGACCTACTGTACCACCTTCACCCCGTTTTGACCATCAACAAGTCTTTGGTTACCCACCCTACGGTTTCCACCAACACCAGTACCAGCAACAAGGGATACCTTTTGGATACCCTCCAGTTTATCCGCAAGCTCCACCAGTTAGGCCGGTTTTCGAGCAGGCACCACCAATTGATTGGTATACGAGATTAATGAGGAACAAAGTTCAAGACTTCTTTGGGAATGTCGAGCATTCGAATGCCGAAGAGTGGATAAGGAGTTTTGAGAAGGCATGTAGGAACATACATGTCCCTGAGACTGAGATGGCACAATTGGCAGTTAGTTTCCTTTTGGGTGCAGCTGAAGCATGGATAGATGCTATACAGAGCAGTAATGGTAAAGTGACAGACTGGGAAAGTTTTAAGGCAATGTTTTATAATGAGTATTTTCCAGCGACAGTGCAGACAGACATGGCAAGTCAATTTCTAAAGCATAAGCAAGGTAATTACATGACAGTATCACAGTACACCAACAATTTTAACGAGTTGGGAAGGTTCTACCCTGAGTTGATGAAGGTAGAAGAAAGGAAGATGGCCCTATACAAGGAAGGGTTATCGTATCAGATACAGTCTGGTATGCTAGGTTTCACAGCCAAGAATATGGCGGAATTGTTGAATAAGTCCTTGGAGGTTGAGACCTTCAGGAAGAAAGCCACCGTTGTTATCGGGAACAAGAGGAGTTTTGGCACGAGTCAAGGTAATATCCGGGGAGCACAGCAACAAAATTTCAAGAAGACAACAGCCCCTGCAGCAAGTAAACCTCCAACCGGAGCACCTTTATGCTCTAAGTGCAACAGGAACCACTCAGGTGAAAGTAAGGCTAGTTCAAACGGTTGTTACTACTGCGGAGATTTAGGACATTTTGCTAAGATGTGTCCAACGAAGGGGAGTTCGAATATTCCGAAGCAAGGAAATGGGAAAGGCAGCCCAAGTCGCCCAGTTCGAGTGTTTGCAGTGGATGCTGAGATGGCGGAACCAGATGACAATGTTATTTCAGGTACCTTTGGTTTATTGTAATTTATTTGAGTACTTCTATAGCACGATTTAAATCATGTTGTATTTGTGTTTAAATAAATGAATTCACATCCTAGGTACAATAATATTAGACAACTTAGTTGTCACGGCATTGTTTGATACGGGAGCGTCTAATACTTTTGTGTCAACTAAGGTAGCTAAGAAGCTTAATTTACCAATGGAACCTTTAAGAAACACCTTGGAGATCATAACACCTTTAGGAAAAGTGACTATGGTAGCCAAGTTGATACCTCAGGTTGATGTACGAGTAGGAGCGTATCGTTGCAAGAGCGACTTTACGGTTTTGGACTTTTCAGAGTTTGATGTGATTCTTGGAATAGATTGGCTATCCGAGAATTTTGTCCATTTGGATTGTAGAGAAAAGAGAGTGACCTTTAAGATACCGGGAAAATCAGATAAGACTTATCAGGGGAATGTTTATAAGCCCAGTAAGAAGCGTCACCCTATAATTTCAGCGGTTAAGACTATAAGAGCTTGTCAGAAAGGTTGTGAAGGCTACTTGTTGTACACAGTGGATGTGGAACAAGTGAAGCCTAAGTTAGAGGAAACCCCTATAGTCAAGGAGTATCCTGAAGTGTTTCCAGAAGAGTTACCGGGAAACATGCCTGACAGAGAGTTTGAGTTTGAGATTAAGTTGGTACCCGGAGCGGCACCAGTTGCTAAGGCACCCTATAGAATGGCACCGGCTGAATTGAAAGATTTGAAAGCTCAGCTTAAGGATATGCTTGAGAGGAACATAATTTAGCCTAGCACCTCGCCTTGGGGAGCCCCAGTGTTGTTTGTAAAGAAGAAAGATGGTAGCATGAGGATGTGCATAGATTACAGAGCGTTGAATAATCTTACCATCAAGAATAAGTACCCTTTGCCAAGGATTGATGATTTGTTTAACCAGTTGCAAGGCAAGAGAGTATTTTCCAAGATTGATCTTAGGTCCGGATATCACCAGTTGAAGATCAAAGTGGCTGATATACCGAAGACAGCGTTTAATACGAGGTATGGACATTATGAGTTCTTAGTCATGCCTTTTGGACTCACTAATGCTCCATCAGCATTTATGGATTTGATGCAGCGTGTTTTCATGCCATACTTGGATAAGTTTGTGATAGTATTCATAGACGACATCCTAGTATACTCTAAGGATGAGAGAGAACATGAAGAACACTTAAGGATAGTGCTGGATACATTAAAGAAGAACCAGTTGTATGCTAAGTTTTCCAAGTATGACTTTTGGTTGAATCAAGTGAGTTTCTTGGGTCATGTCATTTCTGGAGATGGCATTAAGGTTGATTCCGCGAAGATTGAAGCAGTTGAGATGTGGTCCAGACCGACTACCGTTTCAGAGGTTAGAAGTTTTCTCGGTTTGGCTGTCTATTATAGGAAGTTTGTACAAGACTTCTCAAAGATAGCTACACCACTTACCCGGCTCACTCAAAAGAATGTAAAGTTTGAGTGGACCGGTGAGTGTGAAGAGGCTTTTCAGACATTGAAGACGAAGTTGACCACAGCCCCAGTTTTGGCAGTTCCGGAGATCTTTGATAAATATGACGTTTACACGGATGCTTCGGGAGAAGGTTTGGGTTGTGTGTTGATGCAGGGAGGGAAGGTAATTGCTTATGCATCTAGACAGTTGAAGGTTCATGAGAAGAATTACCCAACCCATGACTTGGAGTTAGCAGCAGTTGTGTTTGCCTTGAATATCTGGAGGCACTATTTGTATGGAGTTAAGGCCAGGATCTTCACCGATCACAAGAGCTTGAAGTATTTCTTTACCCAAGAGAATCTGAATACGAGACAAAGGAGATGGTTAGAGTTTGTTAAGGATTATGACTTGGATATTCAATACCATCCGGGCAAAGCAAATGTAGTAGCCGATGCTTTGAGTAGGAAACCAGTGTTTGCGGTTTCAAGTGTTGAAGTTGTTGCAGAGAGGTTAGATGGGCTGCAGATTCGGAGTTTTGACCAGATTGAAGACCGACAGTTTATGGCACCATTGTTAGCAAGGTCCGAGTTGATGGATGATATTCGGGAAAAGCAAGATGAAGACTCAGTTTTGGTTGACTTGAAGCGAGTTGCAAGGGAAAAGCCTACGGTGCGATACGTGTTAGACAAGAATGGAAACCTTTGGTACCAGGATCGGTTGTGTGTGCCTAATGTGGGTGATTTAAGACGGAGAGTCATGGAAGAGGCACATAGGATTGCTTTTGCAGTTCATCCGGGAGCTACTAAAATGTACAGAGACTTGAAGGAAAGGTTTTGGTGGCCCTCGATGAAAGTGGAAATAGCTAAATTTGTGGCGGAGTGTGATATCTGCCAGAAGGTTAAGGCAGAGCACAGAAGACCAGGAGGAATGCTTAAGCCGTTAGATATCCCTGAATGGAAGTGGGATAAGATCACTATGGACTTTATCACCGGTTTACCTAAGACGAGAGGCAGTAATGATGCGATTTGGGTGATTGTGGATAGATTGACCAAATCCGCTCATTTCTTACCGTATAAGGTTGATATGCCCTTGAAAAAGATGACGACACTATACTTGGAGAATATAGTGAAGTTACATGGAGTACCTATCTCGATAGTTTCGGATCGTGATTCAAGATTCGTCAGTCGGTTTTGGAAAAGTTTACAAGCAGCTTTCGGAACCAAGTTGGATTTGAGTACGGCCTTTCATCCTTAGACAGATGGACAATCTGAGAGAACCATCCAAACACTTGAAGATATGTTGAGAGCTTGTGTTTTGGAGGTAGGCGGATCATGGGATGATTACCTACCGGTAGCGGAGTTTGCCTATAATAACAGTTACCATGCAAGTATAGGCATGCCACCGTTTGAAGCATTGTATGGAAGAAGATGTAGAACGCCGCTGTTTTGGGATGAAGTCGGGGAAAGACAAATCACCGGGCCGGAATTGGTTGAGCAAGCTAAAGAGAGAGATCAGTTGGTTAAGAAGAATTTGAAGGCGGCTCAAGATAGACAGAAGAGTTGGGCAGATGTTAGAAGGAGACCTTTAGAGTTTGAAGTTGGTGAAAGAGTTTACCTACGAGCTTCACCAATGAAGGGAGTGAAACGTTTTGGACAAAAGGGAAAGCTAAGTCCTAGGTACATTGGACCTTTCGAGATTCTGGAAAGAGTTGGACCATTGGCTTACAAGCTTAAGTTACCAGAATCCATATCAAGAGTCCACAATGTGTTTCATGTCTCGATGTTGAAGAAGTGTTTGACCAAGACGGATGTCGAGACTACTGTTGATCCGGAGATTCTTCAAGACAATCTTTCGTATGATGAGACGCCGATCAGAATTTTGGACAGGAAAGAGAAGATGATTAAGAGACGGTTGATTCCTTTGGTTCTGGTGCAATGGAGCAATCATTCACCGGATGAAGCAACTTGGGAAGTTGAGGACGATATGATCAGCGAGTTCCCAGATTTTATGGACTTACCAGGTATGTTCTAAGTTTCGAGGACGAAACTCCTTTAAGGGGGGAAGAATGTAATATTCCGATTTCGGGAAAAAAGCGGACGTGTCATTTTGCGTAAAGCGAAATATTGGGTTTGGTTCCTTTTATTAGGAGTTTAATATTTTGGGTATTTATGTATGTATTTTCGACATATATATATATATATATATATATATATATATATATATATATATATATATAAGGAAGAAAATCTGATTTAATAAGGGTGATTATGGAAAATCATGGGAATTAGGTAATATTCGGATTTTTCCCTATTTGAGGAAAAATCAACCTAATCAGCCCCATAATCTTTTAATCAGATTTTTCCACCTCCAAATTCATCTTCTGCGTGTGAGAGAGAGCAAGTTAGGGCTGAGGGATTTTTCCATCAGTTGCTAATTCAATCCTTGACGGTTTTCAGATCAGAGTCGAGCACCGGAATCGTTGTGAAAAGAGCAACGTTGTGACATCAAAAAGTTGAAGCTTTGCTAAGGTATGATTAAACCCTAGCTTTGTTCTTCTTCGAGTTTGATGGGGATTCAAACTCATCAATTCATAGTTTTGTCGTTTAGAAGCGTGTGATTGAATCTAATCTAAGTTTGGATTTATCACACATGTTTTCTCGCAGTAAAAGGATCGTTTTCTTCTTTGTTTTTACTCATGGTTTGGAGTAGGAATTTGCTGCTTAAAAGGTAAGAGGCTCTTCCTACAATTCTAATTATTGTTATTGAGGTTTAGATCAAGTTTTATGATGTGTAGATGCAAGAAAGTTGTGTTTTTTTTCGTTCATCTAAGGATCAGAGATGTTTAGATATGTTTTCTACGTTTTACTGTGTTGAAAACGAGGTTAATTATGTTAGAAATGATTCAGAAATCGAGTTGCGAAGATTTTAGCGTTTTGGGAAAAACCTAGGCGGACGGGCGTCTGCCTTAGGCAGACGGCCGTCCGAGACCTTAGAAACCCAAACGGGCGTCTGAAATAGGCAGACGGGCGTTTGAGGTCAGATTTTTGATTCAGGATGTAGCTTTTGTTGACAGACGGGCGTCTGAGGTTAGTGGACGGGCGTCCATAGGATGTCAGACGGGCGTCTGGCCTGTTTTACCTAGTTTATACTGTTTTAGCATTTCAGGTTGGTTTTCAGGCTCCATAATCGTGTTTTCACTGTTTCAAACCCTTAATCCTGATATGTTAACATTAATTAAAATATGAGCAAGCTTCGATTGAACTTCTGATTCGTTCAGTTAAAACACCGAATGTACTCTTAAAGGGAGTTGAAGTTTGGATCCGTCGGAAGGGCATGAAAGGGCTTGTGCTTTGATTAACTAGAGTTCATCAATGTCTGTGTAATTGTTAAGATGTGATGTTTAGCTGTCTAAGTGAGGGAGTAGTGTTGTTAAGGTGAGTTTTAATCTGAAAACACTTAGGTGGTTAGTAATTCACACTAATAATTACATATGTGTAGATAAAAGATAAAACGTCACTTATTCTTGGTTAGGCACTGATTCAAATCGGCGATGTGATACGTTCATAAAAGGTGGACAACGCTACTGGCTCAAAAGGCTGAAGGGTAGTGGAGGAAATCCATCGAACGTATATGCATACCGGGGAGATCCCGGGACTACCGGTGCGAATCACCGTAGTTGGCAAGTATATCTCGTGGTGGAATTTTCACCATGCATTGTGTCCTTGAGTAATGATGTAACAAAGATAAGCTAAGTTAGAAACGTATAGTCACGACGTGTCGATGGGCATGCAGTGAACCCTAGATTGAGTCGGTCTTACCAAGATAATCTTTTAATAATAACCTTAATTAAATTGTAGCTTCTACTTCTTGCTTTGTACAATGTACTTACCTCAAATGCATGTTTATTTATGTGTTTGGGGGAGAGAAGACGAACAGGTTAGTCAAGACTCTGAGGAGGACTTTGATGACGACGTTTGAGGATGCTGGACTTGAAGACCTTGTTTATTTTTCATTTATTCCATTTGTTTCATAGACTTGGATTATTGTTGGAGATCGCGTAGTTTGATTTTAGTATTTCATATGGATTCGTTTGGTTTTCCGATGTAATAAGTATTACATTTTATTCTACCTTTAGTATTTATATTCTTGGTTGTTTGGAAAAAAAAATACCCGAGTCTTTTAGCTTCCGTTTGCTTTTATTTGATATGACATAGTAGAGGCTTACGTGTAATATTATTTATTTAATATTATGCGTGCCGTACGTTTCGATTTCCGGATAAGGACTCGGTGTCCGGGAACGGGGCGTTACAATAATAATAAAAAAAAACCAAAATCCAGTCTCAAATTTCTCTGTGTAAGAACCCTAGTTTTCTTTTGTTATTCGATCAGAAAGTGAATTTAGATTAACTTTCCTCATGGTATCAGAGCAATCGAGTGTAGATCTTCGATTCAATTGGTAGAATCTGCGTTTTCTTTTCTTCTCCGCCCTTTTTTTTAGCCCTAGCGAGCAGAAATGGCAAATGAAAGAGTTGTTTGAGGAATAGCTGAGATCGATACTTCGAGTCCGTATTATCTACATCCGAACGAGAATCCTGCACTCATTCTTGTAGATCCACCACTGGAAGGCAAAAATTACCACTCGTGGAGCAGATCTAAGCGGATGAGTTTGATTACGAAGAACAAATTAGGTTTTGTGGATGGATCTATCTCAAAACCTACTGGAGATGAGAGGATGATCAATAGATGTGAGCAATGTGACACAGTCGTGATGGCTTGGATTGAAATCAGTCTCGCCACCAATTTCAAGGAGTGTTCTCTTGCTGAACACCGCTCGTGACATCTAGACAGATCTTCAAAACATGTTTTCAAATATGGATTCATTTGGGCTATCAGACTTGCTTGAGGAGACAAATCAAATTACATAGGGTGACTTGTCTGTTATAGAGTGTTTTGGAAAGCTGAAAACGATTTGGGATGAAATAATGGTTGTGAAGCCGATTCCTGTCTGTGAATGTGCAATTAAGTGCACTTGAAAGGTGATACCAATCTTTGTGGGATACATAGAGGCTGAATATGTCATTAGGTTCATGAAAGGCTTGAATGATAGTTTTTGTCCAGTAAGATTGCAAGTTCTGCTGATGAGGCCTTTGCCTAACATCACTGAGGCTTTTGCTATGAGCATTCAGTTTGAAAGACAAGTGGAATATGCTGCAAATCATCCACAACATGGACAACCAATGGTGTTTGCAAACAGATCAACCATAGATTCTGGAAATATAAGGGGATATTTGAACTTTGGTGTTTATAGGAATCAACCTAGAAGGGATGAAAATCAGACAACAGTCAAATGAGTGGCTCTTCTAAAAAGTTGAAATGCTCATTCTGTGGCTACAATGGGCATACAATAGAGACTTGTTACAAGAAGAACGGGTATCCTCCTGGCTGGAATCATAGGAGGAGAATTAACCTTATTGATGGTGAAGAAACTTCAAGGAGTCCAATTGTGTAGAAATTAGAGATTGAGAGGATTCTTGAATCGGGTTTTGGTCTCACTCACCAACAACTACAGAAGCTAACAAAACTCTTGGATCAGATGAGCTTCCATGATGGTGATGAGCACAACTTCAATGAAGCCAGTGTTTTGAACACCAACTTCAAGCAGAATGATCAAGAACAGCAAGGTAAGTTCACTAACCCTTGGATTCTAGATTCTGGTGCAACAAACCATATAGCTAGTTCATTAGATGTTTTTGAAATAGTAAACAGAGTATATGGGATTACGGTTACCTTGCCTAATAGAGAAACAATAAATGTGTCACATATTGGTACTGTAAAGATAAATGATAGATTGACACTTCATGAGGTCTTGTGTGTGCCCAGTCTTAGCTGTAACCTCATTTCATTGGGAAAGCTGACTTTTGACAGAACCTTGTGTGTTGTGTTTATGGATGGTAATTGTTGTATACATGACAGGAACACTGGGCTGATGATTGGTACAGCTAGAAAGAGAGTTGGTCTCTAATTGCTGCAGCCTCACAGTGCCTATGAATCCAAGAACAAGTCTGAAAAAGCCATTTGTAACAATTCTAGTAGTATGTTGCATTCAGCCCCCAATAAGGACCTTTTGTGGCACTTAAGATTATGTCACATGTCTCATCAACGCATGAAAGTGGTAAAGAAAATGCATGATGAAATAATTTTGCCTGACAGTGTATGTTTTGTTTGTCCACATGCTAGAATGAAACGATTGCCCTTTCCTTTCAATACTTCAGTGAATGCTTGTTTTGATTTAATTCACATGGACTTATGGGGTCCTTACAAACATCCAACAGTACATGGACAGCGTTATTTTCTGACTGTAGTTGACGATTTTAGTCCTTTTACTTAGGTTTTCTTGTTAAAAACAATAGGGGAGGTTATACCACTAATACAAAGTTTTTGGGCTTTTTCACATACTCAGTTTAAGAGCAACATTAAGGTCATAAGAACGGATAAGAGTGCAGAGTTTGATTGGCCAGAATTTTATACGGAGAAAGGCATCATACACCAAGAGAGTTTATGCTTCTTCTCCACAACACCATTTTGTTGTGGAGTGGATACACAACTCTCTTGGTGTATGATGTCTTTCTCCGTATAAAATTCTTGCCAATCAAACTCTCACCCATTCTCAATGACTTAACACCATATCAAAAGTTATATAACAGACCTTCTGACTTGCTGGACTTAAAATTTTTGGGTGTTTAGTTTTTGCCTCCTCCTTAACTAGGGAACGCAGTAAATTTGATACTAGGGCACGTACTTGTGTAAATCTAGGTGTGTCTGACACTACAAAGGGTTTTGTCCTTCTTGATTTACTCACTAAAGAAATTTTTCATTCTAGAGATGTCATCTTCCATGAGCTCATTTTTTCTTACAACCAAAGTCAACTTCCTATTGCTTATGATCAGCCATCCCTACATGTTTCTTATGATCATACCATCACTGGTTTTTTTGAGACAAATGCTGAAAATCCCATGGCTAGTCCTACACCACAGAATTCCCTTAATTCACCTCCACGTCAGATCCACAATCTTCCACTACTAATGCAGGTCCTTCCGCACCCCTTTCTACATTACAACAACGTCCTATTAGAACTAGACGTCCCCCAACACACTTGCATGATTTTATATGCGCCCAAGTGCCAAAATGCACATCTCCTCATACACTTGATAATGTCCTAAGCAATACTCAACTTTCAGAACACCATTCTTCTTTTGTAGCTGCTATTGATAAGATTTAAGAACCACAATGTTACAACAAAGCTGTTTTGTGCCTCAAATGGCAAGAGGCAATGCAACAAGAAATCAATGCCCTAGAATCTACCCACACTTGGGATCTAGTTGACCTACCCCTGGGCAATAAACCAATAGGTTGTAAGTGGGTCTATAGGGTGAAATATAAATCTGATTGGTCGGTTGAGAGATATAAAGCACGTTTAGTAGCAAAGGGATATACCTAAAATCAAGGGATTGACTATGAAGAAACATTTTCCCCTGTTGCAAAAGTAACTACTATTCAGAGTCTGTTAGCTATAGCTGTGGCGAATGGGAGGTTTTTACACGAATTGGACGTCAATAACTCATTTCTTCATGGAGACCTCAATGAGGAGGTTTACATGAAGCCACCACCTGGTTTTAAAACCTTCAACTCTCAACAGGTTTGCAAGTTGAACAAGTCCATTTACGGGTTAAAACAGGCAAGTCGTCAATGGATTCAAAAGCTCACCAAAGCACTCCAAGATCAAGGCTATGTTCAATCTCACCATGACCATAGCATGTTTATCAAAACAGTTGGAGCAGATTTTTTGGTGGCTTTGGAGTATGTCGATGATATAGTGTGAGCGGAGAATAATATGGAGCTTATTAATGACATTAAAGCATATCTACGTGGCTTATTTCGTATTAAAGACCTAGGTGACCTCAAATTCTTCCTAGGTTTGGAAATTTCTAGGTCTAAATCCGGGCTGATAATATCCCAACGTAAATATGCTCTTAGCCTTTTGGAAGACTTTGACGTGATTGACTTCAAACCAGCAAACAAACCTATGAAATCCAAAACATTGCTCTCCAAAGATGATTCTGATTTGCTCGCTGATAACACACAATATCGTAGCCTCGTTGGGAAGCTTTTATATCTTATTACAATTACAGGTCCAGACATTAGTTTTGTTACGCAACAACCGAGCCAATTTTTAGATGCACCCACAGTTCATCATCTCCACACTGCTCAGTATGTACTACGCTACATCAAGGCTGGTAAGTGTCTCTTTTATCCTGCAGAAAATCTCATTACTCTGTCCGCATTTGCTGATTCTGACTGGGCAACTTGTAAAGATACGTGGTGGGTCATCAAACCACCAAAAATAATTCACCTACTATCTTTATAGCGGAAGTAGGAGTGTTACCCACAGGGAACATTAGATTTATTTCTCCTGAAATCGTTAATTAAAATTTGATTTTTTATAACTACTTACTAAGAATTAAAACAAAACAAACAAAATAAGAATCAAGAAAATCAAGAAAAGCTCCAGCTAATTAATTATTTCCCGCTCAATTTCCACGATTGATCATTGATGCAAAGATGACTCGTTAAATTATTAATAAATTAGTTACAGCTGCCGACAATCGTCAAGCAACCAATTTTCCTAATTTCGATAAGCAGGACAATCGCCATTACTTATACTCTAACCGTGTAGCACACCTCTCAACAATCGCCAGAGGTTTGGTGAAAACAATTGCATTAACGATCAGAAAAACTCAATTCTAGGTATTAACGCACATCGGGTTAAATTGAACCTAGGTTACTTATTTTCACAACAGGGAATCCTACGGGCTACGAACCGGCAGATAATATGTTGGTTACCCCTTAAAATCAAATATTTTTGACAATAGCCTATATTCAATTTTTAGTGCTAGATCAAATTATTCATCCAATCATTCGGCCGAAACAATTAAACGAACAATCAAATCATGAATCGATAAAATCATAAAATAAGTAAATACTAAAAATTTAATCGAGGAGAACAACTAATTCGATCTCACAATCTATAGCAATTGAGGATTTAATAATCAATCAATAAGATTAAAATTAACTACTCATATATCGAAAAAATAATCCAAAGCAAAAGAAAAGAAAATAGATAAACCATACCAATAAGAGAATTCGCCGGCACAGGAGATGTGCGGCTCTATTCACTGGTACCCCTCCTCTCCGTTCACTTCTTGTTTTTTCCTTTTTTTATAATAAAATAAATCTAACTAATAATAATTCCCACAGCTAATTAACGCCGTGGAGGGAGTAAATTGCTCATTAGGCCAAGCCCACCTATTTTTGCTTTAAAATCCTATATAATAATAATAGTAATAATAAAAAAAGTGGGTCCTTCTAAAATTAAAAGTTTAATGTGACTAAAGAAGAAAATCCACGGTTGGTTTCGACAGACTTTACAATCTTTTCATTAGTCGGGAAGGTGAAAACTGAAACTGTGAACTCTTTAAAAACCTCTTTTCTTCCATCTTCCACAAAACTTCCAAAATCTGTTGTATAAGTCCCAAAATTTCCAGCTTCTCTCTCGAGTTTCCAAAACCTGAAAATCAATCAACACATACCCGAAAAAGAGTATTTCCCGACAAAATAAATATAAAATAAACTCATAAAACACCACAAAATACGGACTCATCACTCCCCCCACACTTAGATCATTGTTTGTCGTCAAGCAATGCACTTTCATCCCAAAAATAAAGAAAAGGAAAATGCATGAACCTAAACCTATATGAATACCCAAAACTACATAAATGCAAAGCACCAAAAGAATTCCATAAATGACCCCGTCCAACTGTTTCATCAACCTCACATTCCATAATGACAATCAAATGGTAACCAAACAAGACACACCACACACAAGTGTTCATACAACTAACTTTAATTCACTCGATCATAAATTTTAAAGTGGCAAAATAAAAGAGTCTCAACTTGTCCTCACATGTAAAACTCTCAATATAATGCACATGGACAATTCACACACCCTCATAATCAACACACAACCAAGCATTACCATAAGTTTGCATATCAATCAAATCTCCACCACTTTAAATTCAAAATCCAATGCACATATCATGAGGACTTTATCAAGGTTGTAACGGGGCTAGGGATTGAAAACAAGGTAGGGAAAAAGGGAAATATAGGGGCTAAAATGTCGAGGAGAATTCATGAATAACCACACTAATCGTCACGTAGTCGCCAAGAATGATTCCAATTGAAACACGACACGGCTCTACTCTCATCACATCTATCAACATACATCAAGAATAGAAGTGCAAACAACAATTTCGAAAGAAGCTTGCAAAAAAAAAAATGCACAGAAAAAAAACTCCTTCTTCAATATATAAAACACTTCTTCATTGCAACATCTTTTCTTTATTTTTTTATTTTTCTGTCTTTCTTTCTTTTCATTTTTTTCAACCTTCTTTTTTTTTAAGATCTTGAAATTCACCATCGTATAATTGTGAGCCATACTTCTCTACATATTCACTTCTAGGTACTTCCTCAAAATTTCATGCAACTATCCATACAATCTCTTGACAATAGGGTCAACAAAAGAGGGGATATCATAAGAAAAGGCCATGGGTTTATTTTCTGGAGTTTGTCAAAAGAAAGGGTCAGCCTAGATGGGGCTCACTATGGTGTATTAAATATGGGAAGGCCAACAAAAGTGGGTCTAGAAGGGGTTAAATCCTAGGTGCCTCAATCATTCAAGTGCATTGAACCAGAAAAAGTGTGGTCTCGAAATGCATATCAATGCAAATTCTAGAATGACATTGAAAGTGTGGATACCACTCAAAGGAAATATGAGCGAGTGCGCTCGTTGGCTAGGTGAAATCCTCACTTTTAAGTGTCTTTCCGTTAGGGCTCAATGATTTTACCTCCAAATTTCACAAACAAGTGACCTAAGGTGAGTGTGTATCAACAAAAGTGTGTGCTTGCATTGATCGTATACCTATTGATTATTATTACTTCACACAAGATTTACATGAAAAAATTGGTAAAATGTCATCAACGGCATACTTTGGTGCTATGAAATCCTAAAATGTCCTAAAAATGCAACTTTAATATGCAAATGCATGAAACCCCCCCCCACACACACACACACACTTAAATCATACATTGTCCCCAATGTATGCTAAAAGTGTGTGAGAAGAATGCAAAGTATGTAAAAGGGGTGAGAATACTTTACAAATCGGACCGTGGGGGAAGGGGCCAACGTCATGGAGCGTCATCGTCATTTTCATATTCAATTGAGTCTTGGGTGGTGAGGGAGGGAAAGATGCTTGGAATGATTCTGAACTCGCAGATGTCGCTTGTGGATGAAGTAGATAAAGGGTGGCAATGTGGGAGGTGGGTGGTAGTAGAAGTCGGGTTGGGAAGTGAAAACTTTGGGTAGGAGAGGCACCAAAATAATAAAAATAAAAAAGAGGAAAAATTAAAGATAAAAATCTTTTTTTATTTTTTTTTTGACAGAAAGTAAAGTCAGTTTTAATTTGTTGAACAAATGGACTGAGAGCCATATTCCCATTCAACATCAATTTTGGGACCAAATTTGGGATCCCAGTTTTTTGAACCGGAATAAGCCCCTCCCGATTACCTTAGGATCCCGACTTCATGGGAAAGTGAAATTCACCTTTCTTGAACAAGTCCATAAGCTTGTGCCTCTGTTGGAAATAAAATTTATGTTTTGAGGATAATTCATCATAATTATTCAAAGTATTATCTTAACCTCGTTGATGAAGTGCTGAAGCTAGCTGTTATAGTGAAAAGCTAAAAGATGTCTAGAACTGAATGTTTAGGTTTTACTAGAGTCTGATATTTGTATAGGTTACATCAGACAAGCACTGTAATAGTTAGAGTGTCGTAAAACTGAAAACTGGAAGTCATTTAGAAAACTGGAAATCATCAAGATAAACAAACTAACTCATAATACACCTAGATGAAACTGAAGAAGATAAGTTCGCCGAGGGACACAGACTCAGTTGGCTTATCTGGAAGTTAAAGAACTGAGGGTCAAAGACTCAGTTATTGAAGATCGAAAAACTGAGGGTTCAAACTCAGTTATGAAGACTACGTCGAGACTGTAGAGTTAGACTTCAGGCAAGATTGTGGTGACCTGAACTGACTTTATGGATCTTGTATAAAGACCTAAGAATCATAAGGACAATGAGTTCTTAGATGATAATGAGTCATGGTGTTCTCTGATTAAATCAATTATAATGAGATGAAAAATTGGAGTACTGATATTTGAAGAAGAGTAAAATCTCAGTTAATGCTCCAAGTCAGTCAAGAAACTGACAAGTGATAATCTCGTGATAAAGCGATAAGAATACTCGATTTTATAGGTCGGTCATCCGATAAAGCGATAGTATGCGATCGAGCGTTGTAAAGGAAGCAATTTCATTGGATGAAATACTGACACAGCAGAACGGTCAGAAATACATCCGTTGCAAGATAGACGTTGATACATTTCGAATTCAAGCCAAGTGAACGTTGGACCTCACACTATAAATACAGGACTTTGCACCAAGTATTAAAAAGAACAAAAATTGAGATTTAACAAGAATTAACGTGTGCATTAATCATTCGAATTGCTATAATCTTTGCACTATAACAAGATCAAATCAAGAAATTCTTCAAGTGTTCAAGCTACCAAGAATTTATCAAGAATCATACACTTTGAAGAACCACAAACAAGAATCAATTTATTGATTCTCAACCCAACTTTGATTCTACATCAAAGGTTTAGACTGTGAAGCAAACCGGGAAGGTTTTGTCAAGGACAGTTGTGACAAGCAATTGGGCAGACTGTGTTTGTGGTGGTAGCTGGTGAAGAGGCAATTCAACCCTCTAAGGACCAGTGTTCAAGCAATTGAAGAACATCAATTCTACCCGTTCTACAACTGTTTAGATAGTGAAGCTAGGGATTAGCCAAGGACTATTGTTTAGGACTTTTTGTAACAGTTCACCTCAAGAAGTTCTAGTGGAATTTTCCTCCGCACCACAGGGGAAGAGAGGACATACAGGATTACACCACCTGGAACCTCTATAATATTTGCCTTATTTACTTTACGCATTTATTTATTTACTCAGCATCTACTTCCAACATTTTGATAATTGATTGTTATACACTTCATTGTTCACAAACCGACATTCATCGTAATTCGATTTACTACACTCGGTTTTCATAAAAGAACAACAAGATCAAGAAAAAGGCTAGAATTATATCCGCTGCCGGTTGACTCAGTTTTGATTAAGTCAGTTTGACGTAAACTCAGCTAAGTCAGCTTAACTCCACACAAGTTTCTAACTGAACCATAATTTGTTTAAAATCCAGCTTAGGGAAAGTTTTTGGTGACAAGTTTATTCACCCCCCCCCCCCTCGAAACTTGTGTTAGCCTTTCCAAGGGACCAACAATTGGTATCGGAGCAATGTTTCTTTGACAAGATATCATTTTCTCCATATCTCCTCTAGTTGTTCTCATTTGAAAGCTCAGTTCCAGTTAATTTACTATCAGTCTTCACTCACTCACAATGGATAACAATCAATATACAAGACAGATGCTTATGTGCATCATGGACAGATTTGACGAAGTATAAACGTCGTATGCAGGCTTTTCTAGCAGCTACTCATGATGAAATGATGGATGTACTCACTGATGGACCAATTCAGATCACTCACATGCAAACTGTTGATGGACAGCAAGTTCGAGTTGCGAAGCCCAAATCCGAATGGACTAGTGATGATCGCAATTGAAACAATCTCAACAATGTTGCTATGGATTTTATCCTCAGAACTCTTGACAGCAACATGTACTTAAAGGTGAAAAAATGCACAACTGCCAAGGAAATGTGGGACAAACTACAACTTGTTTGTGAATGAACAGATTCAATTAAGGAAAATAAAATCTCTGTTGCAAAACAAAAGTTTGAGAATTTCAAGATGAAATCTGGAGAAACCATTGATCAAATGGAAACAAGATTCAGTGCTATCATGGATGAATTAGATCTACTCAAGATTGAATACTCAAAGAAAGTTATCAACACAAGAATCTTGAAGGCATTACCAATGTGCTGGAAAATGAAAGTCACTGCTATGGAAGAATCTAGAAGACTTGACCTGAAAGCTTATGAATTCAGTGAAGATTTTACAAGTACAGCTGCAATAATCAAAGCTCTGAAGGAACCAAAGACCACCGCACCTGCAGCAGCATCAAATGACATTCAAGAAAACTCTTTAAGCAATCTTCATGAATTGGATGAGATAGAAGAACAGATGGCTCTAATGATGAACATAATTCGGCGAATGAAGAGTGGGCACCCAGTCACTCAAAAGTTCATCAAGAGGACTCCTGAGAAAAGAAAAGATGATGAATATCTCTATTTGAACTGCAAGAAACCCGGACATTATAAAGATGAATGTCCAGAACTGACCAAGAAGACGCCACCAAGAAGAATTGGTAGAAGAGCACTCCTTGCTGGAGATGAGTCAGATTATGAAGCTGGTACTGAAAAACTATCAGATGACACAGCTTTAATGGCACACATGGAAGATCCAAATGAGGTATGTGTATCTAATTCTAAATATTCCTCAGCTCAAATTTCCATGCAAAGTGCATGTTCTTCGACTGCTGACTCCAATCCAAAAAATCTAGAATTAGAAGAAACTCTTGACGAATTGATGAATCAGCTAGTAACTATTCAAGCTGGTTATGAATCAATTAAAGCTGAGAAAGAGAATATAATTCTTGAAGTAGAAAGATAGAAGTCTGAACTAAAAGTGTTGAGACTAACCAAAACTGATAAAGAAAAGATTCAGCATCAGCCTACTGCATCAGTAGCAACAACTGAATCATTTGCTCAATCAAGTTCAGTTACTGGATTCAAATCAGGAAAACCATATGGAGACAACACTGGTTTAGGATTTGATACGCAACAATCATCTAAGAATGCAACCAGCAAAGCTGCCAAAGCTAGTACCAAAACTGGTATTAAGTTTGCAGCTGAACAACTTCCTCAAACTGAGAAAATTGCTGAACCAGTAAAGCCAGTATCATACAGGATAAATCAGTTTTCCAAGAAAACAACTAGATTTACCAACAAAGGTAAACCAAATGGTAAATTAGCTGTATCTCAAGAAAACCGAACTGGGAAATCAACTACCAGGTCCACAAAAACCAATCAAGTCAAGAACCAGAAAAATTACAATCAAAGTAAATCCAAGAATGTCAATCATTCAAAGATTCACACATTTAGGGGGAAAGGAAGATTATATCCCACTGATGATGATTGGAATTTTACTGCATCTACTAATAAAACTGATAATAGCAAGCATTCCAGACAGAAAAATTATCACAAGTTTCAGTCCAAAACTCAGCAGAGAGCTAATCTCAGTTCTCGAGAAAAGTCTCGATGCACTCAAGGTCGGACCTCGGTACAAAAGGAATGATGGTTATTATTCAAGTTTCAATAGAAAGCATGATGGAAACAAATTTCAGCCAAAAGATCTGAGAGATCATATAAATAAGACACAATCCAAACATAGACACTATGGGAGTGTGGCTTACATATATGAAAACAAGTGCAACAATATCTGAAGAATACCTAAAGGATATATTCCCAGAGTTGTACTGACAACTGACCCCTATGGACCCAAAATGAGTTGGGTACCTAAAACTATTTAATTTTTATTGCAGGATATATGGTACTTTGACAGTGGTTGCTCTAGGCACATGACAAAGAGTAAAGACAGTCTCAGTAATTTTATTGCAAAAGATGGACCAAAGGTTAATTTTGGAAGTAAAGACAAACCTGGATACACCAAAGGATATGGTACCTTAATCAGGAATGGTCTTACAATCAAGAATGTATCTTATGTAGAAGGATTACACAACAATCTACTCAAAGACTGAGTCAATTCGTGACATGGGATACAAAGTTACTTTTGACAAAGAATTGCGTTGTCGTCAATGAATCGACTTATCAAGTTGTTTTAGCCGGAAGAAGAAAAGAAAATATGTATGTAGTAGATGGACAACAATTTATTCTTTGAAACTTGTTTACTTGTGCACACCAAATCGTAAATCGGTTGGCTATGGCACAAGAAATTGAGTCATCTTAACTTTGATGACATCAACACACTTGTTAAGAAACAGTTAGTCATTGGACTACCGGAAATATCATATAAGAAGGACTGCTTATGTGATGCTTGTCAACAAGGAAAGCAAACAAAAGCAAGTTTCAAGACCAAGTCTCAGCATTCAACAACCAGACATCTGGAGTTATTACACATGGATTTATTTGGCCCTATTACACCGATAAGTATCAGTGGAAAGAAGTATACATTGGTGGTAGTAGATGATTTTTCTAGGTACACTTGGGTAATTTTCTTAACCAAGAAAAGTGAAACGAAGCAAAGACTTACAGAACTACTCAAGAGACTTCAGAATCAGAAAGGAGTATCAGTTGTGAAAATAAGATCAGATAAGGGAACTGAATTCCTCAACAGTGTGATTATTGAATATTGTGAAGAAAATGGTGTCTTACACCCTTGCTGCCACAGGAACACCTCAACAGAATGGTGTAGCTGAAAGAAGAAACAGAACACTCAAAGAAGCAGGGAGGACTATGATCTGTGAAGCAAAACTACCTGAAAGATATTGGGCAGAAGCAGTTAACACAGTTTGTTATACACAGAACAGAGCTCTCATGAACAAAAGACATGAGAAGACCCCTTATGAAATTTGGAATGGAAGAAAACCAAAAGTTTCATACTTTCATGCTTTTTGAAGCAAATGTTTCATACACAACAACGGGAAAGATCAACTTCATGTTTTTCAGCCCAAAGCTGATGAAGGAATTTTTCTAGGATACTCAAGTGTCAGCAAAGCCTTTAGAGTACTAAACAAAAGGACACTTAAGCATGAAGAATCAATTCACGTGGTATTTGATGAACCAAACTTCCTTGGTGAAACAACTGAAGACAGACCAGAACCAGTTTCTCAGTCTCAGTTACCAACCTTGCCAGAACCAGTTTTTGTTGACATTGGGAGACTACAAATTTTAGAATGTTCAAATCCAGATCAGTCTCAGTTTCCAACTAGTCAACAAACCACACCTGAACTACATGTTCCTGATCCAACTGAAGAAATTCAAGAACCAGTTCTTGAAGAACCAGTCGAACAAGATATAAATTCTTTGATATAGACACCCACGTATCAGTGGATGAGAGATCACCCTGAAGAACAAGTAATTGGTGATACTCAAGCTGGAGTTCGAACAAGACATCAACTAGATGCAATGATTGCATGTTTCCTATCACAATCTGAACCCAAAGAAATAGAAGAAGCTTTGAAAGATCCAGATTGGATATTAGCAATGCAAGATGAACTGAATGAGTTCGAAAGAAATCAAGTATGGGAATTGGTAGAAAGACCAGCTCATGTCAATATTATAGGATCCAAATGGGTTTTCAGAAACAAACTTGATGAAGATGGGAATATTATCAGAAACAAAGCTAGACTTGTAGCTAAGGGATACTCTCAAGCAAAAGGCATAGACTTTGATGAAACCTACGCACCGGTTGCAAGATTAGAAGCAATCAGACTATTTCTTGCCTTCGCAGCTCATAAGAAATTCAAAGTTTACCAGATGGATGTTAAAAGCGCATTTTTAAATGGAATTCTTGAAGAAGAAGTATATGTTCAACAACCACCTGGATTTGAAATCAAAGATCAAGCTGATAAAGTTTTCAGACTAAGGAAAGCTCTTTATTGATTAAAACAAGCACCAAGAGCTTGGTATGACACCTTTTCTCAATTTCTAGTAGATAATGGATTTATCAAAAGGACTATAGACAAAACTTTGTTCGAATGAAAAATGGTGAAAATACTCTACTTGTTCAAATTTATGTTGATGACATCATCTTTGGATCGGAAGATGAACAATTATGTGAGAAATTTGCAAGTTTGATGAAAAGAAAATTCCAAATGAGTATGATGGGAGAATTGAATTATTTCCTTGGATTACAAGTTAAACAATTAAATGATGGAATTTTCATTCACCAAACCAAGTATACAAGAGAACTTATCAAAAAGTTTGGCATGGAAAAATCAACTGGAATTTCTACACCAATGGGGACCAACATCAGATTAGATGTAGATAAAGAAGGAAAAGATGTTGATCAAACACTTTACAGAAGAATGATTGGAAGCTTACTCTATCTTACAGCAAGTAGGCTAGATATATCATTTACTGTCGGTGTATGTGCAAGATTTCAGTCAAAACCAAAAGAAAGTCATCTCACAGTTGTGAAAAGAACATTGAAATATCTGAAAGATACAGATGGAGTTGGAATTTGGTATTCAAAAGAAGGAGAGTTCAAGCTAATATCTTATTTAGACTCAGATTATGCTGGATGCAAAGTGGACAGAAAAAGCACATCAGGCACATGTCAGTTACTAGGAAAGAGACTTGTGTTATGGTTTAGCAAAAAGCAAAACTGAATCTCAACTTCTCTGGTGTGAAAGTTGAATACATAGTTATTTGGAAGTTGTTGTGCTCAAGTTTTATGGATCAGACAACAATTAAGAGATTATGGGATAGAAGAAGGAATGATTTCCATAATGTGTGATAACACAAGTGCAATTGCAATAACTGATAATCAAGTTTTACACTCTAGGACAAAGCACATTGATGTGCGTCACCACTTCATAAGAGATCATGCAGAGAAAAAGGACATTACAGTTCTTTATGTACCTACTGAAGATCAGTTGGCAGATATCTTTACAAAGCCATTGGACAAAGACAGATTTGCCAAACTAAGAACTGAATTAGGGATAATCAAATTCAGTTGAAATCAGTTAAGCCAGAAATTCGTCAAGGGGATTAAACTTTGTTATGCTGGGTGCGCTCACTTAACAAATTAGTCATTGACATCAACAATTTCAAAGCGATCAAGCGAAAATCAAATCGAATAATTTTCAGCGAAAGTTACATCTTCAAACTGACTTCAGTCTCAGTTTCTATCCCAGTCAACTTAAGTCAAAGGTTGACAAGATAAAAGCGACATCGGTTATATCACAATTAATTACTGCAGTTCCTTTTGTCAAAATATTGCGTGTACAGCCCACGATTGTCAGAACAGTGCACACATTGGTTACTCAAAACCATCATGGAATTTGAAAAGTTGTACTACTCAACCGCCAGTCTTTCCTACCTATTTATTCATCCCTCGTTCACACTACTTTCAATCAAATTTCAAATTCCTCGTCTCTTTCATTAAAACAGAATCAGACTCTTCGCAACCCTCTCCTCTCAAAAATCAATTTTTGTGTTCACACCCAGTTATGGCCACTTCAGAAAAATCAAAACAAGAAAGACTAATAACAGAGATAGATGAATTTTCATTTGAAATGTATGAAGCTATGTGTCAAAACACTCTGTTAGCAAGTCACATCTGTGCAAAGATTGAAAAACAACCAGGATTAAGAAATATTCTGGAAGTTACATTCAAAGAAAAATGTGACTTGGTAGGTATATTACAGTTTTGGAAAAATATGCGTTTGGTAAGAGACTCTCTAATGACAACAGTTCGTGAAGATCGAATTGCTATCAACGAAAAAGTCATGATGTCACTTTTTGGCTTCGCAAATTCTTCTGTGACATCAACAAATTTGTCTACACTACCATTGGATATGACTACATTTCTAAAGAGGCTAACTTTTTCTACGGTACCAATCGAAGTGGTATTCATGTTCACAAAATCAAGCCAGAATTTGGACACCTCAGCAGATGGCTCAGCAAGCATATCATTGGAAAATCCAAAGGAATCGATTAATCGTCTCAAGAAAACATCTATCTAATGAACATTATCTGGGATGAAATAGAATTCAATTGGGCAGGTTATGTAGTCAACCAGATAAAGAAGCAACATTTAGCCGAATTAGACAGTATACAAAGTGCTCAAGCTGAAGGTCAGGCAACTGTTGGTAGATTTCGACTGAAGAAAACACTCAGTGGAATCATCCAATTCTACCTGGAAAGACTTAAGGAAGGGAAGCAAGCAAGGCAATTTGAAACTACAAAAGAAATAACACAAAAAGCAGAACAACTTCCCAACAAGGCAGGTAAAGCGTGTCTCAGAGGAAGCCGAACACGAGAGGAACCAAGCGAAAGGCAGACTCAGCACAAGAAAGATCAGTTGTAAGATGTTTGTACCCAGCAACCTCAAGTATGACAGCACCAACTGAGGGGGAACAAGAACAACAACAGCTGACAACTGAAGATACAAGGGAAACCACTCTTGCTGACAATACTTCTCAATCACAACATCAATCAGTTCAGCAATCAGCGCCAGTTTTTGAAGTTGATAAAATTGTCAGACTAATGAAGATGAAGCTTAAACCAGAGGATTCTCGTGATGCTAATCTACAGACTGAAGAAAAGTTACTCTTGGAGAAATTGGAAATCAGAGATCTATATGCTTTATTTCCTATGTCAGAGTTTCTTGAAAACTGTTTCAAAAGGTTTACTGAAATAGCTCAAAGGAGATAATCAACCACATCATATGTTCCCAAAGACAGTTCAAAGAAAAAGGATGATGATGAAGATAATCATACAAGAAAAGAAACCGACGTGACTACAGTTTTGCACTCAGAAATTCAACCTCAACCACTAACTACGCAAACTGTAAGTCAGCAAGAAGAGTTGCTAGTTGAAAATCAGCCAACTGACACTAAGCAAGCAGCTGATGGAACTCATAATCGACAACTGATGATTATTGAAGATATCACTCACCCCAAGGATCAACCTGAAACGATATATGATCCTTCTGGCATCCTAACAAAGGATGAGTTGGCCAAAGTTCATGAAAACTTTAAGATTGTGCTCAGTCACAAGGATGCACAAAATGGCCTTCTATCAAATATTTCTGGATATCTCGATTATAGAACCAGAACTGATGTCTCAGTTCATGCAAGACTAGAGATGATCCACAAATCCAGTTCAAGTTCTGCTTCAGAAATTTTGTTACTAAAACAGAAACTAGAAGACTCAACCGCAGTAGATTGGGAAACTCATGCTCAAGCTTATTGGCATATGAATCAGCATATCTACGGGTTAGAAACTCAGCTTAAGGAAGTAATTACTTCTCAGCAATGAATATCAGCCGACCAATAGGCAACCCATGCCTTGGTAGATCAGCTATATGATGCCAAAAAGGGGGAAGCTGAAGTTACTTAAAGAGATGAAACGACTTGAAGAAGAATTGCGAAGATACAAATCAGATCCTAAGTTCTTAAGGAATGAACTAACTGATGAGCAGCTCATTGAGAAATACAGTCAACCTGGAGAAAAGAGAGCTACTTTTACAAAGGATCTATGGATGAAGTTTATCAACGATCACAATCCTATTAAAGCCAAGTACAAGGATAGGACATTTGAAGAATCCTTGAACTATTTTTTATCTGATATATTCTCAAAGCAGAAAATGGCACTATATAAGAAGAATCAGAGGATTGATGAAAAACTGAAGATTAAAAACAAAACTGAACAAATGAAAGCTGATGTAGTCGAATTTGAAAAATACTACTTGAAAGAATCAGACTTACCAAAGCTACTTCTATGGAGAAGATGGAAAGAAGGAAGTCAAGTTGACTACAACAAGACATTTTCAAAGGAATACTCCAAGCTAGAAAATGAATATCATCTGTATGACAAGGAAAAGAAGTTTATTCAGTTAAGAAAAAGCTTAGTCTTTAATCTCTGTTGTTTGGACTAAATGTAACTCCAGTTTTTTTATCATTCTAATGAAATCCAGTTTTCCAGTTTTACATTGTTTTACATTGTTTTGATCTTTAAGCTTAACAGAATAATAGAAAAAGATATTGTATTGCGTTACCTTGATTGAATACAATAGTAGGCTATTTATACTAATAGTCATAATGTGAACATAATAATAACCATAATGAGATTGATTACAATCAATTATTTTCCTAATTTTCTATATCTAGAATATTCTGTCATTATCTCTAACACGCCCCCGCAATCACATGGTAGTGCAACGAACATGGTGATTGGCTCGCAATGAATGGCTTGAGTCCTGGGTGTCTGCGACAACTCTGCATATCAATCAGCATCGACTTCTTCTCAACTTGATATTGCTTGAAGAAAAGCAGGTGGGATAGACCAGAAAAAAAAATACATGGAGGGATATACCCTAAAAAAAACACACGAGGAGGGATTTACCCTTAAAAAGACAATAAATTGAGGGATATACCCTAAAATAAAAAACGATAGAGCAAATCAAGTGAGTGAAAAGTCAAACTGCCGATTAAACAAGAAACAATTGAATTTGACCATGAGAAAGAAAGGGGCTTAGAAAAAGAAATTGATTGGGAGACCATCACCGTTAAACAAAATGAACTAGGTGTTGACGGGGTTGGATCGACAATAATGACAGATTTTTTTTTATTTTTATTGTTTTTATTTATTTATTTTGATATTAATATAATAAGAATAATAATAATAGAAGAGGGGTGGCGGGAGGGAGGGTGGACGGGAAAGAAAAGCCGGCGGTTGTTGGTGGTGCAATAGATTACCATGTCCGTGAATCTCATGAATATGCATGTGGATGTATGAATCTTGAAGAAAAAAAGAAAGAAAAATAAAGAGAGCGAGAAATAAAGCAAAGTAGAGATGAGGAGGTGGGACTTGTGAAATAAGAAAGCAAAGATAGTAGTAAAAAGAAATTAAAGTGCAGATTTTTAGAAGAGGGTTGACAGATAGAAAAATGACCGGCCGAAGAAAAATCAGGAAAAAGAAATTCGAGAAGAAAAGAGAAGTAAAAGAGAAGTAAAATAAAAATTTTTTTGGGAGGGGTGAGGGTTTGATCATATTGATGTCACAAACCCCCACCCAAACATTCTTTTTCGTAAAGCTTGCTCAGGATCGAAAAGACGTTAGTCTAGAGCTCTGATACCATAACAGAATAATAGAAAAAGATATTGTATTGCGTTACCTTGATTGAATACAATAGTAGGCTATTTATACTAATAGTCATAATGTGAACATAATAATAACCATAATGAGATTGATTACAATCAATTATTTTCCTAATTTTCTATATCTAGAATATTTTGTCATTATCTCTAACAAAGATTTTCTTTTAGGGAGAGTTTTGGCATCATCAAAAAGGGGGAAATTGTTGGGAATAAAATTTATGTTTTGATGATAATTCATCATAATTATTCAAAGTATTATCTTAACCTCGTTGATGAAGTGCTGAAGTTAGCTGTTATAGTGAAATGCTAAAAGATGTCTAGAACTGAATGTTTAGGTTTTACTAGAGTCTGATATTTGTATAGGTTACATCAGACAAGCACTGTAATAGTTAGAGTGTCGTAAAACCGGCGGAAGTCATTGTAAAACCGAAATCATCAAGATAAACAAACCGACTCGAGTAATACACCTAGATGGCCCGAAGAAGATAAGTTATTTGAGGACACAAACTCAGTTGGCTTATCTGGAAGTTAAAGAACTGAGGGTCACAGACTCAGTTATTGAAGATCAAAGAACTAAGGGTTCAAACTCGATTCATTTAAGACTACGCCGAGATCAGAGAGTTAGACTTCGTGCAAGATTGTGGTGACCTGAACTGACTTTATGGATCTTGTATGAAAACCTAAGAATCATAAGGACAATGAGTTCTTAGATGATAATGAGTCATGGTGTACTCTGATTAAATCAATTATAATCAGATGAAAATTTTGAGTACTGATATTTGAAGAGGAGTAAAATCTCAGTTAATGCTCCAAGTCAGTCAAGAAACTGACAAGTGATAATCTCAGTATAAAACTGATAAGGATACTATGTTTTATAGGTCAGTCATCCGATAAACTGATAGTACAGTCGAACGTTGTAAATGAAGCAATTTCATTGGATGAAATACTGACACAGCAGAACGGTCAGAAATACATCCGTTGCAAGATAGACGTTGATACAATTCGAATTCAAGCCAAGTGAACGTTGGATCTCACACTATAAATAGAGGACTTTGCACCAAGGATTAAAAAGAACGAAAATAGAGATTTAACAAGAATTAACGTGTGCATTAATCATTCGAATTGCTATCATCTTTGCGCTATAACAAGATCAAATCAAGAAATTCTTCAAGTGTTCAAGCTACCAAGAATTTATCAAGAATCAGACACTTTGAAGAACCACAAACAAGAATCAATTTATTGATTCTCAACCCAACTTTGATTCTACATCAAAGGTTTAGACTGTGAAGCAAACCGGAAATGTTTTGTCAAGGACAGTTGTGACAAACAGTCGGGCAGACTGTGTTTGTGGTGGTAGCTGGTGAAGAGGAAATTCAACCCTCTAAGGACCATTGTTCAACCAATTGAAGAACAACAATTCTACCTGTTCTACAACTGTTTAGATAGTGAAGCTAGGGATTAGCCAAGGACTATTGTTTAGGACTTTTTGTATGTGATTCACCTCAAGAAGTTCTAGTGGAATTTTCCTCCGCACCACGAGGAAGAGAGGGCGTCTGAGGATTACACCACCTGAAACCTCTATAATATTTGCCTTATTTACTTTACGCATTTATTTATTTACTCAGCATCTACTTACAACATTTTGATAATTGATTGTTATACACTTCACTGTTCACAAACTGACATTCATCAGAATTCAGTTTACTACACTCATCATAAAAGAACAACAAGATCAAGAAAAAGGCTAGAATTATATCCGCTGCCGGTTGACTCAGTTTTGATTAAGTCAGTTTGACTTAAACTCAGCTAAGCCAGCTTAACTCCACACAAGTTTCTAACTGAACCATAATTTGTTTAAAATCCAGCTTAGGGAAAGTTTTTGGTGACAAGTTTATTCACCCCCCCCCCCCCCTCTAAACTTGTGTTAGCCTTTCCAAGGGACCAACATCCTCCACACATGAACTTCAAATAAACGTCTCACATTTCTTCACCGAATTCAGCTCTTTACCTGCAAAACCAACAAAAGCCTCCACAAACGTGCAGATCTCTCTTTTTTCCGTTATTCATTAAAAAATATTAAAAAAACTGACAAATTTATTTGAATTGGGTTGCCTCCGAACGAGCGCCTTTTTTAATGTCTTTGGCTAGACACACTTATCTCGACTATCCATTGTCAAATAGAATAGTTTTTCTTTCATGATTCTTCTTTGTATACTCAGTAAGTGAGCCATTCATCTCATATTTAGGAAGAATCAGCCGCGCCTTGGCTCTAGGCACTTTTATGAAGTATCTTCCCAATAAAAGAAAAACGGGATTAGGAGCCTCCACCTCCTAGTTCATGATATAGTGATCAAGTGGGAAGATCACTTCCTTCTCGCTCACTCGCATGTCCACAATCACCTCAACACTTTTTGGCTCCAGTGGTTTCCCAATGACTTTCTCCGGGTGACTTAGCTCTAATTTAGGCACATTATCCTCTAAATTCTCTAACACCGGGTGCATTTCTTCACCCTTTTGTTGATCAACATCTTCAACCATCTCTAGTGTCGGATCAATAATGGGAAAATCGTCTTCATCGTCATACCATATAGAAGGAAAGGATGTTTTTAACCTTCGTTCCTTAAGCCAATCAACTTCAGTTTTCATCTCGTCAATTTTCCCTTGCATATTCTGAACCCATGCGCTTTGCTCTACTCTTAACTGTGAAAGCTCTTGCCCAATTTCTCGTAGAAACTCTACATTAGTTTGTTGAAGCTTCATCATCTCTATTTGGAGCATCTGCGTTAGATTTTGGTAGTAAGAGACTGCATCATGGCTTCAAGGGATTCATTTGAATTGGGAATCGGACTCCAAAGTTCAATAGACGGCTGAGAATTGGACCACTCATGAGACACATGTGAATCACCATAATAGTGGTTCGATTGGTTAGTCCATCCTGGATTGGAAATCTGTGGATATGAATTGTAGCTCCAATCTGGATAACTCGGCTCACTAAGATAACATCTCTCCTCATATGAATTATTCACTTGGTATCCATACACATCACTATTCTCCATAGGAGTTGCGTAGTGGTAACATGACATGCTTGCAAACAAAGAAAACACAAAACAACACAAAAAGAACAATATACAAAATTTCAAAAGAAATAAATCACTTAGCACCGTTCCCTGGCAACGGCGCCAAAATTTGGTGGGTTGTCAAACCACCAAAAATAATTCACCTACTACATGCATAGCTAGTACAGCGGAAGTATGGGTCGAACCCACAGGGAACGGTAGATTTATTTCTCCTAAAATCGTTAATTAAAATATATTTGATTTTTTATAACTACTTACTAAAAATTAAAACAAAACAAACAAAATAAGAATCAAGAAAAGCTCCAGCTAATTAATTATTTCCCCCTCAATTCATATGATTGATCATTGATGCAAAGATGACTCGTTAAATTATTAATAAATTAGTTACAGCTGCCGACAATCGCCAAGCATCCAATTTTTCCTAATTTTGATAAGCAGGACAATCGCCACTACTTATACTCTAACCGTGTACCACACCTCTCAACAATCGCCAGAGGTTTGGTGAAAACAATTGCATTAACGATCAGAAAAACCCAATTCTAGGTATTAACGCACATCGGGTTAACTTGAACCTAGATCACTTATTTTCACAACAGGGAATCCTACGGGCTACGAACCGGTAGGCAATATGTTGGTTACCACTTAAAATAAAACTTTTTTGACAATCGCCTAGATTCAATTTTTGGTGCTAGATCAAATTATTCATCCAATCATTTGGCCGAAACAATTAAATGAACAATTAAATCATGAAACGATAAAATCAGAAAATAAGTAAATATTAAAAATTTAATCGAGGAGAACAACTAATTCGATCTCACAATCTATAGCAATTGAAGATTTAATAATCAATCAACTAGATGAAAAATTAACTACTCATATATCGAAAATATAATCCAAAGCAAAAGAAAGGAAAATAGATAAACCATACCAATTGGAAAAAACAATTCGCCGGCACCCTGGAGATCGGCGGCTCTGTTCACTGGTACCCTCCTCTTTGTTCACTTCTTGTTTTTTTTTTTTTTCTTTTTTTATGGTAAAATAAATCTAAACAATAATAATTCCCCCAGCTAATTCACGCCATGGAGGGAGTAAATTGCTCATTGGGCCAAGCTCACCTATTTTTGCTTAAAAATCCTATATAATAATAATAGTAATAATAATAATAATAGTAATAATAAAAAAAGAGGGCCCTTCTAATATTAAAAGTTTAATGTGACTAAAGAAGAAAATTCACGGTTGGTTTCGACAGACTTTATCATATTTTCATTAGCGGGATCCCGACATAGATGAGAACTGAAACTATGAACTCTATAAAAACCTCTTTTCTTCCATCTTCAACAAAACTTCCAAAATCTGTTGTATAAGTCCCAAAACTTCCAGCTTCTCTCTCGAGTTTCCAAAACCTGAAAATCAATCATCACATACCCGAAAAAGAGTATTTTCCGACAAAATAGATATAAAATAAGCTCATAAAACCCCACAAAATGCGGACCTATCAATACACGTAGAAGCATCACCGGTTATTGTATGTTTGTTGGAACTACTTTAGTGTTAGGAACATTTTATTATGTTTTGATGATAGTCATACTATCAGTTATAGCAAGCCTGAAATAAGTTAGAAATCTATGTTTAAGTCTTTACTTAGAGTCTGACATGTTGTATAAGTTGTGTCAGACAAGTATTATACTAGTTGGTAGGATGGCTAAGTAAAACAAAATTTCGGCAGAGTAAAGGCCGCCAAGTACCAGCAGAGAAGCATGAAGACATATGTATTGACTTATAACCAAGGAAGTCTGTGATGACCTTGGATAAGTCTAAGTTAACTTGCATGTGATGAAATTCATTATTAAATATGGTGTACACTAATGTCACACAAATCAAGGATCAGTGAAGTACAAGTACTCTTGGAAAATCAAAGAAATCAAGAAAGTAGTGAACCGGCAAAGTAAACTGTCTACCGGCTAAGTAAAGAAATCGCAGTGAAGGAAGAACTAATCAGCTAAGTCAACAGGAACACTTAACCGGTCAAGTAACATACAAGTGAAGGAACAGCTAAGCAAGTCAAGCTTATTCAGAATGTGGAAAATAAGGAGATCAAGCATTAAATGCAGAATCAATCAAGGACGGATTTTATGATAGACTTATGAATAAAATCCGGATCATTGAAATCAAAGAGGATATCATCAAGGGGGAATCGAGGATTAATTCAGAATTATTCTCCACACTAAATAGCCAACGGACGGATTTTCAAATCAAGTATTATCAAGGCTATAAATAGAAGGCATTGACAGACAAAAAATATAATGGTTTGAATATACAAGAACAAGCAGAAACTCTGTCAAAATCCTAAGCCTTCTATCTGAACTTAAAAGGACACATCTAGAGATCAACTCAGCATTCAGAGCTACAAATACACATCAAATACTGAGATTGATCAACTACTCTGTGAACTCAATTCACACCCCAGTCAAGCAACTGAATCAGAACCATCTGAGAAGGAGTTGTGTTTGTGATAGCTGCTGAAGGATTTGTTCTCAATGAGCAGTGTTGAAGACTGAGTCATTGGAGCTTTTGAAGCCAAGGAGTGATAGTCTTGTAGATGAAGCTTGTGTATCCAAAGACAATCTTACTTTTGTATTGGTGAAAAACAATAGTGAATTCCTCCAATCATCACAAGAGAAGAGTGGATTAAGGGATTACACCACCCTGAACCACTATAAACTTTTGTGTCTATTTACTTTCCGCATTTTACTTTACATCACTTACGTATTGCATCATTCATACTCTGTGTGTGCATAATCTACTTTGAAACAGTATTAAAAGAAGTGACTTATCCGCTACCCAAAAGCTTTTGCATTATAAGAAATGTTTTTGAAACTCCACTATAGTCATTCACCCCCCTCTGACTATAGTTTTACCCTTCTCTGAGACCAACAATTGGTATCGGAGCCGAGTTCCTAGTATCAGAACCTATTCAAATCTGATATCTGGTAACAAGGAGATCACATATTTTCAAAGTAATTTTCAAATATGTGCTTTCTAAATATATCTTTTATCTGTGATCATGGATTCCTCAAATTTCATGTCTAAAGTTCCCATATTCAATGTTAATAATTTTGACGAATGCAAAATAAGAATGCTATCTCATCTTACAGCAACTCATGAGGAGATGCTGGATGTTATCAATGATGGCCCAATCAAGATCATGACAATGATAGCCAAGGAAAGGAAATAGAGAAACTTAAGAAAGATTGGACCAAGGATGATAGAAGAAGAGAAAATCTCGACTTTGTTGCAAAAGACATGATTTTGAAGACTCTGGACAGTAACATGTTCATGAGGATCAAAGACTGCAAAACAACAAAGAAGATGTGGGATAAATTAGCACTAATCAATGAAGGATCAGAGGCAGTTAAAGAAAACAAATTGTCTGTTGCAAAACAGAAATTTGAAAACTTCAAGATGAAGACCGGTGAATCCATCGATCAAATGGATAACAGATTCTCAAGCATTATCAGTGAACTGCAGCAACTTGGACATAGATATCCACAGAAAGAAATTTGTCTGAAAATCTTGAGAGGTCTACCTGAAAGATGGAAGATCATCACATCAGTACTCAGAGGAACAATAAATCTTGCAAATACTGATACCTTGACTTTAATGTCTCAATAAAGGCTCATGAATTTGAGTTAAACAGTGAAGATAGTGCACCAGCAGAGGCTTACAAAGCCAGTGCAGTGGTTGCACCCCTGCAAAGCAAAGCGGCTGACACAATCAGCAAAGAGACACAAGAACTAAAAGAAAAAGCTGCTTTACTGATTAATCTTTTTGACAGGTTTAGTAAGATGAAAAAATTCAAAGGAGATTCATCATCAGACAAGAAATAAAGCTCAAGCAAAGACATCAAGAAAAAGGATGATGAATACAGATGTTTCAATTGCAAGAAGAAAGGACACTTCAAGGCAGATTGTCATGAAGAGAAAGACAAAGATGAGGAAAAGAAGAAATACAAAACAACAGATACAAGAAAAAGCAAGAAGGCACTTAAAGCTGAAACCAGTAGTGAAAAGGATGAAGAATCATCTGATAATGATTTAGATGATGGTGAATCCAACAGCTCAAACAATGACAAGGCATATCTATGTCTTATGGCTAAGGAAATTGATGTAACAGAGGTAATATCTAGTTCATACTCATCAAATGCATCCACATCTGACACTGCTCAATCTTCTATTCTCCCATTAGATTCTGCAACCCTAATTCAAAATCTCATGAGTAAATTTGAAGAAATTCAAATAAATCATGAAATTCTGAAACATGAATGTGAGAATCTAAGAGAGGAAAATAAAATATTAAGGAAAGAACTGGATGGACTGAAAGTTGAATCAACTAGTAAGGAAGTACAGTTAACTGATCAACAAACAGCAGATGATCACTCATCTGATGTTGACAGACCAGCTGAGAAAGCCTCCCTACCAGTTAAGAGCACCACTTCACCATGCACCAGCTTACAAACCCACAAAAAGGTTTGGATCAAGATATGGTCTTGGCTACAACAATCAAAACGAGAAAGGAAACAATAGACAAAACAATTCTGAATCAAGGACCAAAACTGGACCAAAATTCAGAAAAGGTAATACCATGGTGTCCACTACTCATCCTGTGCCATTGAGGTCAAAAACCAGTGCTGTGAAACAACATAGTAAATCATCTCATCAGCCTAGTAAAGGCAAAAACATGCTGGAAGGTAAGGCCAGACGTTACCCTTCAGAAGATGATTGGAATGTTGCACCCCCAAAATACAAGAAGAAACCATTTCATACAATGCAACATGTGTTTTGGAAAAACCAACCCAGGCAGATTCCTAGACACAAGAAGCAATATGAAAATAAGTTTCCTCGGGTAAATTGGAGAATTAAAAAGGATGCAAATGCACCTAAAGGTGGAGAATTGTATCAGAATAGTTCTATCAAGAAGTATTCTGCCATGCCTTATACTTATGAGGTTGATGACTTCAACCATCCAAGAAGAAGATCCTTTGGATTTACACTTGGAGTAGGAGGCAGGATTGCTAACAGGTATGGACACAAACAGTGTTGGGTACCTAAACTTGCTTAATTTGTTTTACAGGTTGTCTGGTACATAGACAGCGGATGTTCCAGACATATGACAGGAAACAAAGGATGGTTGACTGAATTTAAAGACTTTGATGGACCCAAAGTTACATTTGGAGGCAAAGAAAAAACCCCAGAAAAATTAAGGGGGAAGGCACAATGTTCAAAAACAACTTGAAGAATCAAAATGTGGCTTATGTTAAAGGATTTGAGTTTAAATCTTCTAAGTATCAGTCAATTTTGTGACAAAGGCTACAATATGCATTTCAACAAAGAAGGATGCAAAGTGATTCATAATCAAACAAGCACAGTTGTACTTGCAGGAAAAAGAGAAGACAATATGTATGCGGTGGACTGGAAAATAACCCAGCAACATGTGGAGCTACGAATCTGCGATGGGAAAAGCGATGGAAGCAATACCTTTAAAGCACCAAGATGGCTCCGAAACATTTTTAAGGTTCGAATTATTCGTGGTACAATGTTGAAGGCAAGGTATCACCCTTTTTGCTTATGTTTTACTATCTTTTGGTTTTTTTGAACATAAGTTAGTCTTTACATGAACCCGAATGAGAATATTATCCCGGAGTTGGTTTGTAAGATTAATTTTATTAGTGCCGAAGGTTCTGCCCCAAATCTGTCTCATCTAGAGGGTGTAGGGAAACATGTAGTAGTTGAAGGAAGCAGTGAATAAATAGTTCCTCGTAGTTCTGTCAAAATCTCATTGTCCTATGCATGAGATTGCTTCAGTGGCCACGGGAGCAACAATTTGTGTAGTTAAGCATTCGCAATCTAAAGAAGACGTTGAGTTTTGAGAGAGCATAATGAAGCAGCATTATAGAGGATGTGATTAAGATGGGTCCCTAAGACTAAATCTTCTTAGAATTCGCTAGTTCCTAAAACGAGAGCCGAGGTAAGAGCTTTGTATAAATGGTATGGATAGATGTCGTTTCCTAGGTCTCACAACCAAGGGAAGGGTATTAATCCGCAAAGCGACGAGCCCACCTCTTATAGTGCTCAGAGGGTCAAAGTCTGGCGAGCCGTGAAGGATGACTGACAAGGATAATTTTTGGAAAGTCGAGCTGAGGACTTTAAACTCAGAACTACTTCTTTAAAACCCTTAGGATTTCTTTTTAGGATTTTAGGTTTTGTTATCGTTGAGTCAAATAAGAGTAACGTGACATATGTTGAGGTTTTTTATTTTGCTGTGTTCCGATGGCCATTGGGCTAAGGATGTGCAAAACTTTTTTACTCAATATTGGCCACGTGAATTAGAGTTCCGTAGGAGAGTCGAGAAACTGCTAAAGAAAAGGAAATTTAGCAATCAACCTTAAGATGGAAGCATTGAGAGAGCTTGAGAATTACTGAAAATGTAACAGAGAATGATTGGTGCGAACAAGAGCAATTTTGGTCAACTTGCAGAACTTTTTAGAATGGCGATCCGAGTGAAAATCCAAAGTTGTGTGCAATTCGTTCTGTAACTATCCTTATCCTTTCCTTTACACCTTTTCACCCTTCAACCTTTTCTATTCTCTCACCAATCTGCCTCACAGTTCACATTTCTAACCATTCTTCCATTCCCTCTCTTTCTTTCCATCTATTTCACTCTCCCACCCTACCCAATCCCTTAAACAGTACCCACCCAACAATTTTTTACCCACCCTTTATCTTTTCTTACCATCCTTATATATCTTTTTCTGAACCCAACACACTCTAAACCTCCATTTTATTTACAAAATACCTTTGTGTTGCGGAATTTGAATATTGCTAAGTTTTAATGATTATCTTTTTGGTTTTCATGATCCTAGCTGGGGCAAGTGTAGCTCTGAACCCTGCTAGATTTTAAAAGTTTTTGGTTCGATCAACCTACAACTTATCTTTCTACTGGAAGTTTTAAATTTCACAATTTTACACCTATTCCGGCATTTCTAGATGCTGATTTTTGTTCTATACTATCACACATATCCGACCTTGTTGGTAACGTTGAGACCTTCTGCGTGATAAATTGGGTGATTAGTCATTTCGAGGAGAAGCTACATCTCCCTCAGTTTTTGATCTCCAATCAAAATGTGAAGAGTCAGCGTTCAGTATCTGATTTTATCTTTAGCCGATAGGTCACATTCAATATGTTATACCTTACCAAGTTTCTCTTTTAAACTGGATTGAATACATGGTTAATCCAGTCAACCTCATGTTCTCCCACATGGGGTAATGCTTTTTGATCTTTGTCTTCTACACCCGGTTTTAAGAATATTTAAGTGGTGGAGATTATAGATGAAGATTACCATCTTTAGTTGCTTGTTTGTCTTTCTTTCTATTTAGTATTTTTCTTGTTGCGTCTGAACGAGTAGTTTTAACTCTTTGGTTTTCCTTGTCATTGGTTGTATGGAATAAAGTGGCTTAATTTGTTTTTGGATATTTTATATCTATTTACTGCCACATTATTTTATACCTTCCATTGACATGTTCTTAACGATTTCGTGGAGTTTCTGTTTGGTTTGCTTAAACAGGTTTTCACTTGCTTCTCCACGACGTGCTCCGATGATCTGCATCTATTTGAGAGCCGTTTCCAGAGCTAAGTATTTTTCTTAAATTCTCATTTTTATTTGTCATTGGGGACAATGACATGTTTAAGTGGGGGGTTGGAGACTTAGCTATGATATGTTATAATTGAAAATTGAATGAAACGGTGAAAAAAATTAAAAAATTGAATAAATGCCATATTATTTATCTCGTACCCTTAGAATTGTGAGTTCCTAGCCAAGAATTGATAGGAAAGGAACCAAGTTGCAGGACTACGTGATCATTTTATACTCATGTGAATGTAAATTTAAGGATATTCATGCCAACAATTGCAACTAGTTATTTATTATTCGATTACTCAATCTTTGAATCGAGTTTTACCGCGCAAATTATAATAACTGAAGAATTATGTGTACATTGCGTAGATGATTGGTTATGTAGACTTAATGTCGATATTTATCTGCTGATGTATTTCTATCTTCTGGCCATCAAAGCGGAGTAATAAGCTTGAGAATTATCTGTGTTTTGACAATAAGTTAAACACTGGGCTTGTAGTAACATTACCAAAGTAGCCTCGCGCTTGTGGTAATATTCATGTTATTGACCAATCCGTGAAAGGGGATTCTTGCAATGCATAATTTACTTTTAAAGCAAGTTTCTTTCTTGAGATGTGTTAATGCTTGAAGATATGAAAATGTGAAAAAAAAAATTCAACTTTTTAAGAGGCTTCGAGTATTTTTCTCGGTCTCCAAGTCCAAAAACTTTCTAGATGACGCTCTTGCTTAGTGCACCATGTCTTTACCCATTGCGAGGCTTAAGAAGTTGGAATACTGATGTTGGTAGGTTGAGACTGCGAAGTTAGCATAAACTTTAATCTTGCCACGAATATATAAAACTGAATGCACATTCACACATCACTTCGGTTCATAGCGAGTAGTGAATAATGGATATCTAATGAGCATGATTGGTATGAGTTGACTCGAGTCTCTTGCGTAAGTATGATCTGACCACGGAAAATGTGTCTTGGGGAATAACTTATTGATGCTTTGTTCTGGACGATCAAAGTCTAAGTGGGGGGTAGTTGATGACGGTCAAATTATACCCGTAAAATTCATCAACGTTGACCTTAAATCGAGATTAATAATATGTATTTTATATCAAATCACATGTTTATATATATTATTTAATGTTTTGTGATTTATAAAATATAATTTGGTATTTATCCATTTTTTATTGGTATTTATCTGTTTTTATTTATAAATCGGTATTTATTCGTTTTTATTTTATTTATCCGTTTTATTTAAATATGATTTATTTTAAGATAAATATCTATTTTGCAGATTTGGATAATTATGGAGGATAAATACAAAAGAAAGAATTAAATCTCAAGATAAATCCAAGGAAATCCGGATGCATTAAAGATAAAGATCGGATAAGCATGACAAAAGCCGGCAAACCAATCCAAGATGGCGCCAACTTTGACACACGCATGAAGGGGGGGGGGGGGGGCGCACCATTATTTTTTGAGATCGGCCGAGAGTTATCTCTTATTTGTTTTCACATTTTGAAGTATATCTCTTAATTAGCTTGAACCCCTATAAATAAAGGCATACAATACACGCCTTTTACACACCACACTCGACCATATACACTTTTCAGTTTATAATAAAATCTTCAGTTTTTGTTAGAGCAGTTTTTATGCAAGATCTGCAATAATTAATGTAAGTTCTTGTATTTATTTGTTCTTAGTTCTTTGTAATTAAGTCCCCAATTATTGTTTATCGTTTGAGGTTGTTCGTTCTTCACCGAACGATGTAGATCTAAGGATACGATCTGAGGCAGTGGGGATTCCTTGTCTATAAGGATCCACACGCCCAGATCTGTTATCCGGTGACCTATAGATGACTTTGGTATGATCGACAACCATGTTTTTAGTAGATCTATATAATTGCTTTATGAGTTTATATTTTATCCGTTACGTATGTAGAAACCCTAAGATTTAGGTTTTCGCCGCGTCAATCTAGCCACGTCTTTATGGTGTGATTGTTCATCTAGAATTTCTTATCTTAGTAGGTATGGCTACGGCTACGTTGCTCGTCTGGTTTAATTAGCGTATTATTAGGAAATACCAATATAGGGCTCCTAGGTCGGCTCATGAATTGATCTTCTAGGACTTTCAGCGAGATCTAGATCTGTTCTATATTAGGGAATTGTGCACACCTAGTTATACGTAAATCGTAGATTAACATGATACCTAAAAGTTAGTGTTAATGGGACGGAGACTGATGCGATCGTCTAGAAAGTACGCCTGAAAAAAGGAATGTTGCCTAGGTAAGGAGTACGGTTAATATCGGCATCCCTAGCTTTGTAAGCGTGCGAGTCATATGAGATGGAGGCCGAAAAAGCGAAGTCACGTGATGTAGCATAGTGATCTGGATGGCCTACCCGGAGCTAGATCTAGTTTAGGGGATGACTCCCGTAGCCACTATAAAAGAAATACGGATCGGATTAATAGTTGTCGAGTTTAGCTTAATTATATATAATCTCTAGATCCAAACGATAACTTAATAATTGGGGAGGTTAATTACGTTATGTGTTGTGTCGAGTCGTGTCCTTTACTTTTCTTGTCCTTCGTTGGTCGTAGACCGCTTTGTGTCCTTGACGTGAATGATTAGTTGTTTGTATATAAATGATCCACAATTTGGTTCCCTGTGGGATCGACCTTGATTCGCTATAGCTATACTACGATGGACCTAGTCCTCTTGCTAGTATTAGTTTTGATGGTCAAGTATTTTAATTTCAGTTGATCTACGTCATCAAAGATCATCCTGAAGAACAAGTCATTGGAGATATTCATACAGGAGTTAGAACCAGAAGACAATTGGAAAGTATGCTAACCTATTTTCGATCATAGGTGGAACCCAAAACAATAGATGATACAATTCAATATGTTGATTGGATCATAGCCATGCAAGAAGAGCTCAATGAATTTGCGAGAAATGAGGTCTGGGAACTTGTGGACAAACCAGACATGGCAAACATCATTGGAAAAAAATGGGTATTCAGAAACAAAATGGATGAACAATGAACTGTTGTCAGAAACAAATAAATACTAGTTGCAAAGGGATACTCTCAAGCTGAAGGCATAGACTATGATGAAACCGTTGCACCAGTAGCATGATGGGAAGCAATCAGACTTTTTCTAGCTTTTGCAGCACACAAGGATTTTAAAGTACATCAAAGGGATGTCAAAAGTGCATTTTTGAATGGACTTTTAGAAGAAGAAGTATATGTTGAACAACCCCATGGTTTCCAACTCAAAAGGAAGGAAGATAAAGTATACAAGCTCAAAAAGGCACTATATGGACTCAAACAGGCACCTAGAGCCTGGTATGAGACTCTATCACAATTCTTAATCAACAATGGATTCAACAAAGGGACTATGGACAATACTCTCTTCAAGCTAGAAGAAGGAACACACACCTTGTTAGTTCAGATCTATATTGATGACATCATCTTTGGATCAGAAGATGAAAAGCTATGTGAGAAATTTGCATATCTGATGAAAAGCAAATTTCAAATGAGTATGATAGGAGAGGTCAATTATTTTCTTGGTTTACAAGTGAAGCAAATGGAAGATGGCATCTTTATAAATCAAGCCAAGTACACAAAGGACCTGATACACAAAATATGGTATGGATAAAAGTGGCACATCAAACACACCAATGTGTGCAAGAGTTATTCTTGGGAAAGATGAAAATGGAAAAGATGTTGATCAAAAGTTATATAGAGGGATTATTGGATCTCTACTCTACCTGACTGCAAGCAGACATGATATAGCATTTGCAGTAGAAAATGTGCAAGACAAGCTCAACCTAAAGAATCTCACTTACTAGCAGCTAAGAGATCATCAAATATCGGAAGCAAACAATCAATGTAGGAATTTGGTATCCAAAAGATGGAGGATTCAAATTAACATGCTATTCAGATTTAGATTATGCTGGATGCAAGATTGATAGAAAGAGAACTTCTGGAACTTGTCAGATGCTAGGCACCAGACTAGTATCATGGTTCAGTAAAAAGCAAAATTCTATATCCACTTCAACAGTTGAAGCAGAATATATAGCAGCAGGCAGTTGTGTGCACAAGTGTTGTGGATCAGACAACAGCTAATGGACTATGGAATAGAGGAGAAGACAATTCCAATTATATGTGATAATACAAGTGCAATATCCATTACTGAGAATCCAGTATTACACTCAAGAACAAAGCATATTGATGTGAGACATCACTTTATCAGAGATCCTGTTGAAAAATGAGATGTTATCTTAAGATACATATCAACTGAAGATCAATTGGCTGATATTTTCACAAAACCACTCAGTCATGAAAGATTTTGTAAATTGAGAACTGAGCTGGGAATGATTGAAATCAATTAAGTTATAAGGAGCATCTAACTGGAGTAATCAGTTGAATGACTTCACCAACTGACTGAACCATTTCCATTTTGGGTGCGCTCACTTGGCAGGTAAAGCACTGGTAACCAGTGAAGTCAACTTCACTGATTGTAAGGAAAAGTTTTATACAGCAGCTCAGTAAAAAAGTCATTACACCAGATTAGTGACCAGCCAAGTTACTTCACCGCAATACCTTGGAGATAACAGCAAAGTTAAGTTTGAACAAAATCAATCTTATACATGTGGAAAATCAGAAGATTTATGGAGAATTATTTTATGGAAGATTACCCACGTGGATCGTATATTACAATCGTGGATGTTATTTTTGAATCAAAGGAATGTCGGCAACGCCTCGATTCCCAGGATTTATCATTACATACCTCAATCCACCTCCCCACTACAATCAAAAACCTTGATTTATATACACAAAATCAGGCCATTACTTCACCAAATCCTTCAATATTCAACCGCATTCACACTACCAAAACTTCTCCTATATAAACAACACTTAGATATTTTCAGAATGTTTCTACGCTATTGCATTTCACAAACTCTATTTTTCTGAAAAATCAAAACTATTCCCCCCCCCCTCAATTTTTTAAAGGCTTCATCTTCATCAAACACAAAATCTAGAAATCAATATGAAAAATCAATTCAAATGAGATCCTTTTTCAAATCTATACACTACCTAAGACTCTGTCAAGATGATGAGCAAGCAAAAACATTGGCAGATGGTTGCGTCAATCTAGGGTTGATGTCCTTTCTCAATCTTCCAATCACTGGCATATGTTATGAGAGTCTTATATCCTTTTGGAAAACTCCCAAATATGTCTCAGGCCTCATTGAAGGAGATGAAGGAGAATACAAGATAGTTGCATCCGTCAACAGTGCAGAAGTGGTCATAACGGCAAAGGTAATCCACCAGCATCTTGAACTCTCAAATGAAGGATTTGCAAAAGTGGGGCTCGTCTCACAAGACATGGATAAATTCTGGTTAAAAATTGCTAAAGCAGCTACTCCAGGAACTAAAAAGTTCAACCATCTTAGATCTGCCCTAAAGAAGACCTTCAATTAATTTAGTGCTCTAATTGGAAAGACCATTGAAGGAAAGCTAGGAGCAATGAATGCCATGACAGAGGCTAGAATGTGACTTATGGGCATTATTTACAATGGCCTGGAGGTCAACTGGGCCACCTACTTTTTCAAACGCATCAAAGAATAGATTCAAGGAGAGAGATCTGCCACTGAGAAAGGAATAGCAGCAGGAAGGAAGAAAAAGGGGATCTTCTGGGTAAAGAAGTCCTACGGTATTCAACTTTACTATATGATGAAATGCCTTAATGTTCCCTTTGTCACATCTCACAAACTACATGACTCCAAAGTCATGTTTACCAATGTCAAACAGTCAAAGTTAGAAGGCGGTGGAAAAAGAAAACAATCCACCAGAAAAACCTCCACTCAAAGGAAAAATCAAAAGGTTCAAAGAAATTTGGACAAGGAATCATTTGGCCAGTTGGTAGAAGAAGATGAGAAACAACAAGAACAAGAAAAGAAAACAGAAGAACAAGAGGAAACTGGAGATGATGATGAGGAACATAATGATGAGACTTCAGAAGAACCAGCAAACGTACCTGAAAGAGATATAGATGACAGAATTGTTGAATATCTCAACTGGAAGCAGGGAGATTCCTGACTTCAACTTCACAATTCTGAGTATATGTTTGCAGAAGAAGATTGGTTCTTTGGTTTTCTTGGCATCACTACCCTTGTAGGTGTGCTTGATGAATCACCACTTTGGGAAATGATAGACGCGGCCAAGGCAAAAATGCATCAGACATCTGATGAAGAAAGTGGCAAATCTGATGATGATGATGATGATGATGATGATAGTGATGATCAAGATCATGATGATGATGATGGTTAAGGTCAAAATGATGAGGATGCTGGTCAAGATAAATAGAATGAGCAAACAGCAGATGCAATTGATGATGACATCACCTTAAGTGCATTTCTGCAGACACAGGGTGCAGCAAAGAAAACCCCACCAGCTAAGACAACACCATCAGCACAAAAGATGACCAGCAGACTAAGGCAGCTGAGTGCACCCCTGAGCCAACTCAACATGATCCACAACTATCTGTTGACATACCAGTTGATCCAACATCAGTGTTGGACACTGAATCAGCTGCTACCACTCCAGTCCAGACAACTCCTGGAAAAGAGCAAGGGGGAATAGGAGAAAGTGTTGCACCAGAAATTACATCTACTCAAATACTTGAAGAAGTTGAAATAGGAGTTGATGTTACTCAACCGATAGCACAAAACCAGGAACCAACATTAATTCCTCCCACTTTGCCACAACATTACAGAGAACAGCAAACAGAATCAGAGCCAGCTGATATTCGCCAACAATTTGCTCAACTTCCTACTGGCTTATCCAATAAATCCTTTCAAAAGGCAGCAGATCTATTGGTTGACGAGCTGGAACAGCAAGCAATGTATCTCAGATCCATGCATGACTGCAGCCTTCAAAGATGAAAGACAATCAATAAAAAGAAGATTTCAGGCTGTTGCTGAGTACATTTATGCACAAAACATTGTTGTGCAAGGCAGGGTGACTTGATGTGCCAGATGAATACAAACATCACCAACAACCAGTTTGGAAATCTACTCAGGAACGCAGTGGAATTCAAAAATTTATTTCTTTTGAGCAGGATCGACTTCGTTAGTGCAATAAACAAATAAGCTAGTAGATGGTGGTTACCGTGCTAGATCTAAAAGATCGACGCTTTGACCGTCTAAGGAGACTAGTGGTGCATGGAGCCGTCCAAGCGTTCGGCCTCTACCGCTAGTCGACACGAACAACCCGCCGGAATCGACCATTGGATTGCTACTAGAATAATCCGGTTGCTAGACCGGCCTTTTCCCTCTCTCAAATCTCTCCCTAAGAAGCTCTCTATTTTTCACAAGAAATATTAGCTCTTGGAATTGTGATGTACAAAAGAGCTAGCCAAACCCTCCTATTTATACGAGTAACCTACGCCCCTTTGCTATCCCAATCTGATTGGGATTAGCTTCCAAATAGATTGAAGAGAAAGAAAACATTTTCCTAATAAAATAAGGAAAATCTTTTGATTGATTTATCTCATTAATATTCAATATCTTATATTAAATTTTTTTCCTAAGATATATATTGACAATATCTTATATTAAATATATCTTTATCTTATTACCATAAATCTATTTTTCCAAAAACCAATTAATATCCAATATTAATATTATGGTAATCTTATTAATTAAATTTCACAATCCAAGTGTATCTTATACACACCTAAATCTGCGCCCCACAGCCAATATTTTGGCATCCGGAATATTTTTTAATTAATATAATACTATGATTAATTAATTTGCAAAATACACGTGTATTATATACATATATATTTTCGGCATACATATCTAATATATGCACGTTTAATTAATCAGCATAATTAATATCTTGTATTTAATTTATTCATAATAAATAAATACCATCATATTAATTTAACACTATAACCTTTATAGTCGTGAGATAAATTCCTTCCTTATTTGGTTATCAACTATAACCACATTTTAATCAGGCTAGATGTTCTTGTGTGTGTGACCCGATAGGCTTTTGAATATGTTGGCCGTAGGCACAAAGTGCAAATTACGAAAATGCCCTTCATACCTAACGATCACGGGATAGCGTCTAGCAACACACCGTGACCCCCAATCATCGGAAGAGTCAAATGCAATGACTACTACCTTTCATGTGAAACAATTACCATAGAATACTATCGCTGTAATAATATCCATACGGTTGTTCGTCGAGTGTCAAACATCAACGACCGTATCTTATAATCTGGATATCATGCTCTATCAAAGTAACTCATTTATTCCCACTTTGCAAAGATTCACGAGAGTAAGACATTCCTTATAAGAAGGCCCTTTCAGATATTCACCCATACTAATAGGGTACGCGATTTCCGGACGAACAACATGTATACTCCGCATGCTTCAGTAACACACCCAATCACTACCGCATGATTACCCCGTGGTTATGGGACACCTCAATAGTGTCAAAGCATGACAATCCACACCGTGATGCCATGTAGACTCCGGTCCTAAGGATAATTACACAACCACCACATAGTGTGACACTTAACAGTGTAAGTGGGTCAGTCTAACATACGCATTCTCTAATACACGTCCACGTACAGTCCATGTGTCTCTACACTTCGATAGACGAGATCTATCCCGCCTTTAAAGACAGAAGACATCTAATACGTGCTAGTCTGTTTGTACTATCAATGCCCTGTTTAATAGTACATCAGCTTAGAGACATTTGAGTATCAAACTTTATTCAAGTGATTAGAGATCTCATCAACCATAATGACCTATCATGGATTCTCTGTCACAGTTTAATACTAAGGATATTATCATATAAAAATTCATAATTGGTTCTTTAAAAAAACAAATATATGACAACAGAAAAGCCATTTATCATATGTATAAACATAAAGAAATATTAATAATGATCCAACCCGGTCATATCCGGTCCAACCCGATTGGGTTTTGGACACTATTTCAACAATCTCCCACTTGGCCTAAAACCAATCACTCGCACACACAAGACCAAGCTGAAACACAAGAATCTCATGCAATACTCGCAACCAGCCCTAGCTGTGAATAGATCGCTATCCATGGGGACTTAGACTATCTTCATATCATGCTCCAAATGACCAAGTCAAAGGAACCGCCTCAACACACAGATGAATCTCTGACGAGACCCTGGTCCTTGCGTCTAGCAATGAATCAACTTACTATATCAGCTATATAGAAAAGGTGGAAGAACCGTACAAGGTTTAGAAATAAACCTTATAGACTCATGTACCGCTTCCGCTGCGCCTCCAAGGGCACTACCGTGCTTTGGCTAAGTTGTTGAATTTATAGTGACCCATAGCCAAGAACATTTCCAGCTCACTGTATCACTTAATCTAAATGATTGCAAACCCAGATTGTAGCTCCTACTCACCTTCATAAGACTCAGGATATACGTATGTATATCTATATTTATCTAATTCCAAGTTTCGATAAACTGGGAAACCGTCCTTAACTTGTTTAAGGATATTCTCGATATTCACCAGATTTACTTTCTTACTTGCTCATGACTCTTCATGGACTATGAACATCTAGCATTTTACTTTTATGATGGTTCCTATCGCAGTAGTAAAGGAAACCTTCTATAAGCATCATCTTTCACCTTATCATTAGGACTGACGTCCTAACATAGATAGATCTTGAGAACACTGGCTAACAGTATCCCCTGTCGTGATCTATGCTAAACTCTTTTAGCATCACATCTATATAGGTAAACTATAAACTAACAGCAGTTAAATCTATCACTATAGATTCTTATTTGTAAAATAAGAACTGCTAAACCAAGTGCTTTTGTAAAGACCTTGAACTGTCAAACATTAATTGACTGTGACATGGGGTGACAATTCCTGAGAGAGATATCAAATACCTTACTTAAAAATCATAATACACTCCCACTATCCATCTTGCACATTGGGCATATCCCTTTTTTTGACTAAATCAAATTCCTTTGATTATCAAACAAAGAAATCATCTAGAGAAACATGTTTGAGTCCATAAATGGATCTCTTGGGCTCACATATCATGTTATCATCTATGAACATCGGGCTATTTGCCCAACATCTTCAACACTATCATATAGCCATGATACGAAGTTATAACAAGCATAGTCTGAATAGAACTGGGCTCAGCTGGCAGCATAAAGATAATTACAAGGTTTACACCCCATACCCTTCAGCCGTCACTATTGCCTTATGGTAATCATATTACTATCCATGTCAGCCTTTCAGGGACATTCCCTTTAGGTAAGACAGACTAGGTTCACAACCTGGTTGTCACTGATGGAATCTAATTCAGGTATTATGGCTCCTGGCCATATAAGATTCCTTCATTAGTCGTGAGATATTAATTCTTCAAGATGAACATACCAGCAGCCTTTTTAGGCTTGAGGTCATCCACAGACTTACAGAATTTTTGTATGAACTGAGCAATGTTCTACACCTCATCTCTATGTGGTGTCTGCTCACGTTCCAATGGTTGAGTATATCTTTGTGGTTCTCAAACTCTTTTGAGATCCAATTTACTCCCACTATTTATTTTGGAAGAAACACTTCCTCTAGAAGACAGCATGTTTGGAGACAAACACCTTTTGCTCCACGGATAAGTAAACATTATCTAGAGTACGTGCTAAGATATTCCACAAAGTTGCATATGTCATACTAGGGTCCAAGCCTTTCTGACATTGCCTATGACAACTTCAAATAATCGGTTAAGATAGATTCGACATTATCCTCTTCCATATCTAATATGGAATTTATTCAACATTTATTCTTTGGAACTCGGTTAAATGTATGTATATTGGCACTATCCTGAAATGGGTAAGGATACTTTGCATGGCTTACGTCACACCTTTATCATATAAAGTGTAGTTTCCATTTTAGAAGCACAATCTGAATGCGTATCCAAAAATGGTATCCTTCAAGGGGGAATCTTATTCCTTTTTAGACAACTTCTGAAACACCCTTCAGGTGTTAATTGCTCCAATCCAATTGAACATTAATTCCTAGGTAGCTCATCAATCTCATATTCGTACTAGCTCGAACTATTCGGGCTTTCAGAATTGTCGTACTTCAATAAGTACATTCAATTATTTCTAAAATAGTCCAAGATAGATATAAACAATTATTTATGGTATAAACTGTCATAAGACAACAAACATCAATATGTTTAGGATCTAGTCAATTTTCTAGATTCTGTAACCATTTTTCATAAAAGGGTATTTTAGTCCTCTTTGGACAAGATAAGTATAACCTACATGATTCATAATCATATGGTTCAGCATCATCAGAATGACGTTTGATTACACGCTTCCCTTCCAGAGAGACTATGTCTAGAACAACCACAAATATCAAGGATAACAACCATATAAATGTTTAGTTGAGATTTCATCACATATATCAACTATATGGTAACAATAATCTAGCATGTTAGATTTAGTGACTGTTCAACCTTATCGAAATAACATTTATTCCTTACAATTGAATTTGTCCATTAAATCCTAACATCTATCTGAAAATTTGTTCTTCATAAGAACCGGAACATAATAACATTTATTTAGTTCCCTTATCAGTCTACTAGATTCAGAATACAATACCGAAAATGTCGCAACGTTTGCTTCACTTTTTGAATCTTAATGCATTCCGCATATAATCTTTCTAATTTAATCATACTCGTAAGATATCATCTATCTAAGAGTTGACTTGAGTTTAGATAGATTTATCTCAACGTGCAATAGAGACTTCGATAAGTTCTCTTATTTAAGCACATGCCCTAAATTTCCATTTTAATCCTTCAAGCTCTTGTAAATATTTCTTAATTTAGTCTTCATAAGGCTTGAGAAAAATCACAAGAGCTATAACTTCAATTTCCTTTCACAAAGAAAATCTAAAGTTTATAAATAGTTTATTTAACCTTTTGAATCATATTCAAAACTTTAACTATTTAATTAACTTTTAAGAAATGTTCAAAGAATTAAATCAATACTTAAATCTTACAATTTTGAAAACAACCTTTCCAAAATTCGATGCGGTCATTCTTATTCAACGATTGAATTAATTGTCATCGTATGACAGAATGATCATATTGGATCGTATCCAATGCATGATTAATTCGTTGATGCTTATTTTAAGTGATTTAATCATATCATGAGCTTCCATTCTCATTAATAAGTATAGTGTTGGACTTATTTTAAGTTTTAGTGATGAGTGCCAGACTAGCTGTTATAGTGCAAAGGCAAAAAGATGTCTAGATCAAATGTATAGGCTTATTAGAGTTTGATCTTGTATAGGTTTGATCAAACAAGCATTGTAAAAAGGTTAGCTGACTTTCATCGTGAACTGTCTATATCAAGTAGGGTACTGAGAGTCAAGAGACTAGTTTAGGAACTCTTTCAAGATCAAGGTCGAGGGTTCAAACTCAGTTATTGAAGGCTAAGGGTTCAAACTTAGTATTTAAAGTCAAGGATATGGAATCAGAATTTAGTGAAGTCTGTGATGACCTAAATTGATTACATATACCTTGTGTTCAAGGTCTAAGTTCCACAAGTTAAGTGGTGATTGGAACTTAGTTATATTCAAAATGGTGTAATCTAACTTCACAATAAAAAGTTAGATATAAGAGAAGTCAGCTGCAGTGTTTTATTAACACAGCAACTCTAGATCAGCTGACTGAATGTATTTCAGCAAACTAATACCCACAGGAACCTGCAGATATATATTTCGAATTATTCAAAGGTTACATTGGAAGATTACAAAGAAAAGGACAGCTAACAACCTCTGATTTTATCAAACAAATCAATGGTTAAGATTAAAGGGACGTTGGAAAGAAACAGAGCTTTATCCAATGGTTACAAGTCAACGGGTGGACAGACTGAAAACTGACAAAAAAAACAATATGACAATGTCAGTACTATGAACAGTGACAGAAAGCAAGTCAAATGGGACAAATCTGAAACGGCTATGTTTGAATTTCAAACATAAGTCATAAGGATTCCTACCTATAAATAGAGGACTCCTAATCCAGATACAAGTGATGAAAATTAAGGATCTATCTTGAGCTATCAGATTTAAATCGATTAAACACCCTGCTGACCTTACTGAGCATAAAGCTACTGATCCAGTAAACTTCTTCAAGTGTAATCTGCTTTCAAGCTACATCAAGTTTACACACTTGAATACCTCAAGCTGCTGATCATATCATCCTGATCAAGCTGCTGAAAGCTGAATCACTTACTTGATTCAAACTTTCTCTTACAAGAAATCTGCTGAAAACAGTGAAGCATCTTTGGGTGTCAAGGACTGTTGTTTGTGGTGGAGCTGGTGAAGAGGCAATCCTACCCTTCAAGGACCAGTGGAAGACTTTGGAGCAGCAATCCTACCCGTTCCAAGTGTTCAGCTTGTGAAGCCATAGTTATTGGTGAAGGACAAGCAACTTAGGGATTTTTGTAACTGCTACCTCAAGAATCTCTAGTGAATTACCTCCAACATCACAGGAGAAGAGTGGACTGACAGGATTACACCACCTGGAACCACTATAAAAATTGCCTACTTACTTTCTGCATTTAGTACATTAATCACATCAATCTACTGAACTAGCAACTGAATCACACACATACACTACCGAGTATCTAATACTTGGTATCATATTTCAAACAACAAGTAATAAGGCTTAATTTAAATACATTCCACTGCAACAAATTCAGTTAAGTCAACATCAAGAAACCAACGACGTCGGCCAGACTCATCGAGCATCAAGAAGTTTGAAGTTCTTTGAGTTTGTTAACTCCAAAAGTTTTAAGTGTTAAGTTTATTCACACCCCCTCGTCTAAACTTAACCAAAGCCTTTTCAAGGGACCAACAATTGGTATCGGAGCAGTGCTTCTGTTCTGAAGTAATCCTACTTGTTGTGCTTGTGAAAATACTTTGAAAACTTTTTCAAGTTTCTAATTTTCAAAGCCTTGCATCACGGATAACAACCAGTATGCTAGAACGATGTTGATGTGTTCCTTAGATCGTTTTGATGAGTATAAATGTCGTATGCGGGCTCATCTAGCTGCAACACATGATGTTATGATGGATGTGCTGACTGATGGACCACTGGAAATCACAAAAGCCATAACTGTAGATAATGAAACTCAGTACATTCCAAAGCCAAAAAGAGAATGGACTGCTGAAGATAGAAAAAGAGCTAACCTCAACAATATTGCTATTGATATCATATACAGAACCTTGGATGGCAATATGTACATAAAGGTGAAAGATTGCAAGACTGCAAAAGAACTTTGGGACATGTTGCAATTAATCTGTGAAGGCACTGATGCTATGAAGAAGAATAAGATCAATGTGGTAAAGAAGAAGTTTCAGGAGTTCAAAATGAAACCAAATGAAACTATTGAACAAATGGAGTCAAGATTCAATGCAATCATGGATGAACTCACCCTACTGAGTGTGAAGTACTCACAGGAAGAAATCAATTCAAAAATCTTGGAAGCATTACCTGCAAAAGAAGTTTGGGAGATGAAGGTGACTGCCATAGAAGAAATGAGAAGTCTACATGAAGAGGACACCTTCAAATTGTTTTCAGATCTCAAGGCATATGAATTTAGCAAGATACTTGTACCTGTGACAAAAAAAGAAGAACCAAAAACTACTGCATTGGCTACTGCACATCAAGAAGAAACATCAGGAGCTCAAGATGATCTACTGGATGAAATTCAAGAGCAAATTGCCCTACTGAGCAAGAAAATCAGAATGATGAAAACTGGAAAGGGTTCTCCTAGGAATTTCACAAAGAAATTTAGTGAAAAGAAGAAGGAGGAATCCAAGAAAGACAATGATTACTTGTGCTATGAATGCAAGAAACCAGGACACTTCAAACCTGACTATCCTGAACTAAAACAGAAAAAGAAACCTGATTATCTTTGCTTCAATTGCAAGAAGCCTGGACATTTCAGACCTTATTGTCCAGACCTACTGAAGAGCAAAAACCAACAAAAAAAGATCAGGCAAGAAAGCTATGGTTGCTGAAGATGAATCAGGATATGAAGTTGAATCAGAAAAGGGAAATGAATCTGATGATACTACACTTGTTCCTGAGATGGATGATTATGCTTTAATGGCAAATATGGATGAAACAGAGGAGGTATACAATTCTTTATCTATTAACACTCCTGCTGGAAGTGATTGTGAATCAACTTGTGGTTCAAATCCTAAAAATTCTGACAATGAAGAAACTTTGGATGCCATCCTTAATCAACTGAGGATAATACAATCTGGTTATGAGATTGTGAAGGCTGAAAAAGAAGCTCTTCAATCAGAAGTTGAAAGATTAAAAGTTGAATTAAGAGTTCTCAAGGGTAAGGAAAAAGAGGTTGGATAGAATCAACACAAGTCTGCTTGACATTCAGTAGCTGTTGAATCTGCTAAACAATCTTGTTCCTTCACTGCATTCAAATCTAGAAAGCCTTATGGTGATAGAACATGCATTGGATTTGGAACTCAACAATCTAATAAAAGTGGATTCAGTAAGGTCACTGAACCTAGTACTAGAATTGGTCCTAAGTTTGTTCCTGCACAAGATCCAACTCCCAAAAAGGTTGCTGAGGCATTAAAACCTACTGAGAAGACTTCAAGGAAGCAAAATCAGAAGTCAAAAAGGTCAACAGCACCTAACAAAAAGGATAAATCCAAAAATAGGACTGTTGTACCTTCTAGACCTGCTGATAGCATACCTGCTACCAAGTCTGCTAGACCACAAAAGGGTAAAAATCAGAAATATTCCAAGGATAAGAATCTTAAACCTAAAAATGTCAATCATTCAAGGGATACTTATCTCAGGGGGAAAGGTAGACTGTTCCCTACTGATGTTGATTGGAATATTCCTGCCCCCACTGCTAGAAACAAAAAATATAACCATACTGCTAGGGTAAAACCTCAGCAATGGAATCAGCAGAGGACTCAACAGAGGACTTATATAAAACCTCAGCAGAGACCTCAGCAGACTCCATATTATAGGGCTGTTCCTAACAGACAGCAAACCTATGGTTATCCTAGTGCTTCTAACAAAAGAAATCACTCCAAACAGCACTATATACCAAAAGGCCAGAAAGCATATGTGAGTCCTACACAACCAAATGTTAAACCTTATGGATGTGTGGAATACATGTATACCTTTCAAAGAAGACCTTATGGAAATTTGTCAGGGGTCATGCTTGCCACTGACCACTATGGACCCAAATAGTTTTGGGTACCTAAAAAGCATTAACTTTGTTTTGTAGGGTGTCTGGCACTTTGACAATGGATGTTCCAGACAAATGACAAAGAATAAGCATTGTTTGTCAAACTGTGGCAAAGGATGGTCCAAGAGTTAATTTTGGAAACAAGAACACACCAGGATACACAAGAGGATATGGCACACTTGTGAGAAATGGATTAACAATTAGGAATGTTGCATATGTGGAAGGACAGGACTACAACCTTCTGAGCACTGGACAATTTTGTGACATGGGTTACAAGGTCACTTTTGACAAGGGCACTTGTATTGTCATTAGTGAAAGAGGTGATCAAGTTGTGTTGGCTGGAAGAAGACAACAAAACATGTATATTGTGGATTGGTCTACTGATGTTCCAGAGACATGCCTGATTGTGCATACCAAGTCAGAACTTAATTGGCTATGGCATAAGAAGTTGAATCATCTAAATTTTGACGATATCAATCAGTTGGTGAAGAAGAAACTGGTGATTGGTTTACCTGAGATAACATTCAAGAAGGATGATATATGGGAAAAATCAAGCTTCAAATCAAAAACAAAGCAATCAACAAAAAGAGTTTTGGAGCTGATGCACATGGATCTTTTTGGGCCAGTAACACCAACAAATGTAACAGGAAAGAAGTACACTTTAGTAGTTGTGGATGATTATTCAAGATACACTTGGGTAGTATTCATGAACAAGAAAAGTGAAACACTTCAAAAGATGCCTGAACTTTTGAAGAGATTTCAAAATGAGAAAACTTTGACAGTAGTGAAGATCAGATCAGATAAGGGTACTGAATTTTTCAACAAAGTTATAAGAGAATATTGTGAGCAAAATGGTGTACTACATCAACTTGCTGCTGCTGGTACACCTCAGCAAAATGGGGTTGCTGAAAGAAGAAATAGGAGTTTAAAGGAATCAGGAAGGACTATGATTTGTGAAGCATTATTACCTGAAAGATATTGGGCTGAAGCAGTCAATACAGCATGCTATACACAAAATAGAACCTCAGTGAACAAAAAGTTGCTGAAGACACCTTATGAAATTTGGAACGGAAGAAAACCTAATATATCCTATTTCCATCCATTTGGAAGCAAATGTTTTATTTTAAATCATAAAAAACAATTGAAGACCTTCCAACCTAAATCTGATGAAGGAATCTTCTTGGGTTATTCTTCTGTCAGTAAGGCATTTAGGGTACTGAATAAAAGGACACTGAAACATGAAGAAACAATACATGTTGTATTTGATGAACCTAAGTTCACTGGAATGGAAGATGAAGATTCAGATGCTGCTGAGAATCAACAAGTCACTGATCCAAAATGTGTTGATGTTTTGGAAAGATTTAATGACTTAAAAGTTTCTGACTCCGCCCCTGCTGGTAACACTACTGATGCAACAACTGAAGCAATTCAAGGATCTGCTGAACCCCCTGTTGAAGAAACAGCAGACCCTACTAAAGATGATGTTCCTGAGAATCAATCTAACCAAAATCCACAATGGTTAAGGGATCACCCTGCTGAGCAAGTTATTGGAAACATACAGCAAGGTGTGAGGACTAGAAGACAATTAGAAGCAATGTTTACATGTTTTCTATCTCAAATGGAACCTAAAGTAGTTGAAGAAGCAATATCAGATCCAGATTGGATAATTGCTATGAAAGAAGAATTGAATGAATTTGAAAGAAATCAAGTTTGGACACTAGTGGAAAGGCCTAATCATGCAAATATAATTGGTACAAAATGGGTATACAGAAAAAAAAATTGGATGAATCTGGTACTATTGTAAGGAATAAGGCCAGACTAGTAGCAAAAGGCTGTTCTCAAGCAGATGGAATAGATTTTGATGAGACATATGCCCCTGTTGCAAGATTGGAAGCTATAAGATTATTCTTGGCATATGCTGCTTATAAGAACTTCAAGGTATATCAGATGGATGTCAAAAGTGCATTTTTGAATGGCATTCTGGAAGAGGAGGTCTATGTTCAGCAGCCTCCCGGCTTTGAAGTTAAAGATCAAGAAGATAAAGTGTACAGACTCAATAAAGAACTTTATGGTTTGAAACAAGCACCAAGAGCATGGTATGTGATCTTATCTCAATTCTTGGTGGACAATGGTTTTACCAAAGGTACCATTGACAACACTCTTTTCAGAATCAATGAAGGATACAGCACCCTGCTAGTACAGATTTATGTTGATGACATATTTTTTGGTTCTGAAAATGAATTGCTATGTGAAAAGTTTGCTAATCTCATGAAAAGTAAATTCCAAATGAGTATGATGGGAGAAATGAACTATTTTTTGGGTTTACAAGTCAAACAAATAAAAGACGGAATCTTCATTCATCAAACCAAGTACACCAAGGAGCTGCTGAAGAAGTTTGGTATGGAAAACAGCACCAAAGTATCAACTCCTATGAGTACAAACATTAGATTGGATGAAGACAAAGAAGGAAAAGATGTTGATCAGACTTTATATAGAAGGATGATAGGCAGTCTGCTGTACCTTACTGCCAGCACACCTGATATATCCTTTGATGTAGGTGTTTGTGCAAGGTTTCAATCAAAACCTAAGGAAAGTCATTTAGCTGCAGTTAAAAGAGTTCTTAAGTATCTAAAAGAGACTTTGGATGTAGGAATTTGGTCTAAAAGATGGAAGTCTCAAAGTTATATCCTACTCAGATTCTAATTATGCTGGATCCAAGATTGATAGAAAAAGCACCACAGGAACATGTTAGTTAATGGGAAATAGACTGGTTTCCTGGTTCAGTAAGAAACAGAATTCAATATCAACTTCCACTCTTGAAAGTCGAATACATTGTCTTTGGAAGTTGCTGTGCACAAATACTTTGGTTAAGACAACAATTAAGGGATTATGGAATTGAAGAAAGAGAAATCCCTATAATGTGTGATAACACAAGTGCAATTGCAATCACAGAAAATCCTGTTTTGCACTCAAGAACCAAGCACATTGATGTGAGACATCACTTTATAAGAGATCATGTTGAAAAGAAAGATGTGGTGGTTCTTTACATCCCTACTGAAGATCAACTTGCTGATATTTTCACAAAACCATTGGATAGTGAAAGATTTGCTAAGTTAAGGACTGAACTTGGAATTATAAAAGTTGACTGATACATCTATGATCAGCAATGTACTGGAATTCACCAAGGGGATTAGTCTTTGCTATGTTGGGTGAGCTCACTTAGCAGATTAGTCATTGGTATCAACAATTCCATGTACTTATGTTTGGACAATTGAGCAAATGAAGTTGCCAAGGGGATTGGTCTTTGTCATGTTGGGTGAGCTCACTTGACAGATCAGTCATTGGTATTAAACTTCATCTTGTATTATCAGTTGAACCAAACACGAAAAATTGAAGATCAACAGAGTAACTTTATCAAGAGTCTTTGAGACATTATGCCAAAGCAGATCATTGAGACATTATGCCGATGAGAGCTGCTTTGAGCCAAATCATCGATGACAATTTCTTTGAAGGATACATTACAGTCAAACTTTATTAAAGTCAAAAAGCAAAATAGCGGGATATTTATTCTATCTTTATAACTGCGGTTACACGATCTGACGGTTACAAATCTTTATGGATAAGTTATGGGCCACGTGTCAAGATCTCATTAATTCAAAATTAATCATGGTTAATGCTATAGTACACGATCTGACAGTTTCCAACCACTACTCACTATTATATATACAGACCTATACACAGAAGATAGTTACAACTCTCACATTGCTATTCTCTGCAAATCCTTTGTATGAACACAGATTTGAAAACTTTCATCTTCATCTTTCTCTTTTATAATGGCGAACATGGATGATGTTCATATTGGAATTAGCCAAAGTGTGAGAGGATATGTTACTGACTGTCACTCTAATGAGTTAGCCATTAACATTGGACGATGAATCAGAAGGATTGCTGGTTTAGAAAATGTTATCAATAGAAGACTGGAGAGAATTTCTTATGTTAACGTTTTGGAATTCCGGAAGAACATAGCTATACATGAAGGTATAGAGGCCTTTGTTAGGTGTAGTGCCCGAAAGACAATTTGTGTAATTGTTTTTAGTAATGGATGACAGATTTTATCTCACCTTATTACTTGCTTTGTGCTTGTAAATAATACACTGCTGCAAACCCTAAGTATATCAGTAAGTAACCGCTTAACTAAGTGTATGGCATGCACGTGAGGATTGAGTTAGTGGTGATATACTTAAACTGTTAGTCCGTGGTGAACTTAATCGAGTTTAGGGTCTCTTGATTAAAACACCAATAATGCGCCTGAACACCTTAGGGTGTGATAGTCTTATCCGGTTTGTCGGTAGAGGTACCTACGTGGGGCATTTATATATGATGGCATTCATATAGGACTGGACCGATTTAATCTGTATTTCTCGGTATAATTCCGTAATCGAGGAATCTTATTAAATCATTAGATGATCATATATGGATCAACCTTAATCCTGAGGTGATCACAGGGTGCTGCTTGTCCCGGGGTAGTGTTTGATGTGTTTGATCTGTACATTAGCTGTTTAGTCTTTTCGTTTTTTCCGTTGTTTGAGCCGTTAAAACGAAGATCCCTCCGGTCAGAATCAAGATTGGAAGTTGATGAACAATCCCAAAAATTTTGGTGTCGATCAGAGTCCGTTTGGGTATCCGTTCGTTGCTGTGAAGTGGCTGCTGTAACAGAAAAACGCAGGATTCACAGAAACCCTAACTGTGACTTCTTCGATTTTCTGGGAACAATTGGACCGTTCAAATTAAAATCTGACCGGTCAGATCGCAAATAATGGAGTTTTGGACGTGACATAAAATGTTCAGGACGATCGCGATTCATCTTCATCCCCGATCGATCTCGGGAAGTATATGATGCGCTGCTGTGAGAGTCTGTTTCAGCAGCAAGTTGGGCGGCTCACTGAGGAAGATTAACAAGTCAAAGCTCCGATCCGACCGTCCATCTTGAAGTCCGAAGAATGAAGATCAGATCTGGAAAGTTTCATCCCGATCCAAGTTCGTTTGATATGCCGATCGTCGAAGATTCATAACAGCTGCAGATTAGGGTTTTAATTTATTTTCGAATAGATTAGTTACGGGGGTGCCAACGGTCCATCTCGGTGTTTATTTTCCGCACTAGTATACATGTGTAGATTGTATGAGTAGAACCGGAAAATTGCCATGACATGCATCATATAATAAATTCCACTCCATATGCATACATGTAGAAATTAATTCGAGGAATTAGTTAGGCATGTATAAAACACACGATTAGTTTTAATTAATTGTTTGATATTAATTAGAAACTAATTAGGTAAAAACCGAGGAACACGGGTTTTTCAATCGCCGAGGTTGGGTGATGGATTCTCGGTGAATCCCACTCTGCGAAAGCATAAGGAGTAAAATCCCGAAACCTCGTGGTTAAGGTGTTGGATTCTCGGTGAATTCCACCTTACCTAAGACGAGATTACGTTTTTGTTCCGTAGTGTCTACGTGAAAGTTTGATGTTTAAGGATTGGATAATCACGGGCAAACAGGTTCGAAAGTGGTTTAACCACGGTTGGGTGGTCAACAGTAGCTACGGCTCAATCGACTTCACCCTCCACGTGTGGCGTTTGCACGGGGGTCTGGCAATACTGAACCCTCCGAAGAGCCACTACGGCTCAACGGAGCTCTCCTAGCCTTGACCCGTCCGACGGCCACATATGTTCTAACGAATAGGTCGGGTGGGCTAGCCCACATAACCGACAACATTCGGGCCTATGATTTATTGTTCCTTAATGTAACATCAAGTACAAAAACGTGATCAGTAAACCCACAACTTTTTCAAAATATTGAGTGGGAGCGGGAGAGGCGACAGCCGACCCCACGGCCTCTACTGTTGACACAAGCAACGTGAGAGAATGGTGACGCCTCGTGCCGGCCTGGGACCGGCCTCCCTAAGGAAGGCCTTCACCGCTATCAAAATTTAAGGCTTGGTCTCCGAAAGGATAGGATTTTGGGTACTCGTCGGGTCACCGACCCGACCCTAAGGCGCACACACTCGGGTCTACCTAAAAATCGGAGACAAGAGGGTCACACTCATAAAGGGTATTTTTGGTAGTACCTTGGCTGAAAAGGAAAGGTGATTGACGATCACAAATGAGATGTTCGATTCTCAATCGATCTTCAATATTAATCGAAACCTCTTTGACCTACCCTAAGGCGGCACTGAGGCATTAGATTAAATCCTTGGAACGGTAGGATAGACTATAAGTACTTAGTTTATGTTCCTAAAATTTTAGTAGTGTATGATTTGGATTTATTTTCTGTCAATTTTATTTACAATCATTATATATATCTCTAAGGTGCTAGGCGCTAGTGTAAAATTGACTAGTAATGACTTCGTTAAAAGTGGTAAGTAACTAGAACGTTGTATTTATTAATCTCACATGCGATTAATTTTCCGGAAGAGATATTTCTCTTGAAGCCTTCAAAACTTAAGTGACGTAAATAGGCATAAACATCTTTGTCACTCGTCAAGTGTGAGCGAGAGACAACCGTAGTTAGTTTGAAAGTTTATTAGGACGACAAAATTCTTCTAGTGAATTTTAATTGTGTAGTGTCTACACGAGAAATTTTCTAATAGAAAAATTGGAGAATCATAAATTTAAGTGTCGCTAGTTAGACGGTATTTGGAACCGATAAACTAGTGGGAGCTTTTATCTTATGTTTTTCTAATTTATTAGAAAATTAGTCCCATCTGGTAACGCTTTTATTAGACATCCCACAGTTCACGAGTAGTGTCTACTCAATTGAAGCGCTAGTTCAAGACTATTTCCTTTTAAGGAAAGTTGAGTGGGAAAGAATGTCTATAAGTGTTAATCATCTTAACTAAAGTTTTGAGGCTAAACCGAAACATTAATTAAAGAAAGTATAGGATAAGGAAAGTGATTTCGGATCACTAACCAATGAATCCTTAGCGACTTTCTTAACCGAGTAACTTGACTCGGTAGCTTAGTTCTTTGGAAGAACAAGGAAGCTGTGCATTAACGATTAATAGAGTAACAACGGGCAGTAATTTCACTATAATAGTGGGAGTGATATAAGGAAATGAATTTGGATTCTATCCTTGAATATCACGAGAAAAATTTATTTTTCTGTTTACAGATTCGTTGAAACAAATGGATTCACTTTCATCTCGATACTACAGTTGCCTTAAACAAAGTGAAGATGACATTTGTAGTACGAATATGAGACTCAGACTTTTGTTTGATAAAGTCAGAACCACTTAGAACAGCTGAATAAGTATGTGTAACACATCTAAAACTATTAAAGGTAAAAGGTTTCCGTATTAAGATAAACGACCTTTCAATATCTATTAATTAGTGCATATATCCTAGAGACAAGACCTGCTGACTGGCTAAGGGTGATTCCTATCTCCCAGTCTTGGAACACTATCTCAAAGGAACAATGACTAAGTTTCCTTTCAATCGGGAAAGGGTAATAGTTTTGAAGGGGTAACATAGCTTGTTCACCATGACCTTCGGGGTCTAGTGAGAGATACAAGCTAGTGGGAGATTTTGAGTGGTGACATTCTGTCTGATAACTACTCAAAACCTCGGTTGGTTTATCGAAAGAATATGAGGAGGTGTCTCGATTTTAGCGAGAGAATAGAGTATTCCATGCTCGAAATAGGCTATCGCATAGTCTTGGGACTGATGCTCGGCCTGCCTCCTAGTGGAATGTTTCTCACTAAGGAAGAAACCATAGACTTGCCTGATATAGTTATTAATGTGCTACAATACACTGTTAAACTTGATTAAGATAATTCGTTGCAAAATAACGGTTAACATTATTATGTAAACCGAGAAGTCTACCTAGAAGATGCTAGTGAGTTTATGGATAAGGAGTGAATTCGGTTCACACCACATCCGTAAATGTAGGCATTTAGCATTTAATGCTTGAAGGTAGGACTGGGGATTTTGCGCATACGTTCAGATTGTGACTGTTCGTGAAATATCTTAATGAGACGAGTGAAGGTTGATTATAAGATTCTTGAGATCAGAAAGTGACGGTTGAACTATCACAAGCCTTCTGATAGAATCTATAAGTAACAACCTTAAACCTTGGAGTACGGTTACCCAAAGGTAGTTACTATCTGATTTAATCAGACCACGTCCAACATCGGTTGTTGGTGATTACACTGATAAATACTACTAGATCAGGATGTCAATCCACCACGCAGTGGGAGTATGGTTTACCATTGACCCATTGTAGTTTTGTGGACTTTACAGTCTGCTGGGGTGATTGATAACCTATGGCTCTTGGTGGGCTGTATAGGATTATGATCATAGAGGTTGGTTTGAAAACCTTAACCCTGTGAATGGAGTTTTGGTACTCCAGCTCTGTTTAGCCACTTGTAGAACCACCTGAGTGTCTCAGGCCCAGTGGGAGCAATTGGATCTACATAGAAAAGAGTCGAATGAATAGGAAAGTTTAAACTTTCAGCGCAAAGTTGAGTGGTATAGGGGTGATTCCCTGACAAGTAGAGAGTTAACGGACCTTGAACTCTCTCACCACTCAATCTTCTTTGAATTTTCGTTAAAAGGCAAAAAAATAGGGTGATTCCTCGAGACTTTCTTGCCGAACAACGGAATCGAATTCATTCGAATGTAGGGTTTTAGCTAATAATGAATAACGGATTCGTTACAAAGCAGAAGATAGGGGTGATTCCCTAATACCTTTTTTGCGAGACTAACGATATCTTAATTTATTCAGAAAGAACCATTGGTAAGAAGCCTGCCATGGCTTATATCCTTTGTGGATTTAAGAGAACCTCTCGGTCATTTAAAGTTACATGTTTTACAATATGTGGACTTGACCAGAATATTGATAAGTCTTTAGTAGACTGGATATCAATATTGGTAAAGTAGTAGTATTAGTGTTCATGAATGATAACACTGAAACGGTTGGAAACAACATGTGTGTGCTATCTGAAGTTGGAAACTGACAGGCCAAGATTCTCTGGATGAGAGAATTGGACTATATTCTAAGAATTTAATTCGGTCAAATTCACAGGAATGAGTCATTGGCTATCCCATCCATCTTATTGGATGAGATGATCATGCATATACGTATGCAACATTCATCGAGAGTAGTCCTACCCTACCTCTCAGGAATGATTCTCTAAATCTTCGGATAAAGAGAAAATGGGATAGAGTCTCTCTTGGATGACGGCAAGTCAGGTTGTCACAAGTCAATAATAGTCAAATCTCGGATTCGAGCATTGAATAGCGGTTTAGTACGTCCTCAAGTATCGTTAGAGAACGAGGAATCATATGCTTGTATATTCAGGTGCAAACTTGAATATGGTTGACTATAATCGATTCGACTTGTAGTCGATTAAGGATGATCATTAAGTTGATCTCGGGCTCAGTGTTTACTCATAGTGCTTAGAATTTCCTTTTTGGTCTGGGAGCAATTCCAGGTCTGATAAGCCGATATCACTCCATTGTGAAAACAGTGAAGAGATAGCTTAGAAGGTTCTTCTCAGTCACAAGAAGTCAAAAGCATATTGAGAGAGAGTACCGCCTGATTGGAAGGACCGACAACGTTTCAATCCTAAAGATCGTCTCGAGTCGACAACCTAACTAATCAGTGTACCAAGTCGAGTGCTTGGAGGGTACGGCATTGATTGATATGTCTCATCTGCTTTTAGAGCAAGTGGGAGAGTGTTGTGAATAAGATGAGAAAGGTGTGCTCTAAAACAATCGTTGCTTGTCATTTCGTGCAAGTGGGAGATTGTTAGGTGTAGTGCCGAAAGACAATTTGTGTAATTGTTTTTAGTAATGGATGATGATTTTATCTCACCTTATTACTTGCTTTGTGCTTGTAAATAATACATCTGCTTTGCAAACCCTAAGTATATCAAGATGTAACCGCTTAACTCGGTGTATGGCATGCACGTGAGGATTGAGTTAGTGGTGATATACTTAAATCTGTTAGTCCGTGGTGAACTTAATCGAGTTTAGGGTCTCTTGATTAAAACACCAATAATGCGCCGAACACCTTAGGGTGTGATAGTCTTATCCGGACTGTCGGTAGAGGGTACCTACGTGGGGCATTTATATATGATGGCATTCATATATAGATGGACCGATTTAATCCGTATTTCTCGGTATAATTCCGTAATCGAGGAATCTTATTAAATCATTAGATGATCATATATGGATCAACCTTAATCTCGAGGTGATCACAGTCTGCTTGTCCCGGGTAGTGTTTGATGTGTTAGTTACGGTTCACTTAAATATGTGTTCCAAGCCACTTCTCATTGGCACTATCTCCGGATGAGTGAGTAGTTCGATTTTCACAGACATGGAATCCATTCCTTCCTGCGGGAAGTAGAGAGAGCGATCCCTTGTTTGTTAGCCCTAAGAAAGTGATCGATCCCGGAGTTCACATTTGACTAATTAGCTACTAGTCGATATGTGCACTAATTGATAATCGGGGTTAATGGTAAATAAGGATAAGATATTTCGAGTCGGGTTCACGGAGACTTCCCTCTCGAGAATGGGATGATCTATGGAGGGTTAATCCGTATGTAGTGATTATATCAATGGACGCTTATTCACTCTATGGGTTGAGTATAAGTATACATCTATAATTGGTAGAGTTCGTTTCGGGTTTATGGTGGCGTAATCCCGAATTAATAATTAATGTACTTATTCTGCTTCGATTTAATAATTAATTATTGGAGCTATCGGTTATGAGTCCATGGTCCCCGATGTGGCTTCGTAATTCGGACTAATAATCTTGTTATTTGGGCCTCAGTGATAATTAATTGGCTGGGCCAATTAATTGATATGCATGGATATTATTTAGTTGGGCTAAATAATATAATACACATAAAAGACATTTTATGTGGGCTTTTTGACCCTAAAAGTGGCGCCATTATGTGATGAAAATAATTAGAGAGAAATTAGTTTTCTTGGATAATTATTTGACATGTGATTTATCTTTTATTTGTTAATTGATAATTCATGGAATATTAGATAATAATATGATTTATCCTAATTTGTTTGGGATAATCATTTTATTTATCTTTTATTTGGAATAAAGGATTAATGTAATAATTATCTCTTAATTATTTAATCCTTGGAGGACAAGGATTACTCTCCTATATAAAGAGAGTTCTCCAAAGCCTTAATTCAATGGCAAATTTCGACCACCACTTGAAAAAGTAGAGAAAAATTAGTTTCTCTTGTCTTGGGTCTTTAGAAGAAGAAAAACTCTAAGTTTTTCTTGGTGTTGCATATCGAGGAGGTTCGTGTATCAAGAAGGGTGTCCACCAACCGCCGTTTGGAGAACACATCGGAAGATCTTGGCTTCTCTTCCTACTATTGGTAATATGATCTAAACCCCCTTGTAGTACTTAAGTCCTTTAATTATGAATTGTGTCATATAAATCGTGATCCATCCGCTGCGCGTAGATCTAATTCGTTTAGATCTAAGAACCTGCATCCTTCAGCCTTCACTTCAACGGTTAATGGTAGAGAGATTGAAATCTCTTTAAACCTACTGAGAGTGGTTTTCCACTTTGGACCTGGAAATAATGCTCCTACCAATCCAGAAGCAATGAATCTACCAAGAATGAAGTTTGTGGATGCAATAAAGACAAATGAGAAGATATCTTCATCACAAGGCATTAATGTGAAGCATATTGGATATGAGTATAATCTGCTGAGCAAATGAATTGCCAAAACCATTTTTGGGATTCATTGGGAGTCTAGATACACTGTCTGGACCTAAAATAGACCTACTGATCATCATTTGCAGAAGTATGAAGTTTGATTGGGCTGGATTCTTTATACACTACATGAAGAAGGTGTTTACTGAAGATATAGATGGTGTAAGGATGTCCAAAACCAAGCCCCAAGGTCTACTGATTCAGACCTTGTTGAATCACTTTCAAATACCTGATGTTGCATCAGAAAAGATTAACAAATCCAGATATAAGCCAGAAGTTGCTACTCCTATTCCTGGATTAGATGATGATGAAGATGTGGATGATGAGGCCACAGAAAGTGATAATGATTGTGGAGATGATGGTTCTGGTGGTGAGCAGATTAAGAAAGTTGTTAAATCTGCTGCACCCAAGAAGGTTGCTGAGAAGAGGAAGGTTACTGACATCAGAAAAATCACAGAGATGTTACAGCCAAGGAAAACAAGGAAGCAAAACAAGCAGAGACAATTTGAGTCTATCGAGGTCCAATTGAAATTGAAGTTATCGACCTCGCTGCAGCTAGCTTGTAAGAAGAAGTCTGCTGCTGATATCCTGAAAGAGCAACAGAAGGCAGAAAGGAGAAAGAGGAAAGCTGCTGAAGTTGAATCAGAGCAACTTTCCAAGATAATGAAAGAGATAGCAAAGAAAAAGAAACATGGAAAAGGGAAGGAATTGAGAGTCCTTGAAGCTCAAAGGGAAGAAGAAGAAGAAGAAGAGGCTATTAAATCTGAGCCCTTAACAATTATTAAGCCTACTGAGATTGAAAAGGTTGTTGTTGAGCAACCTATTGGAGAATCACAGCAGACTGCTGAACCTGAGTCTGCTGAAGAAGTTGTTGGATCCTCCCCTCTAAAGGCTGCTGAGCCTACTAAAGTTATAGAAGTTGTTGTTGAGCAACTTTCTGAAGAACCACAAGCAGACTCATCGAGTGCGCACTGCTGTGGATGTTGATTTAATCTGCACTGCACTCGCAAATTCTCGCAATAGTTTAGGGAAGAGCGATCATTGCTAACCTGGCGATGAGCATGTAAGTCAGAGGGAAGCAAGTGTGGAACAGATGGAGGTAGTAGGTACTAATATCCAACCTGAAGAAACTACTGACCTAGCTGCATCTGTTGAAGAAACTTTAAATTTACTTGTTGAGACCTTTGGAGGTCAGCAGAGTAAGGACACAGCTCCTAGAAAGCCAACCATGCCCTTTGAAAGGAAGGAAAGAAAGAAGAAAGAAGGGTATGTTGATCCTAAGCTCCAGCTGGTGGCTAATTATTTTCAATGAAAGTTTGGGTTTTACAAAAGACAGAAATCAGTTGCTGAGCCAATGACAGATTTTGAGGAATGAGCTTTTGGAAAGTTAGGAGTAGAAAACTTGTTTAATTTGGTTGATACCTCTTTGTTAGAAATGAGACTGATGGATCTCATTGATGAGCAAAAGAAAAAAGAGGGTATCAAATTTAAGGATCCAAGAGATGGATCAGACAGTGATTCTTCATCATCTGACTCTGATGATGGTCATCCCCCACATCAAGGAGAGACCAGTGGCACTGCATTGATAAATGAACCATGAGTAGAGCAGTCTACTGATGCTGGGCAGTCCACTGAGAGGCAACAAACTGAACAGATGGATGAAGATTTGGAAGATTTAACCATAGATGGTTTGAAAGCCTTGATAAATGATGGGATAAATCTAGGAGGAAACAGGCTGGTTGGTGAGATAGATACTGTCTTCATTGAAGAATCTGTTGCACATACTGATGATCAGCAGACTGAAGATTTGAATGAAGAGAAGTTTGCTGATCATAGTGAGCCTGATATCAGTTCTGAGGATTTAGCTCAATATCAAGAATGGATTGATACTCAGGACACTCTATCCAAAACTGCTAATATCCTACGAAGGATTGCAAATGTTAGGGAGTTTCAAATAGAAAATATGGCTGAATTCCCTGCAATTCTTGTACAGAGAGTGCTGATCACTGAGGAACAAATAGTGGTAGCACAGAGATTGGACATGGTGATGGGATTTGAGGGATCACCATTACTTGCTAAGGAGGTTCAGTGCCGAGAGGTTCAGACGAAAGACTGAACAAAGGTTGTGGCTGGTGGTACAAAGTTCTTTGAGGATCGAAAGACACCTCGACAAAGGTTGGAACCTGTAGTTGTTGAAGAACAGGCTGCTGTAGTGGAGCCTACTAGAGGAAAGATCACTAAGGGCAATGATAGTCTGTTGGACTTATTTCTATGTTTTGATGATGAGTGCCATACTAGCTGTTATAGTGCAAAGGCAAAAAGATGTCTAGATCAATTGTATAGGTTTATTAGAGTTTGATTTATGAATAGGTTTGATCAAACAAGCACTGTAATGGTCAGCTGACTTGTGTCAGCAGACTGGTCTAGGTCAGTAGGGTACATAGGTCAGTAGACTAGTCTTGAACCTGCTGAAGACTGAAGGCTGAGGGTTCAAACTCGGTAAATGAAGGCTAAGGGATCAAACTTAGTAATTTAAGTCAAGGATATGAAATCAGTACTTAGGAAATCTGTGATGACCTTCTTGATTGCATATACCTTGTGTACAAGGTCTAAGTTCCATAAGTTGGATGATGTTTGGAACTTAGTTATAATTAAAAGGATGTAATCTAACTTCACAAATAAAAGTTAGATAAAAGAAATCAGCTGCATTATATTTTATACCCAGAAATATGATGATCAGCAGACTGATTGGTACTTCAGCAGACTGATGAACCTACTGATATATACCTCGATTAATTCAAGATTATTTTGGAAGATTACATGGATAAGGACAGCCAACTACCTCTGACTTGATCAAACAAATCAGTGGTTAGGATTAAAAGAACGTTGGGATGATTCAGGACTTTATCCAATGGACACAAGTCAAAGGTGGTGACAGATCGCCATTGTCAAAAGGAATTTCGACAAAGTGTCGATCCTATGAATAGTGACAGAATGCAAATCAGATGGGACAAAAACAAGGAACGGTTACATTTGAATTTCAAATACAAGTCACATGCATTCTTGCCTATAAATAGAAGACTTTCAACTCAAAAATAAGGATAAATTTCTAGAGAAAACTCTGAGCTGAAAAACACCCTGCTGAACTTGCTGAGCATAAAGCTGTTGATCTAGTGAATTTCTTCAAGTGCATTCTGTATTCAAGCTACATCAAGATTACACACTTGAAGACTGCAAGCTGTTGATTATACCATCCTAATCAAGCTGCTGCAACTGAATCATTTATTTGATTCAATCTTTATTTTATAAAGAACTCGCTTGAAGGCAGTGAAGCATCTGTTTGGGTGTGAAAGATGTTGTTTGTGGTGGAGTGGTGAAGAGGCAATCCTACCCTTCAAGGACCAGTGGAAGACTAAGGAGCAAAGCAATCCTACTGCTCCTGGCCAGTTTGTGAAGCCATAGTTATTGGTGAAGGACAAACAACTTAGGAATCTTTGTAAAAGCTACATCAAAGATCTCTAGTGAATTTCCTCCAACATCACAGAGAAGAGTGGACGTCTGAGGATTACATCACCTGGAACCACTATAAAAATCGCCTAATTACTTTCAAAGATTTACTTTACGCACTTAGTTTATTTCATTCATCAACCTCATGAATCTAGCAGCGAAATCACACACTTGCACTCTGAGTATCTAATACTTAGTATCACTTTTAACAACAAGTTTTAAGGCTTAAATTTGATATAATTCCGCTGCACAAATTCAGCAAAATGAATCGTCGCCAAGTAGACTACATCTATCATCAAGAGCTCTATCAAGTATCGCAGAGACTCATCAAGTATCGCAGATCGCTTTGAAGTTGCAGAATTTGTTAACTCCAAAAGTTTTAAGTGTTAAGTTTATTCACCCCCCCCCTCTAAACTTAACCAAAGCCTTTTCAAGGGACCAACATAGTCAGCAGACTATTGTTATTGATGAGGATGAACAGCTGCTAGACTATGACTATAGTGATGAGGAGTTTCAAGTGCCTGAGGAAGAACCTATAGATGCTGAACCTCAACAGGCATTTGTACCTATTTTTTATGAACCTGCACAAGATCCTATAATGGAAGACATTCTTGGTGCTATGGTTGAAGAAGGTCCTGCCCCTGCTGGAAGGGACATGAGTAGAGCCATGGTTGTCAGCAGATAGAGGGCACAGTACAATGTAGAGGATCCTACTGATGAGTCTGCTGGACATATGACTGGAGGAATGGCTGGTGGAGTACCAACACAGATTGTGGATGAGTTGAGGGCTGTCAGGAGTGACATTACAAGATTAAGAACTCAACTTGACAGGCAAGAGCAGAGGTATGAAGATTTTTTGAATCTAGTGGAGAATAGAGAAAGAACTACTGAAACTGTTGCTTCCAATATTACTTCAACTCAGTATGCTCTTGCTGATCTTGCTCAAGATGTAAAAGGGATCATACAAGGTAATACAATGAAGGAGAAGTTTCTGAAGGACCAACTTGAATCTATTCACCAGAAACTAGATAAACTTCTTTGAGGCACCTAAGGCTCGCGAGGTGAGCTCGCTGGAACACTTCACTCTTTGGATTGGATCCTAAATTCACCGAGAGGATCAATCTTTGGAGCAAACTATGCAAGAAAGGATCACTGCAGTTGATACTAGAACAGAAATAATGGAGGGACAACTGAATAATTTAGTGATCACACAAGAAAGTGTTCATGGCCTGCTGTCCCGTGTTGTTGATGATGTCAATAAGGGGGAAGAGAGCCAAACAGCAGTAGAAAAAGAGGCTGCCAGAATTTTTGCACAGAAAAGATGGAGGCTGACACCAATTCATACAGAGAACCTGCACCTGGCAGACTTCCACTGACTGATGATCTTTTCAAGGAGTATAAGAGGCTTTACTATAATAAGAGGAGACATTATCATGACAAGGGCTTTCATGAAGGGCTAAACTCCTTTTTGGGTTTGATATTTTGGGAAGCAAAAGTCAAATCCTTGAGATGTAAAGGTGGAAGAGGTGGAAGAAGTCTTCCTACCACATCAGCAAAGGAATCACTGAATGAATTCAAGGAAGTATACACGCGTTTAGGCTTTAGAGTACATCAGATCAACCTTACTCTACCTGAGGCATGGAAGTGGTGGAAAGAAGTCAACCCCCATATTGATTTTTTACTTATAGAAAATGAATGGATGAGACAAATGGTTAGAGAAATAAGGGAATATCAAGAACAGCAAGAGAAGGAGATGCAAGAAAGAGAAAGAAGAAATTAGATCAGCACACTTGCACATGCATTTTTACTTTTGCTGAATCTAGCCTGTAATACTTTTGAACAAATTGATTATAATGAGAAATGACTATATTTGTTCTGTTTTTGTTTTTGCTCTTTTTGCTTTGTTGTAAGGAGGGTATTGGCATCATCACCAAAAAGTGGGAAATTGTTGTACTTATTTTAAGTTTTAGTGATGAGCGCCAGACTAGCTGTTATAGAGCAAAGGCAAAAAGATGTCTAGATCAAATGTATAGGCTTATTAGAGTTTGATCTTGTATAGGTTTGATCAAACAAGCACTGTAAAAAGGTCAGCTGACTTTCATCAGCAGACCTGTTTATATCAATAGGGTACCTGAGTCAGTAGACTAGTTTAGGAACCTGCTGAAGACTGAAGGCTGAGGGTTCAAACTCAGTTATTGAAGGCTAAGGGATCAAACTTAGTATTTAAAGTCAAGGATATGGAATCAGAATTTAGGGAAGTCTGTGATGACCAAAATGATTACATATACCTTGTGTTCAAGGTCTAAGTTCCACAAGCTAAGTGGTGATTGGAACTTAGTTATATTCAAAATGGTGTAATCTAACTTCACAATAAAAAGTTAGATATAAGAGAAGTCAACTGCAGTGTTTTATTAACACGGCAACTACAGATCAGCTGACTGATATGTATTTCAGCAGACGAATACCCACAGGAACCTGCTGATATATATTTTGAATTATTCAAAGGTTACATTGGAAGATTACAAAGAAAAGGACATCTAACAACCTCTGATTTTTTCAAACAAATCATTGGTTAAGATTAAAGGGACGTTGGAAAGAAACAGAGCTTTATCCAATGGTTACAAGTCAAAGGATGGATGATCGAAAGCGTCAAAAGCAATCGACAATGTCGAGATTTATGAACGATGATGTGAAAGCAAGTCAAATGGGACAAATCTGAAACGGCTATGTTTGAATTTCAAACATAAATAACAAGGATTCCTACCTATAAATAGAGGACTCCTAATTCAGATACAAGTGATGAAAATTAAGGATCAATCTTGAGCTATCAGATTTAAATCGATTAAACATCCTGCTGACCTTACTGAGCATAAAGCTACTGATCCAGTAAACATCTTCAAGTGTAATCTGCTTTCAAGCTACATCAAGTTTACACACTTGAAGACCTCAAGCTGCTGATCATATCATCCTGACCAAGCTGTTGAAAGCTGAATCACTTACTTGATTCAAACTTTCTCTTACAAGAAATCTGCTGAAGACAGTGAAGCATCTTTGGGTGTCAAGGACTGTTGTTTGTGGTGGAGCTGGTGAAGAGGCAATCCTACCCTTCAAGGACCAGTGGAAGACTTTGGACCAGCAGTCCTACCTGTTCCAAGTGTTCAGTTTGTGAAGCCATAGTTATTGGTGAAGGACAAGCAACTTAGGGATTTTTGTAACTGCTACCTCTAGAATCTCTAGTGAATTACCTCCAACATCACAAGAGAATAGTGGACTGACAGGTTACACCACCTGGAACCACTATAAAAATTACCTACTTACTTTCTGCATTTATATTCTGCATTTAGTACATTAATCACATCAATCTACTGAACTAGCAACTGAATCACACACATACACTTTTGAGTATCTAATACTTGGTATCATATTTCAAACAACAAGTAATAGGGCTTAATTTAAATACATTCTGATGACGGTTAAAATATACATATTTATGTCTTCAATTCTAACCTTAAATCGGAGTTAATTATATATATTTCATATTGAATCACTTGTTTATATTTATTATTTAATGTTAAGTGATTATTAATATGATTTTTGGTATTTAGCTGTTTTTATTATTAAAGACCAATTTATTGTGCGATAAATGCTGATTTTGTAGATCATGATAAATCAGGAGGATAAATGTCATTCAATCAGTGAATCTCGAGATAATAAGGAAGAAAATCGGAGCATTAATCAAGGGATAAGTTAGAGAAATAAGATCAGCATGGAAGAATGCAGTGGGGAGCAAGTTAGACGAGAAACACATTTAACATGTGCAAAAAAGAGGCTCGGTCGACCGAGCCACTTCATTCGGTCGACCGAGGGTTGATATTCGGTCACCCGAAGCTCATCCAGAAGAAAACGCGCGTATATCTTCTAGATCCTTCCTAGGTCGGCTATAGCCTCTATATAAGCAGCAGCTACGAAATTGAGAACACAACCACCAACAACCCACAAGATACAATATATACAATACCTTGAGTTTACTAAGTTTTAGTTTTTTTTATGTTCGTTCATTGTGGAGTCGTCGGATTCTCTAGTTAGGGGGCGCATTAAAGAGTGGGAGTCATTCTCGTCTTCGAGGGTATGACTTTTCAATTATGCAATCTTTATTCGTAGATCTGATTTATTTTATTGTGGAGTAATTTTCTTGTATTGATTCCGCGATGTAGACTAATTACGAACCCATGTGTTTAGGTTAGAAACGTTAAGAAGTAATCATAATTTGTACCGACGCAGATCCTTTCCCGGTCATCCGAGACATGTCACTCGGTCAACCGAGACATGTCCTTCGGTCGACCGAGGGTGGTGAAGTTTAGAGGCGAATATATGACCGACTTCGACCACGTCGATTCTCTCGATTTGGAATTAAAGCGAGTAATTAAACCCGATCAACTTAATTATTTGTCATCATAATTTAACAAGAAACCTAAAAAGTGATTGTTACTTAGGATCTAGATTGAATCGGCATCTAAGAAGTACGCCTTACCCTAGGAATGTTACTTAGATGAGGTTACGGTTTATACCGGCATCCCTAGTTTCGTAATTGTGTCAGAAGTTATATGAGATGGAGGCATTAAAAGGCGAAGTCACGTAATGGAGGCACAATGATTTAGATGGCCTAATCGGAGCTAAATCTACCTTAGGGGATGACTCCCGTAGTCATAATAATTAAACTTTAACGTTTGTTTTGTCTCGTTGTCAATCTAGTTCACATGGGGTATAGTTATTAGCTACTAGCGTAATCAATATTCTTAATATTCTTTGTTTAGATAATATCAACAGTATTGTCCTTGTTTTAGTAGTTTTTAGTTTGTCTTTGTGGTATTCTGTGTCTTGTGGTTGTCACTATCTTATTTACTACGTTTAGTTGGTCGTAGACCGCCGTTCAATTTAGTTCTAGTAGAATAAGGTTGTGTTTTGTTTGTGCCGAGTCTCTGTGGGATCGACCTCAACTCTATCTAGCTATACTACGATTGAACCTAGTTCTCTTGCTAGTTTGTTAGTTAGGTATCGAGTATTTTATTACTTGACCCGTACATCAAGTTTTTGGCGCCGTTGCCGGGGACTCGAGTCATTAAATTAAAATATAGCTTATTTTGTTAGAACTGGATTCGTGGACATTCTGTGAATAAGAGTCTCAGATATTAAACAGTGTCGTTAAAAAAAAAAAAAAAAAAAAAAAAAGAGTTCGTCGGCCGAACCTGCAGTTCTCGGACGACCGAGAATTTATTTTTTACATTTACATTACGTATTAGTTTTACAAGATTTCGCTTCATTTTATTTACGTTTTTTTTTTTCTCAAACTTGTTTTGAGTCTGTTTTAGTTTTATTTAGTTAATTATAGGTTAGTAAAGGCCAAGCCTTTACTAGTGATTAATTGTTTTATTGTTGTTTATTATTTTGTAGCCGCACACAAGGAAATTGAAATTGCCTCTTGAGCAATATCATCCGGAAATAGAGCAATTCGCAAGGAGGAATCGAAAACTAGTGAAAGAATTGGCTAGACAAGGAGAAGAGAATCCGAATTTGGAGAAAAGTGAACAAGAAGAAGGCCATTCAACCGATCATTCTGAGCAGTCTGAATCTGAGACAGAAATGGCAGGAATTCCGCAAAATCCGAATCAGGTACACAATGCTAAAAATATTGTTATTAATAATGCCAATAATGTGAATGCAAATGCTAATAATGAGAACCAAGCCCTAGTTCCAGGAGCGTGGCGTACTTTGGAAAGTTATGCAACGCCCACTATTGAACAGTTCATTCCTGCTATCGTAGCACCGCAAGACCCTGTGGAAGCTTATCACCCTAGACCTAATGTAATTCAAATAGTGACCAACTATTCCACTTTTCATGGAATCCAAAACGAGGATATATCCTGGTGTTCACGTGACGAACTTCTTGGAGATCGTTAGCACAGTGAAACCAGAATTAATTCCTGAGGGTAACATTCGTCTTAAGCTTTTACCTTTCACTTTGAAAGATAAAGCTAAGCAATGGCTTCTCTCTTTAGAGGCTGGATCTATCACTACTTGGGAACAATTATTGCAGAAATTCATGAATAAATACTTCCCTTTAGGAAAAACTTTTAAGTTACGTCAAGACATCTTAGGATTTAAGCAACAACCTGGGAAAAGTTTTGATCAAGATTGGGAACGTTTTAAGGAGGCCATGAGAAAGTGTCCTCATCACGATATCTCTCTGTGGCTTCTAATGCGAACTTTTTACCATGGGTTGAGAGAGACTGAGAAAATTAGAGTAGACGCCTCCAGCAATGGAGCGTTTGTTCTTTTATCTCCTGAGGAGGCACAAGGAAAAATGGAACAAATAGCGATGAATAGTCAATGGGGAGGCAATGACATAGCTACTGTAAAGATGGCCGCTGACATATTTGAGGATAGTGCATCCACCAAAATCTTAGAACAATTATCTGTTATCAACAATAAGGTGGACGGAATGCAAGAGAGGATGGCACGAGTAGAGAAAGGGACTGGAATCGAAGTAATTCCTCAAGGCGAGAATGCTGGTACTAAAGAAGCCAATTATATTGGGAAGCTAGGAAATCAATGGGGAGGATATAAGCCTAACCATAACCATCCTGGATTCCGATATAGTGACCCCAATGTAGGAGAAGGGCCTAAACCGCCTACTACTTATGTACCCCAGCAAACTAAAACTTTTGGTTAGGAAGCTGCAATAGAAAAACTGAGTAATGTCGTTACTGACAATATGGGACAACTTTCAAAATCGATGGCTGATTTAGCCACTAACTTTAGCCAATATTGTTAGAAGACCGATGCTAAGGTGACCAACCAAGAAGCCATAGTCCAAAATCTCACTCACCAAATAGGACAACTAGCTGAGCAAGTCTCAACTAGACCCTCTGGAGGGTTGCCAAGCAACACTGAGAAGAACCCTAAGGATTTGAATGCGATCATGACAAGAAGTGGAAAAGATGTAACTCCACCATCCCTGCAAGAGAAGGAGAAAGTCACAAAGAATAAGGATGGTGAGCCAAGCAATGAGACTAATACTTCCGAGACTTTGCCTGAGCAAAGAACTTATAAAGAATCTGCTGGCCCTAGAGTTGAACTTTACAATAACAAGTGTCCAATTTTCACTGATGTCGATCCTTCAACTCTACCTTATCCTCCACCAAAGCCGAAGCCTAAGTTTGATAATACGAGGTATAGGAAGTTCGTGGATATATTCAGTAAGTTACAAATCAATATACCCCTAGTTGAAGCACTACATTTGAAATGCCCTGAGTACACTAAGTTTTAAAAGACGCCATCTCAACTAAAAGGAAACTTCTAGATTTAGAGACCATATGCCTTAACGAGGAGTGCTCAGCCATTCTTCAACATAAGTTACCCCCAAAATGCAAAGATATGTGAAGCTTTCTCATTCCCTGCACCATAGGTAACGTATGTCTAAACAAAGCTTTGTGTGATCTAGGAGCAAGCGTGAATCTGATGCCACTATCTATTTTTCGGAAACTAGGCATGAAAGATCTTAAGAATACCTCAATCACATTGCAATTAGCTGACCGTTCTGTCAAAGAACCTTGTGGAGTGGTTGAGGATGTGCTAGTAAGAGTTGAAAAGTTTGTATTCCCTATCGACTTTGTGGTATTAGATATGGAAGCTAACTACGAAGTGCCCTTGATATTAGGGAGACCTTTCATGGCCACTAGTAGAACGCTAATTGATGTTTACAAAGGCGAGTTAGTATTAAGAGTGAATGAAGAGAGAGTTGCATTCAATGTCTTCGACACTATGAAGCAACCTGATGATGGAGAGGATGCATGTTTCATGTTGGATTCCATTGATAGGATCGTTCAAGAATTTCAACAACATGAAAGTATCAAGGATTTCTTGGATGCTGTCTTGGAAGAAGAAGATGAAGTCAAGTACGTGAGTAGTGAGGAGGAGAAGATGATATGGCCAGGATGTAGTAGATGAACCCCTAGGGCTGTGGAAGTAAGTGTTGCGGAGATTGAAAGATTCTATCATAGACCAACGTGGTATAAGCACTTCAAACTTAAACTAACTGGTCAAAAGTTGAAGACCTCTTTGAAAGAACCTCCCACTAATTTGACTTTAAAACCTCTTCCTGCAAATTTGAAGTATGTATTTCTTCAAGATGAGACTTTGCCAGTAATTATAGCTTCTTCCTTGACGGATTTACAAGAGGAGAAACTAATGAGAGTTTTAAGAGAGTACCGCGGAGCATTTGGATGGACCATAGCTGACATTAAGGGCATTAGTCCTAGCGTATGTATGCATAAAATCTCTGTGGACCCTGAAAAGAAAGCGGTTGCACAACCTCAGAGGCGTCTAACCCCACAATTAACGGACGTGGTTAGGGATGAGGTTATAAAAATGCTAGAAATGGGAATTATATTTCCAATTGCTGATAGCGAATAGGTAAGCCCTATCCACGTAGTTCCCAAGAAGGGAGGATTGACGGTGCAAGCCAATGAGTTGAATGAGTTAATTCCTGTGAGGCTCATCACGGGTCATCGAGTATGCATAGACTTTAGGAAACTAAATGATGCGACTCGTATGGACCACTTTCCTCTCCTTTCATCGATCAAATGCTCGAGAGACTGAGCGGGCATGCTTTCTATTGTTTTCTTGATGGGTATTCGGGATACTATCAAATCCACATCTCGCCCGAAGATCGTGAGAAAACAACATTTACATGCCCATATAGGACATTTGCGTATAATCGAATGCCATTTGGATTGTGTAACGCTCCCGCGACATTTCAACGATGTATGATGTCATTATTTGCGGATATGGTGGAAGATTTTTTGGAAATCTTTATGGATGATTTCTCCGTATTTGGAGACGATTTCGATTCATGTCTCACACATCTAGCACAGTGTTGAAAGAGATGAGAAGACGAATCTTGTGCCTAACTGGGAGAAGTGTCATTTGATGGTTACGGAAGGTATAGTACTAGGCCACCGCATATCAAAGAGCGGAATAGAGATGGATAGAGCCAAAGTTGAGGTGATCGAGAAATTACCTCCACCTACCAATCTTAAAACTTTGCGAGTTTTTTAGGCCACGCCGGATTTTATCGTAGGTTTATTAAGGACTTTTCCTTAATCTCTAGACCTCTTACCGAATTATTGGCCAAGGATGTGCCATTTGTGTTTTCTAATGAGTGAATAAAAGCTTTCAACGAAATAAAAAGTAGGTTGATTACAGCACCCGTTCTGGTCGCACCGGATTGGGATCTTCCGTTTGAACTGATGTGTGATGCAAGTGATACTGCTGTTGGCGCCGCTTTGGGTCAAAGAAAAGATAAGATCTTTAGGCCTATTTATTATGCAAGCCGGACTTTGAATGCTGCCCCAAGAAATTACGCCACAACGGAGAAGGAGCTTTTGGCCGTTATCTTTGCTTTTAACAAGTTTAGATCTTACTTAGTGGGATCTAAAGTCACTGTGTGGACTGACCATGCGGCTCTTAAATATCTCCTAGCAAAACAAGATTCAAAGGCTAGATTGTTGAGATGGATTCTACTGCTGCAATAATTTGACGTAGAAATCCGAGATAAGAAAGGAAGTGAGAATGTGGTGGCCGATCATCTGTCGCGCTTACAATTAGAGGATGGTGAGGAATTACCTGAGATAGGAGAATATTTTCCCGATGAACAACTTTTCTCCATCACCACCATCGGGAGACATGATGATTGTGTTGAGGTTTCTTCGTGAATAGAGGTTGTGAAGGAGAAGAAACAACCATAGTTTAGTTTGTTTGTTAATTATCTATCCGCAAAGTACCTACCACCAAATCTCACTGTCCAAGAAAGGAAAAAATTCTTTAAAGATCTTAGACACTATTATTGGGATGAGCCTTATCTGTTTAAGCTAGGATCTGATAATGTTTTTTGAAGGTGTGTGCCCGAGGAAGAGTATAATGATATCCTGAAGCATTGTCAGTCTTATGAAGTTGGAGGGCACTACGGGGGAGATAAAACTGCGGCCAAGGTCCTCCAATGCGGTTTTTATTGGCCGACATTGTTTAAGGATGCACACCAATATGCACGAGCATGTCATGCTTGTCAAATGACAGGAAATATTTCACGGAGGAATGAGATGCCACTTAAGAGCATCTTAGAAGTAGAACTCTTTGACGTTTGGGGAATAGATTTCGTTGGACCCTTCACTTCATCACTATCTAACCGATACATCTTAGTTGCGGTTGATTATGTATCCAAATGGGTTGAGGCCATTGCTTCCCCTACTAACGATGCTAAGGTTGTAGTTAGATTCTTGAAAAAGAATATTTTTACAAGGTTTGGGACGCCTAGGGCGATTATAAGCGACAATGGTAGTCATTTTTGCAATAAACCTTTTGAAAGGCTGATGATTAAGTATGGGGTTTGACATAAGCTAGCAACCGCATATCACCCCCAGACTAGTGGGCAAGTAGAAGTCACCAATCGAGAGATAAAGCGTATCCTGGAGAAAACTGTAAATAAGACTAGGATCGTTACGTTTAGGCGACGCTTTATGGGCTTATAGTACTGCATATAAAACCTCGATTGGAATGTCCACGTATAGGATTGTTTTTGGAAAGGCATGTCATCTTCCTATGGAACTTGAGCCGGGCCATGTGGGCAACAAGGATGCTAAATTTTGATGAGACGTTGGCCGGTGAGAAGAGGATGTTAGAATTAACTCGCTTGGAGGAGTTTCGTTTAGAGGCATACGAGAATGCCAAGATTTTCAAGGAGTGCACGAAGAAGTTCCATGACAAAAAGATTCTGGAGAGGACCTTTCAAAAGGGTGATCTGGTTCTCTTGTACAATTCGCGGTTAAGACTCTTCCCAGGCAAATTAAAATCAAGATGGTATGGCCCATTTAGAGTACAACAAGTCTTTCCTTCTGGAGCGGTGGAGCTATTCAATTTCAAAGACGAGTCCAGGTTTGTGGTCAATAGACATCGTGTGAAGCATTATCAAGGGCTTCCACCTGGTGCTGAGGAGGAGGTTTTGTACCTCGAAGACCCTATCTATGAATAAACCATCTTGAACTGACTCGAGCTAGCGACTATAAATTTAGAACTATTTCCTTATAACTATCTTTTTCGTTTTTATTTTTAATAAAGTAGCATGCGCCTATCACGGTTTTTTTCATCTCGCCATGTTCCGAGTCTAAGTTCGGAATAAACGAGGTTTTTTCCTTGATAGCCGTCATGTGAGTTTTTATTTAGGTTTAAATCCCTTTTGATATTGTCCATGGCAGTATAAAGTAAAGTGGCTTAAACTGTTTTTAGATATTTATATCTAATTACTGCCACATTATTTTATAACTTCCATATACATGGTATTTGACAATTTTGTGGAGCTTGTTTGCTTATACAGGATATGTCTGTCTCTCCACGACGTGCTGTGGTTTACTCCGATATTGTTCCTTTACTTGGGAGCCGTTTCCAGAGCTAAGTCTTTTTTCTTAAACTCTCATTTATTTTTGTCATTGAGGACGATGCCATGTTTAAGTGGGGGGCAAGGGACTTAGCTATATGTTGAAAAAGTAAAGAGGAACGGAATATTGAGGCAATATTGAGCCAAATTTAAAAAAAATTCATGGATAAATGCCAAGTTGTTTAACTCGTACCCTTAAACTTGTGAAGTTCTTATACTTAGAATTGATAGGAAAGAAACCAAGTTGCGTGAGTACGTGGTCATATTATACTTTTGCGATAAATTGTTAGTAAACTTAAGGATATTCATGCCAACAATTGCAAGTAGTTAGGTATTGTTCAATTACTCAACATGTGAATCGCTTAGTACCGCATGAATTATAAAATGAAAGAATTCTGTGTACATTGCATAGAGGATTGGTTATGCTTACCTAGTGTCGTTATTTATCGACTGATGTATTCTGATCTTCTAGCCATCAAAGCGGAGTAATAAGCTTGAGACGTACCTGTGTTTTGACAATGCGTTAAAACACTGGGCTTGTAGTAACATTACCAAAGTAGCCCCGCGCTTGTGGTAATATTCGATACTATGCATGATCTAAGATAGGGGGATAATCGAAAAAAGTTTTCTTCCTTGAGATTGGTAGTATCTGAAAAATATGAAGAATTGAAAAAGTTCAAGTTTTTTGAGGCTTTGAGTAGTACTCGGTCTCCAAGTCCAAAATCCCTATAGATACGCTCTTGCTTATTGTTCTAGTGCTTTAACCATTGCGAGGCATAAGAAGTGTCAATACTGATGTTGGTGAATTTTGATATGAAGTCTGCATAAACTTTAATCTTGCTACATTTATATAAAACCAATGCACATGCACACAATCACTTCTATTCATAGCGAGTAGTGAATAATGCTTATCTTATGAGCATGACTGGTATTAGTTGACTCGAGTTTCTTGTGTAAGTATGAGTTGACCAAGGAAAATGTTGTCTTGGGGAATGACTTATTGATGCTTTGTTCGGGACGAAGCAAAGTTTAAGTGTGGGGCATTTTGATGACGGTTAAAATATACCTATTTATGTCATCAATTCTAACCTTAAATCGGAGTTAATTATATATATTTCATATTGAATCACTTGTTTATATTTATTATTTAATGTTAAGTGATTATTAATATGATTTTTGGTATTTAGCTATTTTTATTATTAAAGACCAATTTATTGTGCGATAAATGCTGATTTTGTAGATCATGATAAATCGGGAGGATAAATGTCATTCAATCAGTGAATCTCGAGATAATAAGGAAGAAAATCGGAGCATTAATCAAGGGATAAGTTAGAGAAATCAGATCAGCACGGAAGAATGCAGTGGGGAGCAAGTTAGACGAAAGCGATTTAACATGTGCAAAAGAGGCTCGGTCGACCGAGCCACTTCATTCGGTCGACCGAGGGTTGATATTCGGTCACCCGAAGCTCATCCAGAAGAAAACGCGTGTATATCTTCTAGATCCTTCCTAGGTCGGCTATAGCCTCTATATATGCAGCAGCTACGAAATTGAGAACACAACCACCAACAACCCACAAGATACAATATATACAATACCTTGAGTTTATTAAGTTTTAGTTTTTTTTATGTTCGTTCATTGTGGAGTCGTCGGATTCTCCGGTTAGGGAGCGCATTAAAGAGTGGGAGTCATTCTTGTCTTCGAGGGTATGACTTTTCAATTAGGCAATCTTTATTCATAGATCTGATTTATTTTATTATGGAGTAATTTTCTTGTATTGATTCCGCGATGTAGACTAATTACGAACCTATGTGTTTAGGTTAGAAACGTTAAGAAGTAATCATAATTTGTACCGACGCAGATCCTTTCCCGGTCAGCCGTGACATGTCACTCGGTCAACCGAGACATGTCCTTCGGTTGACCGAGGGTGGTGAGGTTTAGGGCAGAATTATGACCGACTTCGACTACATCAGATTCTCTGATTTGGAATTAAAACGAGTAATTAAACCTGATCAACTTAATTATTTGTTATCATAATTTAACAAGAAACCGAAAAAGTGATTGTTACTTAGGATCTAGATTGAATCGGCATCTAAGAAGTACGCCTTACCCTAGGAATGTTGCTTAGATGAGGTTACGGTTTATACCGGCATCCCTAGTTTCGTAATTGTGTCAGAAGTTATATGAGATGGAGGCATTAAAAGGCGAAGTCACGTAATGGAGGCACAATGATTTAGATGGCCTAATCGGAGCTAAATCTACCTTAGGGGATGACTCCCGTAGTCATAATAATTAAACTTTAACGTTTGTTTTGTCTCGTTGTCAATCTAGTTCACATGGGGTAGTTATTAGCTACTAGCATAATCAATATTCTTAATATTCTTTGTTTAGATAATATCAACAGTATTGTCCTTGTTTTAGTAGTTTTTAGTTTGTCTTTGTGGTATTCTGTGTCTTGTGGTTGTCACTATCTTATTTACTACGTTTAGTTGGTCGTAGACCGCCCTTTCAATTTAGTTCTAGTAGAATAAGGTTGTGTTTTGTTTGTGCCGAGTCTCTGTGGGATCGACCTCAACTCTATCTAGCTATACTATGATTGAACCTAGTTCTCTTGCTAGTGTGTTAGTTAGGTATCGAGTATTTTATTACTTGACCCGTACATCAAGTTTTTGGCGCCGTTGCCGGGGACTCGAGTCATTAAATTAAAATATAGCTTATTTTGTTAGAAGCTGGATTCGTGGACATTCGTGAATAAGAGTGCATATATTAAATTGTCGTCGTTAAAATAAAAAAAAAAAAAAAGAGTTCGGTCGACCGAACCACAGTTCTCCGTCGACCGAGAATTTATTTTTTCTGTTTCTGTTCTGTATTAGTTTTACGGTATTCTGCTTCTGTTTTATTTACGTTTTTTTTTTCTCAAACTTGTTTCGAGTCTGTTTTAGTTTTATTTAGTTAATTATAGGTTAGTAAAGGCCAAGCCTTTACTAGTGATTAATTGTTTTATTGTTGTTTATTATTTTGTAGCCGCACATAAGGAAATTGAAATTGCCTCTTGAGCAATATCATCCGGAAATAGAGCAATTCGCAAGGAGGAATCGAAAACTAGCGAAAGAATTGGCTAGACATGGAGAAGAGAATCCGAATTTGGAGAAAAGTGAACAAGAAGAAGGCCATTCAACCGATCATTCTGAGCAGTCTGAATCTGAGACAGAAATGGCAGGAATTCCGCAAAATCCGAATCAGGTACACAATGCTGAAAATATTGTTATTAATAATGCCAATAATGTGAATGCAAATGCTAATAATGAGAACCAAGCCCTAGTTCCAGGAGCGTGGCGTACTTTGGAAAGTTATGCAACGCCCACTATTGAATAGTTCATTCCTGCTATCGTAGCACCGCAAGACCCTGTGGAAGCTTATCACCCTAGACCTAATGTAATTCAAATGGTGACCAACTATTCCACTTTTCATGGAATCCAAAACGTTGATATGTCCTGGTGTTCACGTGACGAACTTCTTGGAGATCGTTAGCACAGTGAAACCAGAATTAATTCCTGAGGGTAACATTCGGCTTAAGCTTTTTCCTTTCACTTTGAAAGATAAAGCTAAGCAATGGCTTCTCTCTTTAGACGCTGGATCTATCATTACTTGGGAACAATTGTTGCAGAAATTCATGAATAAATACTTCCCTTTAGGAAAAACTTTTAAGTTACGTCAAGACATCTTAGGATTTAAGCAACAACCTGGGAAAATTTTTGATCAAGATTGGGAACGTTTTAAGGAGGCCATGAGAAAGTGTCCTCATCACGATATCTCTCTGTGGCTTCTAATGCGAACTTTTTACCATGGGTTGAGAGAGACTGAGAAAATTAGAGTAGACGCCTCCAGCAATGGAGCGTTTGTTCTTTTATCTCCTGAGGAGGCACAAGTAAAAATGGAACAAATAGCGATGAATAGTCAATGGGGAGGCAATGACATAGCTACTGTAAAGATGGCCGCTGACATATTTGAGGATAGTGCATCCACCAAAATCTTAGAACAATTATCTGTTATTAACAATAAGGTGGACGGAATGCAAGAGAGGATGGCACGAGTAGAGAAAGGGATTGGAATCGAAATAATTCCTCAAGGTGAGAATGCTGGTACTAAAGAAGCCAATTATATTGGGAAGCTAGGAAATCAATGGGGAGGATATAAGCCTAACCATAACCATCCTGGATTCCGATATAGTGACCCCAATGCAGGAGAAGGGCCTAAACCGCCTACTACTTATGTACCCCAGCAAACTAAAACTTTTGGTTAGGAAGCTGCAATAGAAAAACTGAGTAATGTCGTTACTGACAATATGGGACAACTTTCAAAATCGATGGTTGATTTAGCCACTAACTTTAGCCAATATTGTTAGAAGACCGATGCTAAGGTGACCAACCAAGAAGCCATAGTCCAAAATCTCACTCACCAAATAGGACAACTAGCTGAGCAAGTCTCAACTAGACCCCCTGGAGGGTTGCCAAGCAACACTGAGAAGAACCCTAAGGATTTGAATGCGATCATGACAAGAAGTGGAAAAGAAGTAACTCCACCATCCCTGCAAGAGAAGGAGAAAGTCACAAAGAATAAGGATGGTGAGCCAAGCAATGAGACTAATACTTCTGAGACTTTGCCTGAGCAAAGAACTTATAAAGAATCTGCTGGCCCTAGAGTTGAACTTTACAATAACAAGTATCCAATTTTCACTGATGTCGATCCTTCAACTCTACCTTATCCTCCACCAAAGCCGAAGCCTAAGTTTGATAATACGAGGTATAGGAAGTTCGTGGATATATTCAGTAAGTTACAAATCAATATACCCCTAGTTGAAGCACTAGCTGAAATGCCCGAGTACACTAAGTTTTTAAAAGACGCCATCTCAACTAAAAGGAAACTTCTAGATTTAGAGACCATATGCCTTAACGAGGAGTGCTCACCCATTCTTCAACATAAGTTACCCCGAAAATGCAAAGATATGGGAAGCTTTCTCATTCCCTGCACCATAGGTAACGTATGTCTAAACAAAGCTTTGTGTGATCTAGGAGCAAGCGTGAATCTGATGCCACTATCTATTTTTCGGAAACTAGACATGAAAGATCTTAAGAAGACCTCAATCACATTGCAATTAGCTGACCGTTCTGTCAAAGAACCTTGTGGTGTGGTTGAGGATGTGCTAGTAAGAGTTGAAAAGTTTGTATTCCCTGTCGACTTTGTGGTATTAGATATGGAAGCTAACTACGAAGTGCCCTTGATATTAGGGAGACCTTTCATGGCCACTAGTAGAACGCTAATTGATGTTTACAAAGGCGAGTTAGTATTAAGAGTGAATGAAGAGAGAGTTGCATTCAATGTCTTCGACACTAGGAAGCAACCTGATGATGGAGAGGATGCATGTTTCATGTTGGATTCCATTGATAGGATCGTTCAAGAATTTCAACAACATGAAAGTATCAAGGATTTCTAGGATGCTGTCTTGGAAGAAGAAGATGAAGTCAAGTACGTGAGTAGTGAGGAGGAGAAGATGATATGGCCAGGATGTAGTAGATGAACCCCTAGGGCTGTGGAAGTAAGTGTTGCAGAGATTGAAAGATTCTATCATAGACCAACGTGGTATAAGCACTTCGAACTTAAACTAACTGGTCAAAAGTTGAAGACCTCTTTGAAAGAACCTCCCACTAATTTGACTTTAAAACCTCTTCCTGCAAATTTGAAGTATGTATTTCTTCAAGATGAGACTTTGCCACTAATTATAGCTTCTTCCTTGACGGATTTACAAGAGGAGAAACTAATGAGAGTTTTAAGAGAGTACCGCGGAGCATTTGGCTGGACCATAGCTGACATTAAGGGCATTAGTCCTAGCGTATGTATGCATAAAATCTCTGTGGACCTTAAAAAGAAAGCGGTTGCACAACCTCAGAGGCGTCTAACCCCACAATTAACGGACGTGGTTAGGGATGAGGTTATAAAAATGCTAGAAATGGGAATTATATTTCCAATTGCTGATAGCGAATGGGTAAGCCCTATCCACGTAGTTCCCAAGAAGGGAGGATTGACGGTGCAAGCCAATGAGTTGAATGAGTTAATTCCTGTGAGGCTCATCACGGGTCATCGAGTATGCATAGACTTTAGGAAACTAAATGATGCGACTCGTAAGGACCACTTTTCTCTCTTCCTTCATCGATCAAATGCTCGAGAGGCGAGCGGGCATGCTTTCTATTGTTTTCTTGACGGGTATTCGGGATACTATCAAATCCACATCTCGCCCGAAGATCGTGAGAAAACAACATTTACATGCCCATATAGGACATTTGCGTATAATTGAATGCCATTTGGATTGTGTAACGCTCCCGCGACATTTCAACGATGTATGATGTCATTATTTGCGAATATGGTGGAAGATTTCTTGGAAATCTTTATGGATGATTTCTCCGTATTTGGAGACGATTTCGATTCATGTCTCACACATCTAGCACGAGTGTTGAAGAGATGTGAGAAGACGAATCTTGTGCCTAACTGGGAGAAGTGTCATTTGATGGTTACGGAAGGTATAGTACTAGGCCACCGCATATCAAAGAGCGGAATAGAGATGGATAGAGCCAAAGTTGAGGTGATCGAGAAATTACCTCCACCTACCAATCTTAAAACTTTGCGAGTTTTTTAGGCCACGCCGGATTTTATCGTAGGTTTATTAAGGACTTTTCCTTAATCTCTAGACCTCCTACCGAATTATTGGCCAAGGATGTGCCATTTGTGTTTTCTAATGAGTGCATAAAAGCTTTCAACGAAATAAAAAGTAGGTTGATTTGACACCGTTACCGTCGTCGCACGGATTGGGATCTTCCGTTTTGAACCGATGTGTGATGCAAGTGATCTCTTTGTTGGCGCCGCTTTGGGTCAAAGAAAAGATAAGATCTTTAGGCCTATTTATTATGCAAGCCGGACTTTGAATGCTGCCCAAAGAAATTACGCCACAACGGAGAAGGAGCTTTTGGCCGTTATCTTTGCTTTTGACAAGTTTAGATCTTACTTAGTGGATCTAAAGTCACTGTGTGGACTGACCATGCGGCTCTTAAATATCTCCTAGCAAAACAAGATTCAAAGGCTAGATTGTTGAGATGGATTCTACTGCTGCAATAATTTGACGTAGAAATCCGAGATAAGAAAGGAAGTGAGAATGTGGTGGCCGATCATCTGTCGCGCTTACAATTAGAGGATGGTGAGTGTTGGTCCCTTGAAAAGGCTTTGGTTAAGTTTAGGGGGGGTGAATAAACTTAACACTTAAAACTTTGGAGTTAACAAATTGCAACTCAGTGATCTGCGATACTTCAGAGTCTCTTTGAGACTTGATAACTCTTGATAAATGATGAGTCTCATCTTGATAGTTGAGTTTGCTGAATTTGTGCAGCGGAATAATATCAAAATTAAGCCTTATTACTTGTTGTTAAATATGATACTAAGTATTAGATACTTAGTAGTGCAGGTGTGTGATTTCAGTTGCCAGATTCAGTAGGTTGATGAGTGATATAAACTAAGTGTAGAAAGTAAATAGCCCGATTTTATAGTGGTTCCAGGTGATGTAATCTTGTCAGTCCACTCTTCTCCTGTGATGTTGGAGGAAATTCACTAGAGATCTTTGATGTAGCTTTTACAAAGATTCCTAAGTTGTTTGTCCTTCACCAATAGCTATGGCTTCACAAACTGAAAACTGGGAACAGGTAGGATTGCTGCTCCTGAGTCTTCCACTGGTCCTTGAAGGGTAGGATTGCCTCTTCACCAGCTCCACCACAAACAACATCTTTCACACACCAACGAGATGCTTCTTTGTCTTCAAAGAGTTCTTTATAAAATAAAGAATGAATCAAATAAATGATTCATTCATGCAAAGAGCTTGATTAGGATGATGTAATCGAAGCTTGCGAGTCTTCAAGTGTGTATGCTTGATGTAGCTTGAAACAGAATGCACTTGAAGAAGATAACTAGATCGTGACCTTAAGCTTAGTAAGTTCAGCAGTGTGTTTTTCAGCTCAGTATTATCACTTAAAGTTTATCCCAAAAACTCATCCTCTTTTCTTGAGTTGAAAGTCTTCTATTTATAGGTAGGAATGCATGTGACTTGCATTTGAAATTCAAATGTGACCGTTCCTTGTATTTGTCCCATCTGATAAGCAATCTGTCACTATTCATGGGGTGACATCATCGAAAATTCCTTTTGTGATCTGCGATCATCCCACCCTTTGACTTGTATCCAATGGATAAAAATATGGATCATCCCAACGTCTTGTTAATCTCAGCCTTTGATTTTCTTGATAAGTCAGAGGTAGTTGGCTGTCCTTATCCATGTAATCTTCCAAGATAATCTTGAATTAATCGAGGTAATACATCAGCAGGTTCATGAGTCTCTTTGAGATACCTATCGATCTCTTGATCATCATATAATCTGTATATAAAATACAATGCGGTGATTACTTCTATCTAACTTTTATTTGTGTAGTTAGATTACATCATTTTAATTGTAACTAAGTTCCAAACATCATCCAACTTATGGAACTTAGACTTTCTACACAAGGTATATGTAATCGTTTAGGTCATCACAGACTTGCCTAAATTCGATCCCATATCCTTGACTTGAATTACTAAGTTTGATCCCTTAGCCTTCATTTCATCGAGTTTGAGCCCTCACCTTCGGGTCTTCGGTCTTCAAGAGGTTCTGACTAGTCTATCTTGACCTATCTACCCCATCGACTAGACCGATCTCTTGATATAAATCAGCAGACCCTTTACTGATGCTTGTTTGATCAAACCTATTTATGAATCAAACTCTAATAAACCTATACATTCTATCTAGACATCTTTTGCCTTTGCACTATAATAACTAGTATGGCACTCATCATCAAAACTAAGAAATAAGTCCAACAATTTCCCCTTTTTGGTGATGATGCCACTACCTCACCTAATCAAACAAAGCAAAAAGATAAAATACAAAAACAGAACAAATTCAGTCAATTCTCATTATAAACATTGTTCGAGCTTATTACAAACTAGATGCGACAAGGATAAAGAATAATAAATATCTTTGATCTATTGTCTCTTCTCTCTTTCTCTTCTAGCCTTCTCACTTGCTCTTGATAGGCTCGATCTCTTCTATCATTTGACTCATCCATTCATTCTCAATTAGTGTAAAATCAATATAAGAATTGACTTGTTTCCACTGGGTTCCATGCTTGAGCAGACAAGATTGATGTCATTCACCACTGAATCCAAACCTCATATATAGCTCCTTGAATTCATCCAATGAGTCCTTTGCCTTTGTAATGTAGTAGCCTTATCACCTCTGCTACTTCTTCTATACATTTGCTTGCCCTTAGAGCTCGACTCTTGCTTCCCAAAATTTCAAACCCAAGAAAGAGTTAAGACCTTCATGAAATCCCATGTCATGATAAGGTCTCTCTCTGTTGTAATACTCTTTCTTGTCTTGTCTAAGTAAATCATCGTGAGTTGAACTCGCCAGTGCAGAGTTGCTGAAGGCATTTGTATCATCTGTCCATCTCTTCTGTGCAAAGAGTCTTGCAACCTCCTTTGCTGCAGCTGATTGGCCCTCTTCCCCCTTAGTGACATCATCAACAAAACGGGATATAAGGCCATGAATAGCCTTCTGTGATACTATCACTCTATGCAATTGACCTTCCATAGTTCTAGTTCTAGTATCAAGAGAAGTAATCCTGGATTGCAATGTCTCCTCCAGTCTGTTGATCCTTTCAGTAAGTTTGGGATCAGCCATAGCAGGTTGTTGTGCAGCAACAGTAGGCTCAGCAGGTTTAGGCGTATCAGCAAGCTTGTCAAGTTTCTCATGGATAGAAATAAGTTGGTCTTTTAGAAACTTGTCTTTGGCAGTATTTCCAACCTTGATACCCCTGACATCTAGTATCAAGTTATTCATAGCATTTTGAGTGGATGCAAAATTTGAAGCAACTGTATCAGTAGATTGACTGTTATCATTTACCATCTTCATTAGTTCTTCAAATCTCTGTTCTTGCCTGTCCAGTTGAGTTCTTAACTGTTGCATATCATTTCTTACAGTTCTTAACACATTGAAAACTTCAACTGGCACTCCACTGGTCATTCTACTAGCAGTAGGTCCATCAGCAGGCTCCTCAACTCTATATAGTGCCTGTTGTCTGCTGATGACCATTGCTTTACTCATATCTCTCCCAGCAGGGGGAGGTCCTTCCTCTACCATTGCACCAAGAATGTCTTCCATAACCGGATCTTGTGCAGGTTCCTCAGCAACTTCTTCTTCTCAAAAAATTTGAAATTCTTCATCACTGTAGTCATAGTCCAGCAGCTGTTCTTCTTGATTAACAACAGCGACTTGTCGACTATCCTTCCCTACTGATGGCATCGGCTCCAGAGCTCCACTACTGGCTGACCTCATCAAAAGCAGGGTTTCCTCCAAACCCAAAGTTTGTTCCAACTTTGTGTCCAGTCTTTGTTTGAAACTCAAAGACATGTACCTCATGTTCCAACCTTTGTGCAAAGTCTTGTTTGTATCCCAAAGAACCTGCACCTCCTCTTGATTCTCTCGTGGATTGAATATAGCCTCATTATCCACCGAAAACCTTCGCATGACCAATCTTATGCAGGATGATGGCGGTTTTAGTAAGAGTGCCTTCAATGTCAAATCCATCTTGATATTCAATGGACTCTTACAGTGGCACTAGGTTCATTAAAATCGATGAATCTTGTTTCTCCATCCAAATCCTCTCTGTTCATCTTCATTTTGTGCAAAGTGAGCTCTACAACATGTAATATACTTGATTCATCACCCTGACCTACCAAAGACTCAAAGTGATTCCTTCATTGATCGGTGCTTCAAGATCATCCATGGTGAGATCCTGTAGATCCTCATCCATTTCTCGATCTACGGCCCTCACAGACTTACTTACGATATCGATGGATTGTTGTGCAAGAGGTTCATTTATCAATGCAGTCCCACTGGTTCCTCCTGGTCCGGAGGGGAAATCTCTTCTGGAGTCAGATAATGAGGAAGAATCATCATCTCCATCTCTTGGATCCCTAAACTTAATACCCTCCTCCTTACATTTGCTCATCAAATAGATCCATCACTGGATTGCGGCGAGGTGGTATCAACCGAGATCCGGCAAGTTCTCTACTCCCGACTTGTTAAAAGCCCATTCCTCAAAATCAGTCATAGGTTCAGTGGTGGCTTTTGTCTCTTGTAGAAACCAAACTTCCATTGAAAATAATCGACAATTTCTTTGAAGTTTGGGATCCATATAATCTTGATTTTCTTCCTCTCTTTCACATGCCTCTCAAAGGGCATGAAAGATCTCTGGAGCAGCTCCAGAGCTTGTTGACTCCAAAGGTTCCAACAAGCAGACCCATGGTCTCTTCTCTGAGATGTTTGAAAGTCGAGAGTTCTTGTGGATTGTACATTTGTACCTACTACTTCCATTTGTATCACACTTGGTTCCCCCTGACTTACATGCTCATCAGCAGGGTTAGCAGCAGACTGCTCTTCCCCCTGAACTATTGCCAAACTTGTAGGGTCTTCAACCAAGTCTTCAATCACCGCTTCAACTACCACAAGCAGAGTTGAGTTCGGTGGTTTGTTGTGGTTCTTGATGGACATCACAAAGAGCTCGGGATCAGCAGATCAGTATATCTTCAACAGATTGCTCAGAAACAACCTGTCCAGCATCAGTAGACTTGACACCCTCTTCAGGTGAGGAGTCAGTGATCACCACAGGTGGAATGATAGTTAGAGGCTCAGCCTCAACAGCCTCACCTTCTTCTTCTACTGGTGCTTCTTCTTGGATTCTTTGAGCTTCTAAGTTTTTCAGTTCTTTCCCCTTGCCATATTTCTTCTTTTTGGCAATTTCCTTCCTTCTCTTGGAGAGGGGTTCATCATCTTTCTCAACCACAGTAGACTTTCTCTTTCTACTGTCTTCTTTTCGTTGTTCCCTCAGAATTTCACCAACAGTTTTTCTTGGAGCCACAGCAGGGTCAGTAACCTCCACTTGACCCTTATGAGACTCAACGATGCTGTCTGTGTTGTTTCCTTCCTTGTTTTCTTTGAGGGTTTTGATGCCTCTGTTGTTTTCTTTTTATCTCCACTCTTTCTCTTAACAACAGCTTTCTTTGGTACAAAGAGTTTAATAGATATTTTCTTAGTTTGCTGAACCTGCTCACCACCAGCATCACCATCATCATCATCATTATCATCATCAGTAGCCTCTCCAGCAATCTCTTCATCATCATCAAGTCCAGGAATTGCATAATCAATCTCCTTCTTGTATCTGGGTCGATTTATGTTTACTGAGTTCAAGATCGGGAAACCTGCAGATGATTCAAGCAGAGTCGGACCATTAAACCTAGGGGTAAGGCCTTTGATTTCCTTTTCCTCGCTTTCTCTTCCTTGGCAACTTTCTTCATATAAAAATGAAGTAACCAGCCCAATCAAACCTCAAACTCCTGCAAATGATCATCATCAACTCTATCTTGGGTCCGGATAGAGTATCCATACTGCCAACCAACCCCAGTATGTTCTTTGCAATCAGTTTGCTCAGCAGGTTGTACTCAGGCCAAATATGCCTGCAGTTGATGCCAGGAACTGATTTTGTGTCTTGATTTGTCTTAATCTGATCCACAAAAGCCATCTTGTTCAATCCCATTACTTCAGGATTGACAGGACCATCTACAACTTCTTCAAAACCAAACACTTCTCTCAGTAGACTGGAGGAGATTACAAGCTCCTCAGCATTCACAGTGGTTTTGAATGCTTCAGTTCCTTCTTCCACGATCATGTTCTTCCAGAAATCAATAACATTGGTGTATGAGATTGTTTCTAATCTGATATTGAGTTTATTCTCCAAACCTGCAAACCTCCTAATTCTTCGACCTATATTAATGGCCAACTCAGTTCTGTTTGCATCTTCAACAAAACCTCTGACACTTTGGCTTGATTCAATTTGTACATCAACTTTTTCCGCCATTTTACTGAGAAAGAAGAGATGAAGAAGATTGAATCTCAAATCTGTGTTCACACAAAGTGTAAGCGATTGCGATGATAAAGCGATTTGCAAGTGGCGATCTCTTTGTATAATGATCGATTATATAGACAGTGAGTGGTTGAAATTGTCATTGCACGTATATTGAGGTAACCACGATTATATCTGAGTAAATGCTGTCTTGACACGTGGCCCATTACTCCTCCATAATGTTTGTAACCGTTGGATCGTGTTAACTGCGGTTATAATGGATAAAATAAATATCCCGCCAATATGCTTTTTGACTTTAATTACTTTGACTGAGTAACGTTCCCTCCAGCAGGGTAATCCTCAGCATGGTGGGCTCAGCAGTCTGCCGAAAAGTAGGCTTTAGCAGCCTGCTAACAAAAGTACTCTGCTGATCCTTGTTTTCTTCTTGTTTTGTTCAATTGATAATACAAGATGAAGTTTAATACCAATGACTGATCTGTCAAGTGAGCTCACCCAACATGACAAAGACCAATCCCCTTGGCCACCTCATTTGCTCAATTGTCCAAATATAGGTACATGGAATTGTTGATACCAATGACTAATCTGCTAAGTGAGCTCACCCAACATAGCAAAGACTAATCCCCTTGGTGAATTCCAGTACATTGCTGAATATCAGTCAACCTTTAATATTCCAAGTTCAGTCCTTAATTTGGCAAATCTTTCACTATCAAGTGGCTTAGTGAAAATATCAGCAAGTTGATCTTCAGTAGGCATGTATAGAACCACCACATCTTTCTTTTCAACATGATCTCTTATAAAATGATGCCTCACATCAATGTGTTTGGTTCTTGAGTGCAAAACAGATTTTCTCGTGATTGCAATTGCACTTGTGTTATCACACATAATTGGAATTTCCTTTTCTTCAATTCCATAATCCCTTAATTGTTGTCTTAGCCATAGTACTTGTGCCTGCACAAAGAACTCCAAAGCGACAATGTACTCAACCAGTGAGTGGAAGTTGATATAGAATTGTTTCTTGCTAAACCAGAAACCAGTCTATTTCCCATTAAGCGATTGGAGTTCACGAGGTGCTTTTTCTATCAATCTTGCATCCAAAGATAATCGAATCTGAGTAGGATATAACTTTGAAGCTTCCTTCCTTGGAGTACCATATCCCTACTCCCAAAGTCTCTTTGAGATACTTGAGAACTCTCTTGACAGCACCTAAATGACTTTCTTTAGGTTTAGATTGAAATCTTGCACAAACACCTACAACAAAGGATATATCAGTCTCTTTGGTGGCAAATGTGACAAGATCGCCTATCATCCTTCTGTATAAGGTCTGATCAACATCTTTGCCTTCTTTATCTTCATCCAATCTGATGTTTGTACTCATAGGAGTTGAATTCTTAGTGCTATTTTCCATACCAAACTTCTTCAACAACTCCTTGGTATACTTGGTTTTATGAATGAAGATTACATCCTTCATTTGTTTAACTTGCAATCCCAAGAAGTAGTTCATTTCTCCCATCATACTCATTTGAAATTTAATCTTCATTAGATTTGCAAACTTTTCACAAAGTAAATCATTTTCAGAACCAAAAATTATGTCATCCACATAAATTTGTACCAGCAGGGTGCTGTCCCCTTCACTGATTCTGAAAAGTGTCTTGTCAATGGTGCCTTTTGTAAAACCATTGTCCACCAAGAATTGAGATAGAGTCTCATACCAAGCTCTTGGTGCTTGTTTTAATCCATAAAGTGGTTTGTTGAGTCTATACACTTTATCTTCTTGATCTTTAACTTCAAATCCAGGAGGTTGCTGAACATACACTTCCTCCTCTAGAATGCCATTCAAAAATGCACTCTTGACATCCATTTGATATACCTTGAAGTTCTTATATGCAGCATGTGCTAAAAATAATCTGATAGCTTCCAATCTTGCAACAGGTGCATAAGTTTCATCAAAATCTATTCCTTCTGCTTGAGAATAGCCTTTGCAACTAGTCGGCCTTATTTCTCACAATGGTACTGATTCATCAAGTTTATTTATGTATACCCACTTAGTACCAATGATATTTGCATAATTTGGCCTTTCAACTAGTGTCCAAACTTGATTTCTTTCAAATTCATTTAATTCTTCTTGCATGGCAATTATCCAATCTGGATCTCAAATTGCTTCTTCAACAACTTTTGGTTCCATTTGAGATAGAAAACAAGTAAACATAGCTTCCCGTTGTCTTTAGTCCTCACACCTTCTTTGTACATTGCCAATAACTTGTTCGGCGAGGTGATTCCTTAACCATTGTGGATTTTGGTTATTTTGATTTTCAGAACATCATCTTTGGTAGAGGTCTGCTGTAGTTTCTTCTACACTGAGGAGGGTCGGTGAGATCCTTGAACCGCTGCCGGTTGTTGCATCAATAACATTATCGGCAGGTGTTCAAGCAGGGCGATGATCGAAACTTTCAGGTCATTGAATCTTTCCAGAACTTCAACACAATCTGGATCAGTGACTTGTTGATTTTCAGCAGGTCCACAATCTTCATCTTCCATACCAGTAAACTTAGGTTCATCAAACACAACATGGATTGTTTCTTCATGTTTTAGTGACCTCTTGTTCAGTACCCTGAATGCTCTGCTGACTGAAGAGTATCCTAAGAAAATTCCTTCATCTGATTTTGGTTGGAATGTTTTCAAATGAACTTTATGATTTAGAATAAAACATTTGCTTCCAAATGGATGAAAATATGATATGTTAGGTATCCTTCCATTCCAGATCTCATAAGGTGTCTTTGACTTCTTGTTTACTGATGTTCTGTTTTGTGTATAGCATGCTGTATTTACTGTTTCAGCCCAATATCTTTCAGGTAGCAATGCTTCACAAATCATTGTTCTTCCTGCTTCCTTTAAAGTTCTGTTTCTTCTTTCAAAGAACCCCATTTCTTTGTGGTGTACCAAAGAAAGCGACAAGTTGATGTAGTACACCATTCTGTTCACATATTCTCTTATGACTTTATTGAGAAATTCAGTACCCTGATCTGATCTTATCTTTATAACTGTTAAACTTTTCTCATTTTGTAATCTCTTCAAAAGATTAGGCATGCTTTGAAGTGTTTCACTTTTCTTGTTCATGAATATCACCCAGGTGTATCTAGAATAATCATCCACAACCACTAGAGTGTACTTCTTTCCTGTTACACTTGTTGGAGTTATTGGTCCAAAAAGATCCATATGCATCAGCTCCAACACTCTATTTGTTGATTGTTTGGTCTTTGATTTGAAGCTTGACTTTATCTGTTTACCTTGCTGACAGGCATCACATATTGCATCCTTTTTGAATGTGATCTCAGGTAAACCAACCACACGATTTCTTCTTCACCAACCTGATTAATATCATCAAAGTTTAAGTGATTCAACTTCTTGTGCCATAACCAATTGAGTTCGGACTTAGTATGCACTATCAGGACGAGTTTAGGCTGCAGAGACCAATCCACAACATACATGTTCGTTGTCTTCTACAGCAAGTACAACTTGATCACCTCTTTCACTAATGACAATACGATTTGTCTTTGTCAAAAGTGACCTTGTATCCCATGTCACGAAATTGTCCGATTGCTCGGCAAGTTGTAATCGATCCTTCCACATATGCAACATTCTTGATTGTAAGTCCATTTTTGATAAGTGTGCCATATCCTCTTGTATATCCAGGTGTATTTTTGTTGCCAAAATTCACCCTTGGACCATCTTTTGCCACAAAGTTTGATAAACAGTGCTTATTCTTTGTCATGTGTCTGGAACATCCTTTGTCAAAGTACCGGACACCCTACAAAACAAAGTTAATGCATTTTAGGTACCCAAACTGTTTGGGTCCATAATGGTCAGTGGTAAGCATGACCCTTGGCATGTCTCCATAAGGTCTTCTCCTGAATGTGTCATACTTTGGTTCATACTTTGGTTCATACATGTATTCCACACATCCATAAGTTCTAAAAGTAGGTTGTGTAGGAATCACATATATTTTTTACGGCCTTTTGGTTTATAATCTTTGTTTGAAGTGATTCTTGTTGTTAGAAACATTTGCATAACCATAGGTGTCTTTGTCTGTTAGAATCAGCCCTATAATATGGAGTCTGCTGAGGTCTTGTGTAAGTCCTCTGCTGATCCCATTGCCTAGGTTTTACTCTAGCTGCATGGTTATACTTGTTGTTTCTAATAGTAGATGCAGGAATGTTCCAATCATCATCAGTGGGAAATAGTCTACCTTTCCCCCTGAGATAAGTATCCCTTGAATGATTAACATTTTTGGGTTTGGGATTCTTATCCTTGGAATATTTCTGTTTCTTACCCTTCTGTGGTCCAGCAGACTTGGTAGCAGGTCTACTATCAGCAGGCTTAGAAGGCACAGCAGTCCTATTTTTGAATTTATTCTTTTTACTAGGAGCTTTTGACTTTTTAGACTTTTGATTTTGCTTCCTTGAAGCATTCTCATTGGGTTTTACTGCTTTAGCAACCTTACTGGGAGTTGGATCTAGTGCAGGTACAAACTTAGGACCATTGCAGTACTAGGTTCGATGAACCTTCTTTGGATCCACTCTTGTTAGATTCTTGAGTTCCAAATCCAAGCCCTGTTCTATCCCCATAAGGCTTTCTGATTTGTATGCGATATTGGAACAAGACGGTTCGTAGATTCGAGAGGTGCTTTGGATGTTCAAGCAGACTTATTTTGATTTCATTCAACATCTTTTCCTTACCCTTGAGAACCCTTAATTCAGCTTTCAATCTTCCAACTTCTAACTCAAGAGTTTCTTTTTCAGCCTTCACAACCTCATAGCCAAATTGTATTATCCTCAGTTGATTAAGGATGGCATCCAAAGTCTCATTGTTGTCAGAATTTCTAGGATTTGAACCACAAGTTGATTCACAATCACTTCAAAGCAGGAGTGTTGATAGATACAGTGTTATATAACTCCTCAGTTTCATCCATATTAGCCATCAAAGCATAATCCTCCATATCAGCAACCAGTGCTTTGTATCATCTGATTCATTTCCTTTTTGATTCCACATCATATCCTGATTCATCTTCAAAGCAACCATAGCCTTCTTGCCAAGTCTTCTTTGTTGACTTTTGGTCTTGATGAGAGTCGGACAATCAGTCTAAAGTGTCCAGGCTTCTTGCAGTTGAAGCAAAGATAATCAGGTTCCTTGCCTTGTTTTAGTTCAGGACAGTCAGGTTTGAAGTGTCCTGGTTTCTTGCAATGAAAGCACAGATAGTCATTATCTTTCCTTGGTTCTTCTTTCCTTCTTTCAGTAGGCCTTTTTGTAAAATTTCTTGCAGGAGCCTTTCCAGTCTTCATCATCCTGATTTTCTTGCTCAGTAGGGCAATTTGTTCTTGCATCTCATCCAGCATATCATCCTGTCCTCCTGATGTTTCTTCATGATGTGAAGCAGCCAATGTTGTGGTCTTTGGCTCTTCCTTTTCAGTTTCAGGCACAAGCTTTTTGCTAAATTCATAAGCCTTTAAATCTGAAAATAATTTGAAGGTGTCTTCTTCATGCAACTTTCTCATTTCCTCAATTGCAGTCACCTTCATTTTCCAAACATCTCTTGCAGGTAGAGCTTCCAAGATTTTGGTGTTTATTTCCTCTTTTGAATAACTTACACTCAGCAGGGTAAGTTCATCCAGGATTGCATTGAATCTTGATTCCATTTGCTCAATAGTTTCATTAGGTAGCATCTTGAACTTTTGAAATCTCTTTCTGGCCACACTGATTTTGTTCTTCTTTATTGCATCAGTGCCTTCACAGATTAAGTGAATCTTATCCCAAAGTTCCTTTGCAGTCTTGCAATCTTTAACCTTCATATACATATTGCTATCCAAGGTTCTGTAAATGATATCAATAGCAATGTTGTTGAGGTTTGCTCTTTTTCTGTCTTCTGCATTCCATTCTCTTTTTGGTTTAGGAATGTACTCAGTTCTGTCACCCACTGTTACTGCCTTTGTAATCTCCAGTGGTCCTTCAGTTAGTACATCCATCATCTCATCATGAGTAGCAGCAAGATATGCCTGCATTCGACGTTTATACTCATCAAATCTATCAAGAGAACACATCAACATAGTTCTAGCATACTGTGTGTTGTCAATGATGCAAGTCTTGAAAATCAGTAACTTGAAAGAAAATTTTGAAGAATTTCCACAAGCACAACAAGTAGGATTCCTTCAGAACAGAAGCACTGCTCCGATACCAATTGTTGGTCCATTGAAAAGGCTTTGGTTAAGTTTAGAGGGGGGGTGAGTAAACTTAACACTTAAAACTTTGGAGTTAACAATTTCGCAACTTCGATCTGCGATACTTCAGAGTCTGTTGAGACTTGATAGAGACTTCTTGATAAGCGGTGAGTCTCATCGATAGTTGAGTTTGCTGAATTTGTGCAGTGGAATAATATCAAAATTAAGCCTTATTACTTGTTGTTAAATATGATACTAAGTATTAGATACTTAGTAGTGCAGGTGTGTGATTTCAGTTGCCAGATTCAGTAGGTTGATGAGTGATATAAACTAAGTGCAGAAAGTAAATAGCCCGATTTTATAGTGGTTCCAGGTGATGTAATCCAGTCAGTCCACTCTTCTCCTGTGATGTTGGAGGAAATTCACTAGAGATCTTTGATGTAGCTTTTACAAAGATTCCTAAGTTGTTTGTCCTTCACCAATAGCTATGGCTTCACAAGCTAAAACGGGAGCAGTAGGATTGTTTGCTCCCGAGTCTTCCACTGGTCCTTGAAGGGTAGGATTGCCTCTTCACGGCTCCACCACAAACAATGATCTTTCACACCTAATGAGATGCTTCTTTGTCTTCAAGAGAGTTCTTTATAAAATAAAGAATGAATCAAATAAATGATTCAGTTGCAGCAGCTTGATTAGGATGATGTAATCAGCAGCTTGCAGTCTTCAAGTGTGTATGCTTGATGTAGCTTGAACACAGAATGCACTTGAAGAAGATAACTAGATCAGCAGCCTTAAGCTTAGTAAGTTCGGCAGGGTGTTTTTCAGCTCAGTATTATCACTTAAAGTTTATCCCAAAAACTCATCCTCTTTTCTTGAGTTGAAAGTCTTCTATTTATAGGTAGGAATGCATGTGACTTGCATTTGAAATTCAAATGTGACCGTTCCTTGTATTTGTCCCATCTAATAATCAATCTGTCACTATTCATAGGATCGACATCTTTGTCGAAATTCCTTTTGACAAAGGCGATCATCACACCCTTTGACTTGTATCCAATGGATAAAAATATGGATCATCCCAACGTCTTTTTAATCTCAGCCTTTGATTTTCTTGATAAGTCAGAGGTAGTTGGTTGTCCTTATCCATGTAATCTTCCAAGATAATCTTGAATTAATCGAGGTAATACATCGTGAGTTCATGAGTCTCTTTGAGATACCTATCGATCATTGATCATCATATAATCTGTATATAAAATACAATGCAATTGATTACTTCTATCTAACTTTTATTTGTGTAGTTAGATTACATCATTTTAATTGTAACTAAGTTCCAAACATCATCCAACTTATGGAACTTAGACTTTCTACACAAGGTATATGTAATCAGTTTAGGTCATCACAGACTTGCCTAAATTTCGATCCCATATCCTTGACTTGAATTACTATGTTTGATCCCTTAGCCTTCATTTCTCGAGTTTGAGCCCTCATTACCAGTCTTTCAAAGAGGTTCACGACTAGTCTCTTGACCTATCTACCCTATCGACTGAGACCGATCTATTTGATATAAATCGTGACCCTTTACTGATGCTTGTTTGATCAAACCTATTTATGAATCAAACTCTAATAAACCTATACATTCTATCTAGACATCTTTTTGCCTTTGCACTATAACAGCTAGTATGGCACTCATCATCAAAACTAAGAAATAAGTCCAACAGTGAGGAATTACCTGAGATAAGAGAATATTTTCCCGATGAACAACTTTTCTCCATCACCACCATCGGGAGACATGATGATTGTGTTGAGGTTTCTTCGTGAATAGAGGTTGTGAAGGAGAAGAAACAACCATAGTTTAGTTTGTTTGTTAATTATCTATCCGCAAAGTACCTACCACCAAATCTCACTGTCCAAGAAAGGAAAAAATTCTTTAAAGATCTTAGAAACTATTATTGGGATGAGCCTTATCTGTTTAAGCTAGGATCGATAATGTTTTTGAAGGTGTGTGCCGAGGAAGAGTATAATGATATCCTCAAGCATTGTCGGTCTTATGAAGTTGGAGGGCACTACGGGGAGATAAAAGCATGCCAAGGTCCTCCAATGCGTTTTTATTGGCCGACATTGTTTAAGGATGCACACCAATATGCACGAGCATGTCATGCTTGTCAAATGACAGGAAATATTTCACGGAGGAATGAGATGCCACTTAGAAGTAGAACTCTTTGACGTTTGGGGAATAGATTTCGTTGGACCCTTCACTTCATCACTATCTAAACGATACATCTTAGTTGCGGTTGATTATGTATCCAAATGGGTTGAGGCCATTGCTTCCCCTACTAACGATGCTAAAGTTGTAGTTAGATTCTTGAAAAAGAATATTTTTACAAGGTTTGGGACGCCTAGGGCGATTATAAGCGACAATGGTAGTCATTTTTGCAATAAACCTTTTGAAAGGCTGATGATTAAGTATGGGGTTTGACATAAGCTAGCAACCACATATCACCCCCAGACTAGTGGGCAAGTAGAAGTCACCAATCGAGAGATAAAGCGTATCCTGGAGAAAACTGTAAATAAGACTAGGATCGTTACGTTTAGACGACGCTTTATGGGCTTATAGTACTGCATATAAAACCTCGATTGGAATGTCCACGTATAGGATTGTTTTTGGAAAGGCATGTCATCTTCCTGTGGAACTTGAGCACCGGGCCATGTGGGCAACAAGGATGCTAAATTTTGATGAGACGTTGGCCGGTGAGAAGAGGATGTTAGAATTAACTCGCCTGGAGGAGTTTCGTTTAGAGGCATACGAGAATGCCAAGATTTTCAAGGAGTGCACGAAGAAGTTCCATGACAAAAAGATTCTGGAGAGGACCTTTCAAAAGGGTGATCTGGTTCTCTTGTACAATTCGCGCTTAAGACTCTTCCCAGGCAAATTAAAATCAAGATGGTATGGCCCATTTAGAGTACAACAAGTCTTTCCTTCTGGAGCGGTGGAGCTATTCAATTTCAAAGACGAGTCCAGGTTTGTGGTCAATGGACATCGTGTGAAGCATTATCAAGGGCTTCACTTTGGTCTTTGAGGAGGAGGTTTTGTACCTCGAAGACCCTATCTATGAATAAACCATCTTGAACTGACTCGAGCTAGCGACTATAAATTTAGAACTATTTCCTTATAACTATCTTTTTCGTTTTTATTTTTAATAAAGTAGCATGCACCTATCACGGTTTTTTTCATCTCGCCATGTTCCGAGTCTAAGTTCGGAATAAACGAGGTTTTTTCCTTGATAGCCGTCATGTGAGTTTTTATTTAGGTTTAAATCCCTTTTGATATTGTCCATGGCAGTATAAAGTAAAGTGGCTTAAACTGTTTTTAGATATTTATATCTAATTACTGCCACATTATTTTATAATTTCCATAGACATGGTATTTGACAATTTTGTGGAGCTTGTTTGCTTATACAGGATATGTCTGTCTCTCCACGACGTGCTGTGGTTTACTCCGATATTGTTCCTTTACTTGGGAGCCGTTTCCAGAGCTAAGTCTTTTTTCTTAAACTCTCATTTATTTTTGTCATTGAGGACGATGCCATGTTTAAGTGGGGGGCAAGGGACTTAGCTATATGTTGAAAAAGTAAAGAGGAACGGAATATTGAGGCAATATTGAGCCAAATTTAAAAAATTTCATGGATAAATGCCAAGTTGTTTAACTCGTACCCTTAAACTTGTGAAGTTCTTATACTTAGAATTGATAGGAAAGAAACCAAGTTGCGTGAGTACGTGGTCATATTATACTTTTGCGATAAATTGTTAGTAAACTTAAGGATATTCATGCCAACAATTGCAAGTATTTAGGTATTGTTCAATTACTCAACATGTGAATCGCTTAGTACCGCATGAATTATAAAATGAAAGAATTCTGTGTACATTGCATAGATGATTGGTTATGCTTACCTAGTGTCGTTATTTATCGACTGATGTATTCTGATCTTCTAGCCATCAAAGCGGAGTAATAAGCTTGAGACGTACCTGTGTTTTGACAATGCGTTAAAACACAAGGGCTTGTAGTAACATTACCAAAGTAGCCCCGCTTGTGGTAATATTCGATACTATGCATGATCTAAGATAGGGGATAATCGAAAAAGTTTTCTTCCTTGAGATTGGTAGTATCTGAAAAATATGAAGAATTGAAAAAGTTCAAGTTTTTAGAGGCTTTGAGTAGTACTCGGTCTCCAAGTCCAAAATCCCTATAGATACGCTCTTGCTTATTGTTCTAGTGCTTTAACCATTGCGAGGCATAAGAAGTATCAATACTGATGTTGGTGAATTTTGATATGAAGTCTGCATAAACTCTAATCTTGCTACATTTATATAAAACCAATGCACATGCATACAATCACTTCTATTCATAGCGAGTAGTGAATAATGCTTATCTTATGAGCATGACTGGTATGAGTTGACTCGAGTTTCTTGTGTAAGTATGAGTTGACCAAGGAAAATGTTGTCTTGGGGAATGACTTATTGATGCTTTGTTCGGGACGAAGCAAAGTTTAAGTGTGGGCATTTTGATGACGGTTAAAATATACCTATTTATGTCATCAATTCTAACCTTAAATCAGAGTTAATTATATATATTTCATATTGAATCACTTGTTTATATTTATTATTTAATGTTAAGTGATTATTAATATGATTTTTGGTATTTAGCTATTTTTATTATTAAAGACCAATTTATTGTGCGATAAATGCTGATTTTGTAGATCATGATAAATCGGGAGGATAAATGTCATTCAATCAGTGAATCTTGAGATAATAAGGAAGAAAATCGGAGCATTAATCAAGGGATAAGTTAGAGAAATCAGATCTGCACGGAAGAATGCAGTGGGGAGCAAGTTAGACGAGAAACGCATTTAACATGTGCAAAAAAGAGGCTCGGTCGACCGAGCCACTTCATTCGGTCGACCGAGGGTTGATATTCGGTCACCCGAAGCTCATCCAGAAGAAAACGCGTGTATATCTTCTAGATCCTTCCTAGGTCGGCTATAGCCTCTATATAAGCAGCAGCTACAAAATTGAGAACACAACCACCAACAACCCACAAGATACAATATATACAATACCTTGAGTTTATTAAGTTTTAGTTTTTTTATGTTCGTTCATTGTGGAGTCGTCGGATTCTCCGGTTAGGGAGCGCATTAAAGAGTGGGAGTCATTCTTGTCTTCGAGGGTATGACTTTTCAATTATGCAATCTTTATTCGTAGATCTGATTTATTTTATTATGGAGTAATTTTCTTGTATTGATTCCGCGATGTAGACTAATTACGAACCCATGTGTTTAGGTTAGAAACGTTAAGAAGTAATCATAATTTGTACCGACGCAGATCCTTTCCCGGTCAGCCGAGACATGTCACTCGGTCCACCGAGACATGTCCTTCGGTTGACCGAGGGTGGTGAAGTTTAGGGCAGAATTATGACCGACTTCGACTACATCAGATTCTCTGATTTGGAATTAAAACGAGTAATTAAACCTGATCAACTTAATTATTTGTCATCATAATTTAACAAGAAACCGAAAAAGTGATTGTTACTTAAGATCTAGATTGAATCGGCATCTAAGAAGTACGCCTTACCCTAGGAATGTTGCTTAGATGAGGTTACGGTTTATACCGGCATCCCTAGTTTCGTAATTGTGTCAGAAGTTATATGAGATGGAGGCATTAAAAGGCGAAGTCACGTAATGGAGGCACAATGATTTAGATGGCCTAATCGGAGCTAAATCTACCTTAGGGGATGACTACCGTAGTCATAATAATTAAACTTTAACGTTTGTTTTGTCTCGTTGTCAATCTAGTTCACATGGGGTAGTTATTAGCTACTAGCATAATCAATATTCTTAATATTCTTTGTTTAGATAATATCAACAGTATTGTCCTTGTTTTAGTAGTTTTTAGTTTGTCTTTGTGGTATTCTGTGTCTTGTGGTTGTCACTATCTTATTTACTACGTTTAGTTGGTCGTAGACCGCCCTTTCAATTTAGTTCTAGTAGAATAAGGTTGTGTTTTGATTGTGCCGAGTCTCTGTGGGATCGACCTCGACTCTATCTGGATATACTACGATTGAACCTAGTTCTCTTGCTAGTGTGTTAGTTAGGTATCGAGTATTTTATTACTTGACCCGTACATCACATTCCGCTGCAACAAATTCGGTAAAGTCAACATCAACAGACCACCGCGGCGGTCAAGAGACTCATCGAGCATCAAGAGTCTCTTTGAAGTTCTTGAGTTTGTTAACTCCAAAAGTTTTAAGTGTTAAGTTTATTCACCCCCACCCCCTCTAAACTTAACCAAAGCCTTTTCAAGGGACCAACATAATGTTTTGGAGCACTGCATCAAATATGTAGTCTCATTGTCTTTAATTACTATAACGGGGTTGCTCGTTTCATTGCTTATTTAAAAGGATTAAAAATTACTAAACCATATTTGATAACATTTCTCAAAAGTTAACAGTCATTAATTTTGTTTTTATCAATCGAAAATAAAACATAGAAATAAAATTTGCTAAAGTTACAACATAAAATAAAGATAAAAGAATGTTGTTGTTTATACATGCAAAATCAAAGATGCTCTTTGGGATTATGATTTTGCTCCCACTAGTCAACTACCCCCAATTGACTTTCAAGAATCTTCCAAAATTCATTAGTGGCTGGAATCCTATCTAGTTGACTCGACCGCTGACGTGGGCCGATCGACCGGGTCAATTTTGACTAGTCAACTCTTTGACAATTCACATCGTCTATGTGACAGTCAACCTCATGTCTCTAAAATCAGACGGTCCTGACGTGAACCAATCACCGTAAGATTCTTAGTCGAGTTGTAACCCAAGTATTCATGAGATCACATAACGATCATATCTCGATAATGACGATATACCCGAGGTAGCTCAACTCCCGACGTGGGCCGATCAATTGGATCCGAACAAGGGCTCTTCACCGTCACTATAATATTGGGAGACATATTATAACTAGATTTTTGTTGTGGGAGTAATTTTAAATTAATTCACTTAATTAATTTCGAATTAATTCTCTTAATTAATTTATTACGATCTCATCATGTATATCTATCTCTATAGACATACATTATACACATTCATCTAGATCGTGCCTAATTATGCATCTATCATATCATATAAAATAAATGCAAGCATAAAATAAATAAATGTGTAAAGTAACCGGTATGATCATCGACTTTTCCTAAGTGCGGTTTCGAATACAAACTGACGAAACCGCTGGTCACAATCTAAGATTAGCTACAACCGCCAATAGGATCTTTAATGCGCCATCTCCAATGAGATCTTTATTCTTCTTTCTTTGGTCTCAATCTTCTGCTCCATTCTTGTTACATTAAATTCTATCTAATAAAATAAATACACCCGCCGCACACGGGGGGAGCTTACGGGAATGGGATAAATGCAGAAAATAAACTAGGTCACGTTCTTCATAACGGCCTAGGACAATTTTTAAGCCAATAGAAAAATTAAATATGTTGGTCCCTTGGAAAGGCTTACATAAGTTTAGAGGGGGGGTGAATAAACTTGTCCCAAAAACCTAACTAAAAACTTAATCTTGAGCAGATTGAGTTCAGCCTAAACTTGTGTGGAGTTAAGTTAACTTAGCTGAGTATAAGTTAGTGCTGATTTATGCCGATCTGAGTTAACCGGCAGCGGATAAAATTAAGCCTATATGTAAAACTTGAGTTAATCTGCTTGTTTAGATAAAATGCAATGTAGTGCTGACTCAGTTTCTTGTGTTTGCTAAGTGTGATTAGATGTAATGTATACTTAGATGCAGTAAATAAACGCGAAACGTAAGTAAGTAAATAAGACAAGAATTATAGAGGTTCTAGGTGGAGTAATCCTGACAGTCATCTCTTCCCCTGTGATGTAGTAGGCCAAATTCACTATGTTCTTGAGGTTTACAGTTACAAGACACAAAGAAAATTCTAAACACTCGATTGTCCTTCACTAATCCCTAGCTTCACAATCTTTCAGCTTCAGTATTCAGCAGGTAGAATTGATGTTTGAACTAAGCTTGCTACACTAGTCCTTGGAGGGTTGAATTGCCTCTTCACCAGCATAACACAAACACTATCTTCCTGATTGCACTCAACTGTCCTTCACACCTTCTTGGTGTTTCACAGTCTAAACCTTTGATAGAATCAAAGTTGAGACTTGAATCAATAACTATGATTCCATTGTGTTTTGAGCTTCTTCTTCTAGATATGTAAATTAAACACGGCTCAGTTTTCTTCAAATGATTACTTGATCTTGAAATTAAGTGCTTAGCATGAATTCTTTGATTTACTTTCCCCTTGGTATAATCTTACTTGACTAGATTAATTCATAGAATTCTCCAATTCTTCTTGTAGTAGAAGTAGTCTGTTTATAGGGGTTTCTCCAACGGTCAGCTGAATTTGAACGTTTGTATTTGAGTTCTTGTGTCAGATCTTCCTTCAGCTTTCCTTTACCTCAGCATGAAAAATTATCTTAGTCAGTTTTCAGCTTTGAGAGATTTAACTGAGTTTTTACTCTTCTTCAAGAACTCAGTAGTCCATTTTCATCTGATTATAATTGACTTAATCAGAGTACACCATAACTTAGAAGTTAGATAATATATCATTGTCCTTATGATACTTAGTCCTTCTATCAAGTTCCATAAAGTCAGTTCAGGTCATCACAGACTTCCTGAATTCTAACTTTACAGTCTTGATATGGGTCTTCAAAACTGAGTTTGAACCCTCAGTTCTTCAATCTTCAATAACTGAGTCTGAACCCTCAGTCAGTTCTTGTTCGGTAAAAACACGTTTTAAATTTATAATACCGAAACACCCCAAGTATAAGGATCTGTAGTAAAGGATGTTATCGGGTCGTCCTAAGGGAATGGAACGTTTATCGAATTCAAATATAAACCTATATTGATTATGTCACTAAACTACTACTAAACTAAGGTTGAAACTAACTAAAACCTAAACCTAAGAATTAAAAACAGAAAACAGAAATAAAACAAGTGAAAAATAAGAAAAGCAGAAGGATGGACGAGCGTTCACTAAAGTGAGCAGCGCCTGGAAACTAAAGCTAACGGACGGGCGTTCGATTTCACGGACGAGCGCCTCGAATATGAATCGAGCAGTAAAATATGCGAGAAAATCAGAGAAAACTAGGGTTCTAAAACTAAAACTTAACTAAAGATTAAACTAATGATTTGATTAATAAACAATAAAAGGAAAACACAATGAGGCGATCGATTCCACCCATCAACCAACAACTCAACTAGATGATGATTTAGAACATAGTTTTTAGTAGTGATTTTTCACGGATTCAATTAGATATCTCTAACCAAATTCTAGGGTTTCGTTTATCTTTTTCAAGTAAACTAAACATGCAATCAAAACGAAATCACGAGATCGTTTCCAAACTCTTACTCAACTAAACATGCCTAATCTCTTATAACATGATTAGATGCATCACTTAAACGAAAGAGAACTCAAATAAGCAGACTTTCGTAAATTTATTCAAGCATAAAGATAGATAAATAGGTCGTTTCATAGAATTGATAATTCAACAAAACATGGCAATGTAAAACAGCGTTAAAAAGTGATGAAAAACTAGATCTTAAACTCACTAAACATCCAGTATCGAACTCTCTAGTTGGTTTTGTTGATGATGAGCTTCCTCCGTCGACTCACTGCAAGGCTTTTAGCCAACAATCATGTTGAAGATGATTGTTGGGTTGGAGAAGTTCATCTCTGCGTAAAAAGGCTTGTGGCCGCAGCTTTTTGGTGTAAAATTGTGATCTCAATTATGTGGTATGAATTAGGGTTAAGAGGCTGCTGCTATATATAGAGTTTTGAGTCGGTTATGACTAAGTCGGCAACGGACGCTCGTCTGCTTCAATGGACGTTCGTTCACTCGACTTGGATGCTAATCAAACGCTCGTTCAGACTGCGGTTGGACTCTCTGTTCTGATTTTGGCACTTCGAACGCACGTTCCATTTCACCAAACGCCCGTTCATAATGGACGGAAGATGGGACGCTAAATGCGACTCCGCCTGGATCGACTTGAACTTGATTTCTTCATCCTCATCCAATTTCTTCAAGCCAATTCCAACTCTATCTCTTATAATTCGACTTGAGCTTCATTTATCCTCATTATATGCACGAAAATTAACTCCTACATGATAAATAAACAACGCAAAAAAATGTAATAAAATCCAAATAATAACAATTCCATTAAATTAAACACTTAAAATCATCAATTTTGCATACAACCCTCTTAAAATCATCTTTATTAAATAATTACACTTAAACCCTTAATTCTTATATAAATTACGCAAATGTGGGGAAAATAATAATGAAATAAACCTTTAATAATCATATAAATATGGCCTTAACAGTTCTAGATAAGTCAACCGAGTCTGTGTCCCTCAGAGAACTTACCTTCTTCAGTTCTTCAGTGGGTGTGCTCTTAGTCAGCTTTCTAAAACTGATTAATCTTCAGTTATGAACTTAGTTCAATAAGCTAGTTTCTCGTTTCTTAGTTCTGAACCTAGATCTATTACAGTTCTTGTCTGATTTAACTTATACAAATATCATACTCTATACATTGATTTCTAGACATCTTATTGCTTTGCACTATAACAACTACTTATGACACTTCATCAATGGGGTTAAATAAGATAATTAAATTAACTGATGATTCATCATCAAAACATAAATTTTATTTCCAACAATTTTCCCTTTTTGATGATGTCAATACCCTCCTTAAAAGCAATGCAAAAAGATAAGGACAAAACAAAGTAAAGAACGCGACGAGCTGAGAAACTGAGATTTTTTCGATAATTGAATTACAAAGTATTAAAATACAAATACATGAAAAGAAATTAAGTTCCAACTTCTTTTCCTATTCCTTTATCAGCTTCATTTAACTTATTGTCAAAGATTTCAGCAGCTTCTTTCATAGCAATGTTGGTTGCTATGCTCTCGATTCCATGGATGTTTGCCCATATGTTCCATGAATCTGTCATATTGTGTTGGCCGAAAAATTTTCTTTTGAATAATACAGTGTTGGTCCCAGAGAAGGGTAAAACTATAGTCAGAGGGGGGGTGAATTACTATAGTGGAGTTTCAAAAACTTATCTTGTTTTTAAAAACTTTTGGGCAGTGGATAAGTCCCTTCTTACTATGTTGTTTCAAAATAGTTTAGGTAATCACAGATATAAGATATAATTTGAGTATTTAAATGAATGCAATAAGGTAAATTTCTGAGAGTAAATTGACACAAGGGTTATAGTGGTTCAGGGTGGTGTTATCCCTTAATCCACTCTTCTCCTGTGATGATTGGAGGAATTCACTATTGTTTTTCACAGATACAATAGCCTGAATGTCCTTGACTACAAAAGCTTCACAATCTACAAGACTATCACTCCTTGACTGCAACAGCTTTAGTGACTCAGTCTCTTTCACTGCTCCTTGGGATCAAATCCTTCAGCAGCTATCACAAACAAAAATCCTTCTCAGATGGCTCTGATTCAGTTGCTTGATTAATGTGAATTGAATTCACAAACTTGTTGATCAATCTCAATGCTTGATGTTTGAATTGTAGCTCTCAGTTTTGAGTTGATCACTAGATATTTCTTTTTCACACAGATAGAAGGCTTTTTTACTTTGATAGAGTTTTTGCACAGATTTATGATTCTTTTTTCTCTTTTTTTTTTTACTTTTTCTGTCAATGTCTTCTATTTATAGCCTTGATTATTCTTGATTTGAATTTCCGTCCGTTGGCTATATTAATGAGGGGAATAATCCTTGGATTTATTCTTGATTCCCCCTTAATTATATTCTCCTTGAATTTAGTGATCGGATTTTTCTTCAAGCGTGTATCAGAAAATCCGTCCTTGATTGATCCTCTATTGATTGTGCATTCAATGCTTGATCCTCTGTATCTTCATCATATTTCGAAATCTGATTAAGTAAAGTTTACTTAGCCATTCTTTGAAAGGTCAAGTGATCCTTCTGACTTTTCCGCTTAGATCTTCCTTCACTGCTTTGTCTTCACTCAGCCGAAAGTCAGTTTGCTTTGCCGATTCACTGTTTCCTTCATTCTTTCAGTTTAAGGAGAATCCTTGTACATCACTGATCCTTGATTTGTGTGAGATCAGTGTACACCATATTTCAACACTAAGTATCATTACTTGAAACATAACATAGACTTATCCAAGGTCATCATAGACTTCCTTGGTTATAAGTCAGACCATAATGTCTTCATTGCTTCTCTGCTAGTACTTGGCTGGCTTCACTCAGGCGAAAATCTATTTCACTTTGCCGTCTTACCAACTAGTACAATACTTGTCTGACTCAACTTATACAACGTGTCAGACTCTAAGTAAAGACTTATACAGAGAATTCTAACTTATTTAAAGCTTGCTATAACAGCTAGTATGGACATCATCAAAACATAATAAAATGTTCCTAACAATTTCCCCCTTTTTGATGATGCCAAAACACTCATAAGCCCGAAAATAAGTATGCCAAATTTTTCGTAATAGAACAAAAGAATAAGACTCAAAAATTTTATTCATCCATTTAAGGGCTATAAGATATTGCATCTTTTTATTCAAAGACAAAGGCATATAGAAATAGTTCAATTAATTTAATTAAACAGAACAGAGGGGCTACTTCTTCTCTTCAAACCTGATGTCTTTGCCTTTGACGCCCTTGACCTTATCTGTTGGGCTTGCCTTCTTTCCACTGGAGCTCTCAGGCTTTAAGCTTCCTTTTCCTTTTTGGCAGCACCAAAACGTGCTTCAAGATTTGCAGTTGCTACTTCAGACTCAGGGAGAGGACCATACCTTTGCTCTAAAATTTTGTTGTTGATCGTAGTGATATTTATCAAAGTGTCAAGTTGCTGGCCAGAAAATTCCATAACCTCATCCAGATGTTGAAGTTGATGAGTGTGAGCATTTAGAGTGTCCACCAAGGGTTTGAGATTGTTATCTATCTTTTCAGCGTGAAACTCAAGGTTGGTTTGGACATGGTAGGGAATGAGATGCTGTAAGTTGCAAAGCAGGTTTCCCTGTTTTTCCATGACCTCATCTTGTATCTTAATGTGACTGATGAGGGCTTCAATCTTGTGGTTTAAGGAGGTTGCTTCACTCCTTAAAGTAGCTTTCAGATTTTGCCTGCTGTGATACTGCTTTTCCATGTCCACAATCAGGGGTTGAATATCCAGATTGAAAAGCCTTTTTGGATCAATCTCCTCTGGTGCCACTTCAACATCCTCATCTTCTTCATCTTCATCTTTCTCTATATTCACCTCATCTTCTTCATCTTTCTCTTCTTCTTTTTCACTTTCTTTTTCTGCCTCTTCCTCTCTGTCTTTCTCTTCAACTTTAGAATCATTGAGAGGTTGCTGGGGGATGCTTGCTTCTCCATCTTTAGGAGATGGCAGGTTTTCTCCTCCATGAGCTGGAGACTTGATTTCTTCTGCTGGTGTTCCCCCATGATCAATAGTGGGGGTGTTGACAGGTTCAGTGGAGTGAGTTTGATCAGCTGGCTCACTTGGTTGTATGTCAACTTTGCTGAGAGTCTTGAAAAGTACTTCTTGAAGAGTTAGGTCATCATCAGAAATTTCCATATTTTTCGGATCAGCTTCAAGATGGTCACCCTTTGATTGGTCATCATCTGTCTCAGCTCCTTCTTCATCCATCTCTTCTTCTTCAGATGGAGTGAGAACATATCCTTCCTCACCTTCTTCCAGATAGGTGATGTCCTCTTGTTGTTTCTCTTCCTCCGTTGTTGTATCATCACTGATTACCACAGTTTCGTTCAAGGTGCTGGTACCAATCTCAAGGGTGCTTTCTAGTGCCTTCTGGGATCTGGTTCGTCGTCCCACTCCTGATATGTTTCTTTCAGGTTGTTTTCTATTTCTCCCTACAGTGGATTTGGGTTTTAGAGATGCCTTGATGTAGGTAAACATTACCTTGGACTTGTGTGGAGGCTGCAAGTTTGTGGGTTTTACTTTCACAGTGTCAAACAGGTGTTGAAGAGGGAACCCATATGATTTCCTCTCCCAGAAATCACCTTTCTTTTGCAAACCCTTGCTTGGTGCCGTAACTGACAGGTCAATTTCCTTATGAATCTGGTCTTTCAACCTATTGAATACAAATGTTGCCCAGTCAAATTTAGTACCTTCGTAGATTATTGCCATTAGCTTGACCCGTAACTCGGTCAAGTTTTCCATCGAACCTTTTCTGCCTTTGATGTTCTTGGTGATGACCGGTGAAAATTCGGCAAACGGTAGTTTGAGTGCTGATCTAGGGAGGTTGTAGGTTTTGCTGTTTTTCTTGGGATTCTTGGCTATTTCAGTCCAGAATTTTTTGATGTCAGTTTTGACGAACTTCACATTAGCCGGACCTATCATAGGTAGGTGTAAGAATCTATTGAGAAGACCAGGCGTAATGACTACTTCTTTTTCAAAGATTGAACTCTTTGTGCAGTCAATATCAATTTTCTTTGTGCTGGGCACAAATTTTGCATTTTTCCAGAATGCAATCAGATTTTCATAGCAAATTCAGTTGATTGAGGGGTTCAGGAAGGTCATTAACCTCAGATTTGAACAACAATCAACCAAGCGTTGAGTTTGTGCATCATTATCACAGAATGAAAGATAGGGTTCAGGTTTGAAAAACGATCCAATGATGATCGATTTTTCATAGAATCCTTCAGTGGGAGATATTGTAGAAGATGAAGCCATTTCTTTGAGATTTGAGAGAAATACTTGATTTTGCAATGAGAAGTAGGGTTTTTGAATTTCAAGAGAGCGTAAAAATTCTGAAACCTCTCTAAGTGTTGTTTAAATAGGGTGATTTGGGTAGTGTGAACGTGGTTGAATATGGAAGGATTTTGTGACATAATGGCGTGATTTTATGCATATAAATCCCGATATTCGAGTGAAGTGGGGGAGTGGATTGAGGTATGTAATGATAGATTCCAGGGAATTGAGGCGTTTGTAATTAAAACATATTATGGTTACCTCCATGATTGTAATCTTCCACAGTATAATCCCCCATAACTTCATGATTTTCCACGTGAATAAAAACTGACTTGGTTCACACTTTAATTTGCTGGTGACTCCAATCTTCATTTTGGTGGAGTGCCTTAGCTGGTCACTTAGCCGGTGCAGTGACTTTTTCACTGAGTTGCTGTATTTAACTGTTCCTAACAATCAGTGAAGTTAACTTCGCTGAGTACCAGTGCCTTACCTGCTACATCTCCTGTAATGGCAAAGGTTTAATCAGCTGGTGAAGTCACTTAGCTGATTACTCCAGTTAGCCGCTCTTTGTTACTTAGTCAATTTCAATCATTCCCAACTCAGTTCTCAACATGCTAAATCTTTCATGGCTGAGTGGTTTTGTGAAGATGTCAGCCAATTGATATTCAGTGGGTATGTATCTTAGAATAACATCTCCTTTCTCAACATGATCTCTGATGAAATGATGTCTCACATCAATATGCTTTGTTCTTGAGTGTAACACTGGATTTTCTGTAATAGATATGGCACTTGTGTTGTCACACATAGTTGGAATTGTCTTATCCTCCAATCCATAATCCCTTAGCTGTTGTCTAATCCATAGTACTTGTGCACAGTAACTGCCTGCTGCTAAGTATTTTGCTTCAGCTGTTGATGTAGAGATGGAGTTTTGCTTTTTGCTGAACCATGAAACTAGTCTGGTGCCTAGCATCTGGCATGTTCCAGAGGTGCTTTTCTATCTATCTTGCATCCATCATAGTCAGAGCCTGAATATGATATTAACTTGAATCCTTCATCTTTTGGATACCAAATGCCAACATTAATGATGTTCTTCAGGTATTTGATTATTCTTTTAGCTGCTAGAAGATGTGATTCTTTTGGTTGAGCTTGAAATATTGCACATACTCCTACTGCAAATGCTATATCAGGTCTTCTTGCAGTTAGATATAGTAGGGATCCAATGATTCCTCTATACATTTTCTGATCAACATCTTTTCCTGCTTCATCTTTTCCAAGAATGACTCTTGTACACATTGGTGTATCTGTTGTGCCACTTGTGTCCATACCATACTTGTGTATTAACTCTTTTGTGTACTTGGCTTGACTAATGAAAATACCATCCTTCATTTGCTTCACTTGAAGGCCAAGAAAATAATTTAGTTCTCCCATCATGCTCATCTAAAATTTGCTCTTCATCAGGTTTGCAAATTTCTCACACAGCTTTTCATCCTCTGGTCCAAAGATGATGTCATCAACATAGTTTTGTACTAGCAATGTACTTGTTCCTTCCTCTAATTTGAACAAAGTCTTATCTATAGTTCCCTTGTTGAATCCATTCTTGATCAGAAATTGTGATAGTGTTTCATACCAAGCTCTAGGTGCATGTTTAAGTCCATAAAGAGCCTTCTTGAGCTTGTATACTTTATCTTCTTTTCCTTTGAGTTGAAAATCAGGAGGTTGTTCCACATATACTTCTTCTTCCAAAAGTCCATTCAAAAATGCACTTTTGACATCCATTTGATAGACTTTGAAGTCTTTGTGTGCAGCAAAGGCTAGAAAGAGTCTAATTGCTTCCAATCTTGCTACTGGTGCAAATGTCTCATCATAATCTATTCCTTCTGCTTGAGAGTAACCTTTTGCAACTAGCCTTGCTTTATTTCTGACAACTGTTCCTTGCTCATCCATCTTGTTTCTGATTTCCCATTTTGTTCCAATGATGTTGGCTGTGTCTGGTCCGTCAACAAGTTCCCAGACTTCATTTCTTTCAAATCATTTAGTTCCTCTTGCATGGCTGTAATCCAGTCTGCATCTTGAATTGCATAATCTATTGTCTTGGGTTCCACTTGTGATAGAAACCATGTTAGCATATGCTCCAGTTGTCTTCTGGTTCTTACTCCTGTGTGAATGTCTCCAATGACTTGATCTTCAGGATGATCTTTTAGCCAATTGAGGTCAGGTTGAAGTTGTTCTTCACTTGGTGCTTCTACATCTTCAGGTTGTGCATGAGCTTCAAGTTCTGGTGCTTCTTCTGTTGTATTGACTTGTGGTTCATCTTGATTTCAAAAATTGTGATTTAGAATGGTAGCTGGTACAGTTGTATTCATATACACTTCCTTTTGTGCTGCTTTTTCTTGATCTTGAAGATTTTCACCATTTGTGTTTGGTTCATCAAAGACTACATGTATTGTTTCTTCAATCACCAATGTTCTTTTGTTGAGTACTCTGAATGCTTTGCTGGTGTCTGAGTATCCCATAAAGATTACTTCATCAGCTTTTTCATCAAAGGTGTGTATCTGATTTCTGTTCAAAACAAAACATTTAGATCCAAACATATGTAAATGTGAAATGTTAGGTTTTCTTCCATTCCATATTTCATATGGAGTTGTTCCATGATGTTTGTTGATGATCGATCTGTTCTGTGTATAGCATGATGTGTTGGCTGCTTCAGCCCAAAACCTCTTTGGTAGGCATGCTTCTGCAATCATTATTCTGACTGCTTCTTTGAGAGTTCTGTTTCTTCTTTCTGCTACACCATTTTGTTGTGGAGTTCCTGCTGCATATAATTGATGTAGTACTCCATTTTCTTCACAATGGGTTCTGATGGCTTCATTTATAAATTTTGTGCCTCTATCTGATCTGATCTGATCTTGATGATCTTTAGTTCTTTCTCATTTTGAATCATTCTTAGCAAATCTGGCAGCTTCTTGAGTGTCTCTTTCTTCTTGTTCATGAATATGGTCCAGGTGTATTTGGAGAAATCATCAACCACTACTAGAGTGTATTTCTTACCACTTACACTTACTGGTGTGACTGGTCCAAACAGGTCCATATGCAGAAGATGTAAAATTCTTGTTGTTGATTGATAGGGCTTTGACTTGAAGGAACTTTTGATTCGTTTCCCTTTCTGACATGCATCACAGAGACTTTCCTTCTTGAATGTGATCTCTGGCAGGCCTTCAACTAACTTGTTCTTGGATAATGTGTTGATGGTCTTGAAATTTAGGTGATTTGATCTTCTATGCCAAATCCAGCTGGTTGATTGTTTATTTTTGACAAGTAAACATGTTTCTGTTTAGCTGTTCTCCAATCCACCATATACATGTTGTCTTCTCTTCTTCCTGCAAGAACCACTGTGTTGGTTTGGCTGTGAATCACCTTGCATCCTTCCTTGTTGAAGTGTATATTGTAGCCTTTGTCACAGAATTGAAATTTAGTCCCTTAACATATGCCATATTTTGAATCTTCAAATTATTCTTAAGCATTGCGCCTTCCCCCTTAATTTTTCCAGGGTTTTCTTTGCCTCCAAAGGTTACTTTGGGTCCATCAAAAGCTTTAAAGTCAGTGAGCCATCTCTTGTTTCCTGTTATGTGTCTGGAACATCCACTGTCTATGTACCAGACATCCTCCAAAACAAATTAATTATGTTTAGGTACCCAACATAGTTTGGGTCCATACCTGTTAGCAGTCATGTCTCCTACACCAAGTGTATATCCAAATGATCGTCTTTTTGGATAATTAAAATCATCAACTTCATATGTTTAAGGCATGGCAGAATAGCTTCTGATATTTCTATTGAAGGTATCCTGATACTTTTCTCTACTTTTTGGTGCATTTGCATCCTTTTTCACTTTCCAATATGCAGTGGGAAACATGTGTTCTTGTTGCTTCATATGTCTAGGAATATGCCTAGGTTGGATTTTCTTAAACACATGATGCATGGCATGAGTTGGTTTCTTCTTGTATTTTGGAGGTGCCATATTCCAATCATCCTCTGAGGGATAAAGTCTTCCTTTACCTTTCAGAAAGTCTTTGCTTTTGGTTGACTGGATTGATGGTTTAGTCTGCTGTTTCACTGTACTGGGTTTTGACTTCACCGGCACTGGATGAGCAGGATGAGTAGTTGAAGCTATGGACTGCCCTTTTCTGAACTTTGGTCCATTGTTTGTCCCAGATTCAGAATTGTGTTGTCCATTGTTTCTATTCTCATCCTGACTATTGTAGTCAAGACCAGATCTAGATCCAAACCTCTTTGAGGGTTTGTAAGCTGGTGCATTTAAAGGTGCAGTGGTGGTCTAGACTAGTAGGGAGATTCTCTCAACCGGTCTGTCAACACCAGATGTATGATCATTTGAGAGAGTCTCCTTACTAGTTAGTTCAGCTTTTGCTTTATCCAGTTCTTTCTTTAGTCTTTTATTTTCCTTTCTTAGATTCTCACACTCCTGCTCCAGAACTTCATGATTCAACTCAATTTGTTCAAATTTACTCATGAGATTTTGGATTAGGTTTGCAGAATCTAAGGGGAGAATAGAAGATTATGCAGTGTTAGATGTGGATGCACTAGATGATGAGCATGAACTAGATGTTACCTCGGTTTCATTTGACTCTTTAGCCATAAGACATAGATAGGCTTTTTCATTGTCTGTGTTGTCATCCTCATCATCAGAATCATTTTCAGATGATTCTTCATTCTTTTCACTGCTAGATTCAGCTTTGAGTGCCTTCTTGCTTTTTCTCTTTTCAGTTGTCTTGTACTTCTTCTTATCCTCAAGTTTGTCTTTTTCTTCAAGGCAATTAGCCTTGAAGTGCCCTTTCTTATTGCAGTTGAAGCATCTGTATTCATCATCTTTTCTCTTGGTGTCTTTGCTTGTTCTTGACTTTTTGTTTGATGATGATCCTCCTTTGAATATCTTCTTTTTGCTAAACCTGTCAAAACGTTTTACTAATAAAGCTACCTATTCTTTCAGCTCTTGTGTCTCTTTGCCGTTTGCATCAGCTGCTTGACTTTGCTGGGGTGCAACCAATGCACTGGCCTTATGTGCCTCTGTTGGTACAATGTCTTCGCCGTTCAACTCAAATTCTTGAGCCTTTAGTTGGGACATCAGAGTCAGGGTGTCAGTGTTTGCAAGATTTGTTGTCCCTCTGATCACTGATGTGATGATCTTCCATCTTTCAGGTAGGACTCTTAAGATCTTCAAGCACACTTCTTTCTGAGAATATGTGTGTCCAAGCTATTGCAGTTCACTGATGATGCTTGAGAATTTGTTGTCCATTTGATCAATGGATTCACCAGCCTTCATTTTGAAGTTCTCAAATTTCTGTTTTGCAACAGATAATTTGTTTTCTTTAACTGCTTCAGATCCTTCATTTATCAGTGACAGCTTGTCCCACATCTCCTTTGCTGTTTTTCAATCTTTGATTCTCATGAACATGTTGCTATCCAGGGTCTTCAAAATCATATCTTTTGCAACAAAGTCCAGATTTGCTCTTCTCCAGTCATCCTTAGTCCAATCTTTCTTGGGTTTGTCCACTTCTTTTCCATGATCTGCTCCTGTGGCTACCACAGTCATGATCATGATTGGGCCATCATTAATTACATCCAGCATCTCCTCATGAGTTGCTGCAAGATGAGATAACATTCTTATTTTATATTCATCAAAATTATTAACATTGAAAACATGTACTTTTGACATAAAGTTTGAGGAATCCATAAGTACAAATAAGAGACATTTATGTATATGTGTAGAAATCACAGATTTGAAAACTACTTTGAAAATAAGTGATCTATTTGTTACCAGAAATTAGATCTGAAGAGGTTCTGATACTAGGAACACTGCTCCGATACCAATTGTTGGTCCCAGAGAAGGGTAAAACAATAGTCAGAAGGGGGGGTGCATGACTATAGTGGAGTTTCAAAAACTTTTCTTGTATTTAAAAGCTTTTGGGCAGCGGATAAGTCCCTTCTTACTATGTTGTTTCAAAGTAGTTTAGGTAATCACAGATATAAGATATAATATGAGTATTTAAATGAATGCAATAAGGTAAATCGCTGAGAGTAAATTGACACAAGGGTTATAGTGGTTTAGGGTGGTGTAATCCCTTAATCCACTCTTCTCCTGTGATGATTGGAGGAATTCACTATTGTTTTTCATAGATTCAATAGCCTGATTGTCATTGACTACACAAGCTTCACAATCTACTAGACTATCACTCCTTGATCGCAATGCGGCCTTCAAGGACTCTCTCTTTCACTGCTCCTTGGGATCAAATCCTTCAGCAGCTATCACAAACACAACTCCTTCTCAGCTGGCTCTGATTCAGTTGCTTGATTGATGTGAATTGAATTCATAAACTTGTTGATCAATCTCAGTGCTTGATGTTTGAATTGTAGCTCTTAGTTTTGAGTTGATCACTAGATATTTCTTTTTCGCATAGATAGAAGGCTTTTTTACTTTGACAGAGTTTTTGCACGGATTTATGATTCTTTTTTTTCTCTTTTTTTCTTTTTCTGTCAATGTCTTCTATTTATAGCCTTGATTATTCTTGATTTGAATTTCCGTCCGTTGGCTATATTAATGAGGGGAATAATCCTTGATTTTATTCTTGCTTCCCCCTTGATTATATTCTCCTTGATTTTAGTGATCGGATTTTTCTTCAAGCGTGTATCAGAAAATACGTCCTTGATTGATCCTCTATTGATTGTGCATTCAATTCTTGATCATCTGTATCATCATCATATTTCAAAATCTGATTAAGTAAAGTTTACTTAGCCATTCTTTGAACGGTCAAGTGATCCTTCGGACTTTGCCGCTTAAATCTTCCTTCACTGCTTTGTCTTCACTCAGCCGAAAGTTAGTTTGCTTTGCCGATTCACTGTTTCCTTCATTCTTTTAGTTTAAGGAGCATCCTTGTACTTCACTGATCCTTGATTTGTGTGAGATCAGTGTACACCATATTTAAACACTAAGTATCATTACTTGAAACATAACTTAGACTTATCCAAGGTCATCACAGACTTCCTTGGTTATAAGTCAGACCATAATGTCTTCATTTCTTCTCTACTGGTACTTGGCTGGCTTCACTCTGTCGAAAATCTATTTCACTTTGCCGTCCTACCAACTAGTACAATACTTGTCTCACTCAACTTATACAACGTGTCAGACTCTAAGTAAAGACTTATACCGAGAATTCTAACTTATTTCAGTCTTGCTATAACAGCTAGTATGGCCATCATCAAAACATAATAAAATGTTCCTAACATACAGCAAAGACAAAAACAGCTCTCCTCAATCTCTCACTGGTTACTGTTTTTAGTAAGTTCATAACAAACTCAGATTCAGTCTTTTCAATTTGATCTAAGACCTTATCTAGAGTACCATCTCTTTCCCATTTACTGAGTTTGTTCCAATAGTGCAAGAGGATCTTTTGCATGTTCAGAAAAGTCTCTAAGGCTTGTTCTCTTGATACTCCTTCTTGAGAAGGTAGACCTTTGAAAACATTATACATTTGAGAGTTTAGAGCGAGTCTTTTGTCAGTTGGTTCTGAGAACTTTGCAATCAGTGAACTCACCTCTAGCTTTCTTCAGTTCAGTCAGCTTCTCATCAATACATCCAAGAACGTCAAGCATATCAATTGCATTAAATTTTAGCATGTTCAAACTTTCCCCCTTATTGACACCATCTTTGTTGATCATGCTCCTGATGTAAGAGTTCAGGTGCTGCTGATTTGATGCCAATATGGCTTGAGCTACAACTGAGCCCTTCATCGCATTCTCCAGTAAAATCAATCTATCAACCACATTGTTGAGAATGCCTTCCCATTTTCCTTGAGTTTCAGTTTTTCTTGCCTCAGATTCAATGGTTGTTTTCCTGATGGCGATTAGTGTATCATGACAATCCTTCTTGACACTTATTAGTTTCTTCTCCATGTTGTTTCTTTCAGCTCTGCTTTCTTCCATTGACTTCAATACATTCCCGAATACACTTAAGTCGTCTTTCTGAATCCTCACAAGCACATTGAAGTAGAATCTGATGGTGTCATCTTGTGTAGGTACTTCATCTTTAATTTTAGTTTTCTTTTCTTCAGTTTTTCCTTTGTCGGCTCTAAGGGTTTTGATAACTTCAGTCTGAAAATTGCTCACAACATTCTCAGATGTCTCTAATTCTTTGATTGGGGAGGAGACCTTCTTTCTTTCTTCTTCCGAAATAGCCTCCCGTACAGGTGACTTAAGAACATCTTCTTATTTATCCAGATCAGCTTTAGCTTGGTCAGCTTCAGCTATTGCTATTTCCAAAACACTTTTATCATTCGGAGACTGATAACTTTCCTTCTCTTCATTTTAAAATTGACTACCTGAATCAGTTTCAGTTTCGTCACTTTCAGCTTAACTTCCTTCAGATGATCCTTCTTCATTAACATCTAGTGCTTCTTCCTTATCTTGTAGTGAGGCGAGGATCCCTTTCTGTAAATCAGTATCTCCCTGAGAATTATCATCATCATCATCTTTCTTTGTCTTTGAATCTCCCTTTTTAGCATATCTCTCCCAATATCTGTTTCTTATGAGTGAGTAACCAGTACTCAAAAATTCTTCAGATCTAAATAGTTGGGATAGATGGGTGATGTCGAAAAGGTCAAAAACCCATTGTTCAGTTCTTTCCATTTCTACGAGTTGACCTCTTTGATTTGGGATGGAGCAGAACTTCCCATACTGATAATCATCAAGTCTTCTGCAGTCAGCTTTGATTAGTTTTCCAATGTCAATGCTTGGATCGAGTTGGTTTAAGACGTCTTCAGTTTCTCTAGGAATCTCCATACTTGATTTAGCTAGAGGTCCAACTTGTCCTAACACATTCTCAGTGCGAGATCTTCAAACTTGATTTCTTTGGATTCCCCATCGGCAATATCCGGGATGATAGACGTTTGATAGCAAATTCGAGGCGAGGCGACTTGTTCGGGTTTCGCTTTTTTTCTTTGGATACAACTTCTTCTGGTAGAGATTCTGTTACAGTGATAGGTGCGACTACAGTTGTTGGTTCAACTTCAACTGCAAGTTCAACAACTTGTTCAGAATCCTTCTTTCATTCAGTTTCCTGGGGCTCAACAGCAACATGTTCTTTGTGAGTTCGGATTCCGATTCATGAATGGTTCTTTCTCTTTCTCAACATCATCAACTGTCTTTTCAACAAGCTCATCCAGAGTGATGACTTGTGCTGGTCTCGATTCAACTTCAACAACTTCTTTTTCTTGTGATTGAGAAGCTTCCAGTTCTTTGATAGATTCTTCATATTCGATTCTGGATGCTGATTTTTGTAGTGTTGATTTTGATAAAGATATCAGATTAAGCATTGATATTACACCAGGTCCAACCAGTTCCTCATCACTATCAGTTTCCTCCTCATCAACTTCAGCTCTCAGGGTTTGTTCCCCCTGAGTATCAGTTTCTGTAGTGATAGGATAGCTTCTTGAAATTCCTTTGCTGATCCTTGAATGTGTACTTCCACAGTAAAAGGTTCTATTTCAGCAACGACTTGTTTGGTAGGGGTTTCCTCAGTTCTGGATTTCTTTCCTTGACTCTCAGCAACTGAAGTCGCTGATTTTGTTGGTGAAGCCTCTACTGATTTTTCAGTAACTTGACCAGTTGTGACTTTTTCCAATTTTCTTTTCCTTTCTATCAGTCTCTCAAGATGCTCCAAGGATTCCTTAGTGGTCATTTTCTTGGAAGACCTTTTTCTCTTCTTCTTAGGTTCAGTTTTAGAACCTCCAGCTTTCCTTTTCTTGGATTTTTCTTCTTTGGCTGCAATCTTGCCATCAACAATTCCTGTTTCTTTTCTCTTTGCGATACCAAAATGATCGATAATCCTTTGATCTAGGAGAGCAAGAGTCTTCTTGAGATAGAATCTTCCTTTCGTCTCTGGATTTTTCTTCTTGGGCACATCAGAAGATTGTGCTACTAGCTGATCAAAAATATATATCTGCCAATTGAAATCTTCTCCGAACCAAATTACTTAAAGCAGGTCTAACTTTGTGCCGGAGAGATTACTAAAGTTGTTTGCATTCCCAATTACGCAATTGGCTAGCATCTTGGTCAGGAAGTTGAATTCTGGCTTGAGCAGCCCTGTTGATCCAATGATACATTTGATTCTCCAGAGATTGCAATATCTTTCCAAAGTTTCTCTCTCTGTTCTTTTGATATTTGGAGAACAGATGTGTGTCCAGATTTCTCAAAACCAAATATATCTACAATTAAGTATTAAGTTCTCTGTAACCTTAATCTCCCTTTCATTGACTTGAGTGATGTAAATGTGAACGTCTTCTTCTTCTATGTCTGTTCTTCCAAACTCATAGAAGTCACCAATGCTATCCAGGCACACACTCTTCAAATTTATGTACAACACCTGCACCAGACCTTTGATTTTCCGGATTTTCTCTGCTATCTGCTTGGCTAGTGTTTGATCTGTATATCTTGCGATATATTGATCGAGTGAGAAAATCATTCCAGTTTCAACTTGGGTAAAAGACATGATTTCTGAAGGTTGAATAGAAATTGGAAATATTTGGGAATTTTGAATAAGAATTATGCGAAAACTGAGTGTAAAGAATTTCGGAAAAGAAAATAAGAGGTATTTATAAGTGGTAGAAAGGGTAGGCAGAAATTTTTGAGTAGGTTGTCTTGTCATATGTTCCATCTGGCGTTGAGATCACGAAAGGGATGGGGAATGGAGAAAATGGACGGTTGAGATGAATGTAGATCACAACTTTTCTGTCATCCGTAGCTTGCACCAGTAAATGTTGTAAATACGATGTATCTCCAGCTGTAGTGATTCAGCTTGATCTAATCTAAGCTTTGAGTCACTCGTCCTTTCAGTTTTTCTCCTCCAAAACAAATTAAGAAATTTTTGGTACCCATATCTGTTTGGGTCCTTTTTGATTAGTTTTGTATTTCTGTAAGTCTTAGATGACTTATCAGTTTTATCCTTATACCTTTCTTGATGTTTCGGCTGAGTGCGGTTAGTTTTCACAAAATTCAGATTTTTGGATTCGAACGTCCTTTTCTCGAGGATTTTGTGAAGTTGAGTGATCAAAGGAAGACTTTATACCTTATACCTTTCTTGATGTTTCGGCTAAGTGCGGTTAGTTTTCACAAAATTCAGATTTTTGGATTCGAACGTCCTTTTCTCGAGGATTTTGTGAAGTTGAGTGATCATTGGTCCATTCCAGTCTTCATCAGTGGGAAAAGTCTTCCTTTCCCCCAGAATCTAGTATTCCATGAATGATTTTCATTCCTTGATGGATGAGACTTGAATGTTCTTTTAATTGATCTTTGATCAATTGTGCCTTTGACAGCCTTCTGAAACTTTTTATAAAATCTTTCTGTTTGCTCTTTGTCACTGACTGATTTTACCGTTTTGTCAGTTTTAGTTCGAGGCTGTGCTGAGTAATTGTCAGTTCTAAAATTTTTATCAGTTTTCTGAGTTCTTGACTTTTGTGCAGCTACAAACTTAGGTGCAACTGTACTAGGTCTGAGCTTAGAATTTTGCTGACTGTCAAACCCTAAACCAGTTCTGTCACCAAATGGTTTACCTGGTTTGAACTGAATACTTGGAATTGGGTCAACTGATGATTTTGTTATGTTTATTACTTCAGTTAGTTCATCAGTTGTGCAATTCTCCTTGATTCCATTGTTAGCCTTGATAAAATTGATCTCAGCATTCAATCTTACAACTTCAGCTTTCAACAAATCTTTTTGCTTTTTGACATTTTCATAATTCTTTTGAATTTCCTCTAATTACTTTATGAGTATGTCCAAATCTTTGTTGAAATATTTATTTCGATGATTGTTTACAGCAATGTGAAAATTGGATGTAGATGCATTTATCTCATGACGTTCGATAGATAAATTTTCAGTTCTAGCTTCTTCAACTTCTATTATCTGCTTTCCTTTCTCTAATCCAGCATTGTTGCTTACCAGGTCAGTTCCAAAAGGTATGATTTCTTCATCACTTTCACCATGATATTTTCCTCCAAAGCTTATGGGTAAAATTTCAGCATTATCTTTATTGCTTGTAATGAGTGGATCTTCAATGAATGTTTCAATCAACTTTTCTTGAGTATCAGCCACCAGAGCCTGAAATTCACTTTTGTATTCATCAAATCTCAAAGCATATTTCTAAAATGATTATGTGATTCTATGATGTAAAAACTGAAGGAACTCAGTCGGAGATCTCTTCAAGGTAGAAGATCTGCTCTGATACCAATTGTTGGTTTCAGAAATAACTGATGCCCAGTTACTTTGAGCAAACAAACAGATATTGAGATTCAGCTATGGACCTCTTCGGAATAGAAGCACTGATCCGATACCAATTGTTGGTCCTTGGAAAGGCTTACACAAGTTTAGAGGGGGGGTGAATAAACTTGTCCCCAAAAACCTAACTAACAACTTAATCTTGAGCAGATTGAGTTCAGCCTAAACTTTTGTGGAGTTAAGTTAACTTAGCTGAGTATAAGTCTGTGCTGACTTATGCTGAACTAAGTTAACCGCCAGCGGATAAAATTAAGCCTATATATAAAACTTGAGTTAATCATCAGATTGTCTAGATAAAATGCAATGTAGTGCTGACGCAGTTTCTTGTGTTTGCTGAGTGTGATTAGATGTAATGTATACTTAGATGCAGTAAATAAACGCGTAACGTAAGTAGGTAAATAAGTCAAGAATTATAGAGGTTCTAGGTGGTGTAATCATGTTAGTCCTCTCTTCCCCTGTGATGTAGGAGGCCAAATTCACTATGTTCTTGAGGTTTACAGTTACAAGACACAAAGCAAATTCAAAACACTTGATTGCCTTTCACTAATCCCTAGCTTCACAATCTTTCAGCTTCAGTCTTCAATAGGTAGAATTGCTGTTTGAACTAAGCTTGCTACACTAGTCCTTGGAGGGTTGAATTGCCTCTTCACCAGCTCAACACAAACACGGTCTTCCTGATTGCACTTAACTGTCATTCACACCTTCTTGGTGTTTCACAGTCTAAACCTTTGATAGAATCAAAGTTGAGACTTGAATCAATAACTATGATTCAATTGTGTTTTGAGCTTCTTCTTCTAGATATGTAAATTAGGCACGGCTCAGTTTTTTTCAAATTATTACTTGATCTTGCAATTAAGTGCTTAGCATGAATTCTTTTGATTTACTTTCCCCCTTGGTATAATCTTTCTTGACTAGATTAATTCTTAGAATTCCGCACTTCTTCTTGTAGTAGAAGTAGTCTGTTTATAGCGGTTTCTCCAACGGTCAGCTGAATTTGAACGTTTGTATTTGAGTTCTTGTATCCGTTGGTGGTCCTGCTAATTCTGATGAATGTCAGTGTCCTTTCTGACAATTTTGTTCAGCCAATAAAATTGTCTACTTTAAAACGGTCAGATCTTCCTTCAGCTTTCCTTGACCTCAGCATGAAAACTTATCTTAGTCAGTTTTCGGCTTTGAGAGCTTTAACTGAGTTTTTACTCTTCTTCAAGAACTCGGTACTTCATTTTCATCTGATTATAATTGACTTAATCAGAGTACACCATAACTTACAAGTTAGCTAATATATCATTGTCCTTATGATACTTAGTCCCTCAGCGAACTTACCTTCTTCTGTTCTTCAGTGGGTGTGCTCTTAGTCACTTTTCTAAAACTGATTAACCTTTAGTTTTGAACTCAGTTCAATAAGGCAGTTTCTTGTTTTCTCAGTTCTGAACCTAGAGCTATTACTGTTCTAGTCTGATTTAACTTATACAAATATCAGACTCTATTAAATCCTATACATTGATTTTCAGACATCTTTCTGCTTTGCACTATAACAGCTAGTTATGACACTTCATCAATGGGGTTAAATAACATAATTAAACTAACCGATGAATCATCATCAAAACATAAATTTTATTTCCAACAAAATCATTCACATAAATTAACTAATATAAAATTAAAAACAAACAACTTGCGCCTTAATTAATCGATTAACTTTTAACCTATTAAATAATTTTATCCAATCAATTAACTAATTAACAGTTAATTATTCAAATGATTTTAATCGAAATAAAATCAACGGTGAATTTTAAATGATTTTAATTTTAATTTTAAATTATTTAGAACTATTCTAAAATAGATAAAAATTAAAATTAAGTCCATTTTGTTTCTTTCCGTTGGATTCCTAATCAAAAGGGATGCTTTTGGTTTCCTTAACCAAAAGGCACCAACCTTGGCCCTTTTAGAAATCAAAATTTTGAAAAAAAAAAAACCTAGGCCTAGGCTTTTTTTCAAAATCAAATAACTTGAAAAGGGCCTAGGCCTATACCAAAAAAAATTTTGAATGACTTAGATTATTTAAAAGCAAATCATATTTATCAAATAATGTCATGTGGCATTCCAATTGTCCAAACTATATAAACCATTAGTTAGCCCATGACATCAACCAAACAAAGAGATATTAATCACAACTATTAATCATATTGAATCACATAATACACAAAACAAAAATTTGGAGATCCACCACCTTTGACCAGTCAACCGACACCGGCAGCAGGTTGCCCTGCCTCCGCCGCCGCCGACCAGCCGCCGGTGGTGGTGCCGCCGCCAGTCGGCCGAGCACCACCCGATCTCGTTCTTTTTTTCTTTTTTTTCTTTTTTTCTTTTCGTGTATCGTTTGGCAAATCATAAATCTTTCATCTTTTAATTACGTGATTTAAACGATAAAATAAACCACGCAAATTAACATGCTTATTGCTTAAGCTCGAAGCTCGCTTTGATACCACTGTTAGGAAATCTATGCGGGAACGCAGCGGAATTCAAAATTTTATTTCCTTGGACCAGGATCGACTTCGTTCAAGCAATAAACAAATAAGCTAGTAAACGGTGGTTACCTTGCTAGATCTAAAAGATCGACGCTTTGACCGTCCAAGGAGAATAGTGGAGCATGGAGCCGTTCAAGTGTTCGGCCTCTACCACTAGTCCACACGAACCACCCCCATTGGATTGCTATTAGAAAAATCCGGTTGCTAGACCGGCCTTTTCCCTCTCTCAAATCTCTCCCTAAGAAGCTCTCTATTTTTCACAAGAACAATTAGCTCTTGGAATTGTGATGTACAAAAGAGCTTGCCATACCCGCCTATTTATAGGAGTAACCTGCGCCCCTTTACTATCCCAATCTGATTGGGATTAGCTTCCTAGTAGATTGAGGGAGAAAGAAAAAAAATCCTAATAAAATAAGGAAAATCTCTTTGATTGATTTATCTCATTAATATTCAATATCTTATATTAAATATTTTTCCTAAGATATGTATTGACAATATATTATATTGAATATATCTTTATCTTATTACCATAAATCTATTTTTCCAAAAATCAATTAATATCCAATATTAATATTATGGTATTCTTATTAATTAAATTGCACAATCCAAGTGTATCTTATACACAACTAAATCTATGCCCCATAGCCAATATTTTAGCATCCATAATATTCTTTAATTAATATAATACTATGATTAATTAATGTCCAAAATACATGTGTATCATATACATATATATTTTCGACATACATATCTAATATATGTACGTTAAATTAATCAACATAATTAATATCTTGTATTTAATTTATTCATAATAAATAGATACCACCATATTAATTTACCACTATAACCTTTATAGTCGTTAGATAAATTCCTTCCTTATTTGATTATCAACTATAACCACATTTTAATCCGGCTAGATGTTCTTGTGTGTGTGACCCGATAGGCTTCCGAATATGTTGGCCGTAGGCACAAAGTGCAAATTACGAAAATGCCCTTCATACATAACGATCACGGGATAGCGTCTAGCAACTCACCGTGACCCCCAATCATCGAAAGAGTCAAATGAAATGACTACTACCTTTCATGTGAATCAGTTACCGTGTAAATAGAATCCTATCGTTGTAAAAATATACATACGGTCGTTCATCGAGTGTCAAACATCAACGACCGTATCTTATAATCTGGATATCATGCTCTCTTGAAGTAACTCATTTACTCCCATTTTGCAAAGATTCACGAGAGTAAGACATTCCTTATAAGAAGACCCTCTCGGATATTCACCCCTACTAATAGGGTGCGTGATTTCCGGACGAACAACATGTATACTCTGCAAGCTTCAGTATCACACCCAATCACTACCGCATGATCGCCCCGTGGTTAGGGGAAACCTCAATAGTGTCATAGCATGACAATCTACACTGTGATGCCATGTAGACTCCGGTTCTAAGGATAATTACACAACCGCCACATAGTATGACACTAAACAGTATAATTAGGTCAGTCTAACATATGCTTTCTCTAATACACATCCACGTACAGTCCAAGTGTCTCTACACTTTGATAGATGAGATCTATACCCGCCCTTAAAAATAGAAGACATCTAATATGTGCTAGTCTGTTTGTACTATCAATGCCTTATTTAATAGTACATCAGCCTAGAGATATTTAAGTATCAAACATTATACAAGTGATTAGAGATCTCATCAACCATAATCACCTATCATGGTTTCTCTGTCACAGTTTAATACTAAGGATGTTATCATATAACAATTCATAATTGGTTCTTTAAAAGAACAAGTATATGACAACAGAAAAGCCATTTATCAGATGTATAAACATAAAGAAATAATAATAATGATCCGACCCGATTGGGTTTAGGACACTATTTCAACACAACCTTGCAGGCCTCAGACAACATGTCTCATAGGAAAATGAGGCAATGGCAGTGGTTTTTGACACAAGATTTGGCAGTATGACGAAGAAGTTATCTGATCACGACAAAAGATTCACATCCATTGAATCTAAATTAGACACTCTTATTGGCACAGCTGAAGCTACAAATAGCATCTTATTGCAACAAAGGAATTATGCTGCCAAAAAGGGGGAAAGAAATGACAAGCCTGAGGATCAATAGTTAGACCCCCAAATTTTACTGAGGAGTAGCTAAGAGCAAGGGACGGAAAGATGAAAATCAGAGCTGAAGCTGAAGAACAACAAAGAAAAGCTCTGGAGAAGAGGGAAAGAAGCACAAATGAACCTTCTATTGTATTCCCTCATCCTATTCAAAGAAGAGACGATGACAGAGATAGATTAGAAAGGCAGCAAAGGCCTGGATCTAGTCAGCAAAGAGGCTCTGCAAGTCAACATCGATCCATCACAAGTAGAGGCAGTATCAGTAGACAAAGACAATCAACTGGAAGCTTTTATGGTCAGAAAAATACCTTCACTACCTACAGAAACAGGGAAGAGAAGGATGCAGCAGTATTGGACAATGTGAAGGAATTCTTTAGAAATCAAGACAGTCTGTATCCAAATCAGTCACAAGATGAAGCTTGGGCAGATTGGCTTAGTTATAAAGATGATGAGATAAGGGTAGATATGGCAAAGATCTACAATGATGTAAAGAGAGAATATGCCTCTCTCAAGAAAGGATCCAAAGAAGGGGGATCTAGCTCAACCAGCAGATCTAATCCGGCAATACCTCCTAATGCAAAAGAACCGGAGGACTTATCTAGTGAAGAGCAGGAAGAATTAAATAACATGGTGAAATTCTTCGGTCCAATGAGTAGACTGAACCCCACACAACAGTGGATGAAGTATAAGAACTTGAAGTTTGCAGATCCCCACATTACTGAAGCCAAGGATAGACTTGAGAGGTACTTTGGAGAGCCATAAGCAAATGAGACTATTCCTGACTTTCACAGACTCATCAACAAGAGAGTATTCTTTGGGATCTCTAAACACACTGCTATGGCATACTAGAATGAAAGTTTCCAGAAGTTGACTGGAAGGACATGGAAGGGATTCGGACTACAATGTTCAAGAGGTACAAAGAGAACCTAAGCAAAATGCAGTTGTAGCATTCTGATTTTGTCTTGAACTTACTTATTATTGCCCTTGATGGATTAATAAAATTTCTGAGTTTTATTCTATTTTTATTATGAAAAACTTGCATAATTATGTTCAGGCTTGTGAGGGTTTTGGCATCATCAAAAAGAGGGAAATTTTTAGGAACATTTTATTATGTTTTGATGATAGTTATACTAGCTATTATAGCAAGCCTAAAATAAATTAGAATTCTTTGTTTAAGTTTTTACTTAGAGTCTGACATGTTGTATATGTTGTCACGGATTTTATCTATGAAAAACAACAAGTAATAAATTTATAAATCCGGTATTTCCCCAAGCGTAGGGATCGTAGTATAGCGATTAATACCGGAGTCGATCTCAGGGAATCGAGGTTGTTTAATCTAGTTCGATTAATTCTTCTAAAATTGTCACTACTATTTATTACTAAACCTAAACTAAAACGGAAAATAAACTGGACAGAGGATTGTCAGTCCAAAGCCAGGAAAGATAATTTCGAACACGTATTAACTAATTCTATTCTGTAAACTAAAACGAAAATAAAATTCCAACTTGGCAACGAAGAACAAGGCACAAGATAGTTTCAATTAATTTAACAAAGAACAAGCAATGATCCACCTATCTCGCAACTCTCAATTTCTACCCTAGATCGTTTAGTGAAGATTTAATAAAGGTTGTGGTTCACCTACCAAAGGTATGAACTTCTACTCTCGTAGATAATCCGCCTATCAATCTCTCATCTCTCGATCTTAAAGATTGACGTTTTACCAACCAAGGTGTAAGATTTCTCAATCTAGCAACCTAGAAATTCAACCTATCAACTCTCGTTATTTTTAGGTTAAAAGTCTCATCTTTAATATGGTGATCTAGGTCTAACAACGATTCTCATCAACGTTAAACATCAATAAGCAACAATCCATCGATATAATTTCATAATCAATATAAAAGCATAATAAAGATACAAGCTTTAATAAAACTCACAAAACAAATCCAAAGTCGAAAGCAAGATGATGTTGAGATGGTTTCACATGCTTGCTCAATCGCCTAGCCTTAGCCCATCGTTATGATGCAATTAACATGAATAAAAAGTAAAAGAAAAACTGTTTATAATAGAGGAAAAACGCAGCAAAAGCTGCCCCAAAGGGGCTTGTGGCCGCCTAGGGTCGAAATATGGTCCTTAGGGTTTGATAAAACGCGCCTATTTATAGGTTTTTAGGTCGGTTTCAGCATTGGCGGCGGCTGGACGCCCGTCCGACCTTGTGGACACTCGTTCACTTTTCTTGGACGGAGGTGAACGCCAGTCTGCTCAGCGTCCAAACTCTCTGTTCAAATTCCCCTCCTCTCGGGCGCTTGGTCCAATCTGCTGACGCCTTGATCCAGCCGGACGGGGTGAATGCACGTCTGGAATTGCATATCTTCAATCCAAATTCAACTTGCACCTTCTTCTTTCCGTTTAAACTTCAGTTGGTCATCTTTTAAGCTCCTTCAATCCCTCTCCATGACATGTAAATGTACCTTCAAAACCATAAAAACATGCAAAAATGTAAAACCACACATAGATAGATAAATACTCATAAAATCACACAATTTTAACCCGGTTTTTGCACTTAAACACTTCTTAACCTCTCTTGCTCAATAAATCTAATAAACACTTACTTTTCTATGCAATTTATCAGATTATGGGGGAAATCGTTACGGAATATAACAGTATAAATCATATAAAATCACCCTTAACAACTCCCCCACATTTATCTTTTGCTCGTCCCGAGCAAAACAAAACAAGAGAAAGCCTCGGAAAGAATATAGACACCTCAACACATATACCACATAGTCAATAAATTAGAAGTTCACCATCGTGTGTGTGCATAGCCATAGAAAACTTCCACTAAATCCAAAACTTGAAAAACTCAAAGCAAAACTAGCTAATACCCCCTCGTGGACTAGCAATAAATGACACTCATAAGATGTACCCTACAAACGTGACATATCCCAAAAAATTTGATCGAATGAATCTAGGGCCTTTCCGACATACTTAGAGGATAATCCCTACAGCATATCCATCGGTTTATACTGGGGATAAGATTAACGATAACTAAGTCTCATTTCTTTCTTTTCATACCAATTCTTAAGTTGATTCAATTGATTTCACATTTAAACACACATCAGAATAAGCTATTGCTCATCATAGCAGAATAGGACATACGTGGTATACCCTACCTTACTCAAATCATAAAGCGACTTCTTCATTGTCGTGAGCTTTTGGTCATCATAGTGGAATAAAACATTTCGAGATAATGCCTTACCGCACTCAAATCATCGACCAGCTTCCGACACACACTATTGATTTCATTATTAACTCAACTTTTTCAAATGACATTAGCTACGTATTACTTATCACATTCAAACTTCTAGATATTCACGATTACATCGTACTTGGAACTAAATACAAACTATCATAAGTCTCACGATATGAACATTAGCACTAAGCACATGACTTATAAGGAATCAAACATCACTAATCAAAAGGGTATAACTTTATAATATAGCTCATCATTCACTATGGCTCGTGGAAAATAATATCGGGTGAAACAACTAACTCACTAAAAATATGGTATACTGACATCAATGACTATAACAAACCGAACAAAAAGCGTGTATTGCCTACTCGGGACAAAACAAAAATTTTGAAAATTTAGCATCATTTTAGCATAGAAATAACTAACGTATTAAGCAAATGGTAGATACATAGTCGACCATTCCCCTCCCCCACACTTAAATAACAACATGTCCTCATGTTGTGCAGAATAAGAGAAACTTAGCTGATTGTAGTTCTAAAGTGGCAATTCCGGAAGTGCTACGTATCAACTCGTAAAGGCTTGATGAAAGCGAAGAAGCGTGGACCATCCACCGGAAAAGCGACATCATCCGAAAGCTCACAAGTGCTATAGCAAATATCCCGCATACATGAAAAACAACACAAAACGCGTACCTCGGGGATAGGGGCACAAAAGATTATAGACGAGGCAATATCATAAAACAAAGCATAAGCAGTGCAAGAACTTATAAAAACCAAACCTATGTGAAATGTAGTGCACAGATATAATGTCGGCAGGAGGAAGGTCATATGGATTTTTCAAATTCAGCTCATGCAAGTTACCTGATCACAAAAACCGACACCAAAACCCACGACGACACAAGACAAAACAAAACAACCCTAATACAACGAAACGAAAACTATCTAATGCAACGAGAAGAGAACTATCTTCCGTATTTATTCGAAAAACAAAAACAATAAAATAAAAAATAATAATAATAATAATAGCAAAAACTTTTCTTAATATTGGGTTGCCTCCCAACAAGCGCCTTTCTTTAGTGTCTTTGGCTAGACACACTTGAAACTCAGCCTGGATCAGGCCATTTAACCTTTCTTCCAGCCACTACATCGTGTAAGCTCTGATCAGTGGTGTGGTCAGCAGAAAACAAGACATCTCACACATGGGGTCAAATCTTTGATAGCTTTCCAAGCACGTTTAATTTTCCCATTGTGGACTTCTTCTTCTTCGATCTTCTCTTTAACCTTCGCTCCCTTGCAAACTCTTCCATATCCCAACTACCAGCCAGAACTTCCTCTACTGGACCGCTGCCGTCACCCTCAGAAAACAAATCGGGTGAAAACTCGTCAAAGCTGGTTGACTTTGGGGGTACCACACCCGAGGATGTCGAGGAAATGAACAATCAAAGGTTTCTCTTTGGGTTGACCAATATAATGCTTGCACCTTTGACCATTCACTCGAACAATTTGGTCACCATGACCTCTTAACTCTAAAACGCCTCCAGGGAATAATTTGTAGAATCTCAAAGGGCCGGACCAACGTGTCCTTAACTTTCCGGAGAAACAGATGCAACCTGGAATTATACTGATAAAACTTGCTCCCGGCTTGAAATTCTCGGGCCGCTTGATCTTTTCATCATGAAGGAGTTTCATTACGTCCTCATCGATCCTGGCACTCTCGTAGGCTTGGAGTCTAAACTCATCTAACTCATGCAACTGTTGCAATCGATGTTTTCCACAAGATTGGGTATCGAAGTTTAAGAATTTAATGGCCCAATACGCTCTATGCTCTAATTCGATTGGCAAGTGGCATGATTTTCCATAAACCATCTCGATAGGGTAGCGTACCCATGGGGTCTTATAGGCGATTCGATATGCCCACACAGATACATCATCCAACTTTAGACTCAGTCTTTTCTATGATCATAACGCTTTTCCAGGATCTTCTTTAAACTTTGGTTGCTTCTTTCAACCTGACCACTAGTCATAGGATGGTATGGTGTGCCACTTGTCACGGATTTTATCTATGAAAAACAACAAGTAATAAATTTATAAATCCGGTATTTCTCCAAGCGTAGGGATCGTAGTATAGCGATTAATACCGGAGTCGATCTCAGGGAATCGAGGTTGTTTAATCTAGTTCGATTAAATCTTCTAAAATTGTCACTACTATTTATTACTAAACCTAAACTAAAACGGAAAATAAACTGGACAGAGGATTGTCAGTCCAAAGCCAGGAAAGATAATTTCGAACACGTATTAACTAATTCTATTCTGTAAACTAAAACGAAAATAAAATTCCAACTTGGCAACGAAGAACAAGGCACAAGATAGTTTCAATTAATTTAACGAAGAACAAGCAATGATCCACCTATCTCGCAACTCTCAATTTCTACCCTAGATCGTTTAGTGAAGATTTAATAAAGGTTGTGGTTCACCTACCAAAGGTATGAACTTCTACTCGTAGATAATCCGCCTATCAATCTCTCATCTCTCGATCTTAAAGATTGACGTTTTACTAACCAAGGTGTAAGATTTCTCAATCTAGCAACCTAGAAATTCAACCTATCAACTCTCGTTATTTTTAGGTTAAAAGTCTCATCTTTAATATGGTGATCTAGGTCTAACAACGATTCTCATCAACGTTAAACATCAATAAGCAACAATCCATCGATATAATTGCATAATCAATATAAAAGCATAATAAAGATACAAGCTTTAATAAAACTCACAAAACAAATCCAAAGTCGAAAGCAAGATGATGTTGAGATGGTTTCACATGCTTGCTCAATCACCTAGCCTTAGCCCATCGTTATGATGCAATTAACATGAATAAAAAGTAAAAGAAAAACTGTTTATAATAGAGGAAAAAGCGCAGCAAAAGCTGCCCCAAAAGGGCTTGTGGCGCTAGGGTGAAATATGGTCCTTAGGGTTTGATAAAACGCGCCTATTTATAGGTTTTTAGGTCGGTTTCAAGATTGGCGGCGGTGGACGCCCATCCGACCTTGTGGGACGCTCGTTCACTTTTCTTGGACGGAGGTGAACGCTTGATCTGCTTTCGGCGCCCAAACTCTCTGTTCAAATTCCTCCTCCTCTGGGCCTTGATCCAATCTGCTGACGCCTTGATCCAGTGGACGGGGAAGCGACGTCTGGAATTGCATATCTTCAATCCAAATTCAACTTGCACCTTCTTCTTTCCGTTTAAACTTCAATTGGTCATCTTTTAAGCTCCTTCAATCCCTCTCCATGACATGTAAATGTACCTTCAAAACCATAAAAACATGCAAAAATGTAAAACCACACATAGATAGATAAATACTCATAAAATCACACAATTTTAACCCGGTTTTTGCACTTAAACACTTCTTAACCTCTCTTGCTCAATAAATCTAATAAACACTTACTTTTCTATGCAATTTATCAGATTATGGGGGAAATCGTTACGGAATATAACAGTATAAATCATATAAAATCACCCTTAACATATGTTGAGTCAGACAAGTATTGTACTAGTTTGTAGGATGGCTAAATAAACAGAATTTCGGCAGAGTAAAGGCAGCCAAGTACCAGCAGAGAAGCATGAAGACATATGTTTTGACTTATAACCAAAGAAGTCTACGATGACCTTGGATAAGTCTAAGTTAACTTGCAAGTGATGAAATTCATTGTTAAATAATCTCACACAAGTCAAGGATCAGTGAAGTACAAGTACTCTTGGAAAATCAAAGAAATCAAGATAGCAGTGAACCGGCAAAGTAAATTGTCTACCGGCTAAGTAAAGAAATAGCAGTGAATGAAGAACTAATCAGCTAAGTCAGCAGGAACACTTAACCGGTCAAGTAACAAACAAGTTAATTAACAGCTAAGCAAGTCAACCTTATTCAAAACGTGGTAAATAAGGAGATCAAGCATTAAATGAAGAATCAATCAATGACGGATTTTATGATAGACGTTTGAATAAAACCCGGATCACTGAAATCAAAGAGGATATAATCAAAGGGGAATCAAGGATTAATTCAGAATTATTGTCCACAGTAAATATCCAACGGACGGATTTTCAAATCAAGGATTATCAAGGCTATAAATAGATGGCATTGACAGACAAAAAATATAACGATTTGAATACACAAGAACAATTAGAAACTCTGTCAAAATCCTAAGCTTTCTATATGAACTTAAAAGGACACGTATATAGATCAACTCAGCAATCAGAGCTACAATACACATCAAATACTGAGATTGATCAACTACTCTGTGAACTCAATTCACACCCCAGTCAAGCAACTGAATCAAAGCCATCTGAAAAGGAGTTGTGTTTGTGATAGCTGATGAAGGACTTGTTCTCAAGGACCAGTGTTGAAGACTGAGTCATTGAAGCTTTTGAAGATAAGGAGTGATAGTCTTGTAGATTGTGAAGCTTGTGTAGCCAAGGACAATCTTACTATTGTATTGGTGAAAAACAATAGTGAATTCCTCCAATCATCACAGAAGAAGAGTGGATTAAGGGATTACACCACCCTGAACCACTATAAACTTTTGTGTCTATTTACTTTAAACATTTTACTTTACAGCACTTACGTATTGCATCATTCATACTCTGTGTGTGCATAATCTACTTTGAAACGGTATTAAAAGAAGGGACTTGTCCGCTGCCCAAAAACTTTTGAATTATAAGAAAAGTTTTTGAAACTCCACTATAGTCATTCCCCCCCCCCCCCACCCCCTCCCCCTCTGACTATAGTTTTACCCTTCTTTGGGACCAACATTTAGTGTCTTCGAAGTCAAATAAACAATAAACCTTATCCTGCAGCACAACCGAAGCTAAGTATCGTTCATTGGCTTCAGCCACGTGTGAGATTCAATGGTTATCCTATTTTGCAAGAGATTTGCAGCTGCCTTTTCCTACACCAGTTTCCTTGCATTGTGATAACATTAGTGCAATCAATCTTGCCCGCAATCCGGTATTCCACGAGCGTACGAAGCACATTGAAATCGACTGCCACGTAATTAGAGAATGAGTTCAGGATGGCCTTGTATAACTCATTCCGGTTCCTTCACTTCATCAATTGGCCGATATTTTTATGAAACCGTTAGACGGCCCTCTGTTTCATTCACTGCTAGCATGTTTTCACATGAAAGAAATATATTGTGTCCCAAATCCATCGTGGGGGTATTACAATATATACTACTTATTTATTCATTGTATTTTTATTGCATTTCTCTTTCTGCTGGCTTTGTATAGGTGGGCCCAACCAACCCTTTAGTATAAAAACATTTTATGTATACTTTTCCCTTTCAGACGGATATAATGCAAAAAAAAAAAAAAAAAAAAAAAAAAAAAAAAAAAAACCAAAGTTCGGTCCCAATTTTCTCTGTGTAAGCACCCTAGTTTTCTTTCATTATTCAATCAGAAAGTGAATTTAGATTTACTTTCTTCAAGTATATCACTGTATTCTTTTCGAAAACTGATTAAAGTACATAACACATTAATTGATTTTGAGTTATACAACGTAAATACGTCATTAATTAATGTATCATTTACCGAATAAATTATAATGGGATTAGGCTTAAGAGAAATGGAAGCTATAAAGAGCATTGGTTTCACATGGCGGCATGTGAGGGTGACCCACTGTGTGAACGTGTGTAAGAATTAGAGGAACCCCGTTTTTTCCGGGCTCGGGTCTCTCTCTGTGTCAGCCCAGAAAAGTATTCCAACACCTTTCTTTAATTTTAAAGTTATTGTAGTAAAAAAAAAAAAAAAAAAAAAAGTTATTGTAGTAAATATCTATTACATTTTATTTATAAAAAAAAGGTTCTATTGACACATCACTTTTTATTACTGACACCATATTACTCCCTACATCATAAAAATTATTTCGATACACCGGTGACTTTTTATAAAGGGAAAGTCGGTGTCATTTATATTTATTGTTGAACACCAACGTCAATGTCACTAACCGGGGGTAAAGGGATAACAGATCCCACCACCACTAACCAGCCTCAGCAAAGAGATGCATCTGCTATCGATCCGGCACAACAAGCGCTGGTAGAACAAATGGCAGGACCATTCCGCGGAGCTAGAATGCGAATAATCTCTGCAAAATCCCATGTCTAGGACAGGTTTCAGACTTTATTAAATTGTTTTGTTTTTTCAGTTTCAATTTTGCTACTCTGTGTTATCACACTTATGTGATAATTTCAATATAAAATCTCTTTTCCCCTCATACATGAGGGCTTTGATCAAGTTTGCAGGACAAACACACATAAAGTTTACAAAAGACAAACACATTAAAGTCTGTAGGTCAGACTCAAAAAATAAAGTTTGCAGACTCAAAAATTAAAGTCTGCAGGATAGACTTAAAAAATAAAGTCTGCAGGTCATACAAAAAAAATAAAGTATGCATGACAGACTCAAAAAATAATGTTTTCAGGATAAATTCAAAAAATAAAGTCTGCAGCCCAGACTCAAAAATTAATGTCTGCAGACAAACTCAAAAATTAAAGTCTGCAGGACTGACTCAAAAATTAAAGTCGACAGGACAGCTCAAAAAATAAAGTCTACACGTCAGACTCAAAAATTAAAGACTGCAGAACAGACTCAAAAAATTATAAGTCTACAGGACAGACAAGTCGAGCTCCACCAAGTCGGACTCAACTAAAAACATGCGAGAAGTCAGCAAAAAATCTGACCCAGCTCTCCGAAATCTAATGCGAGATGTCAGAAAAATTTGACACAACATGCCGAAAACTAATGTGAGAAGTCAGTAAAATCTAGCCAAGCTCGCCGAAATCTAATGCGAGAAGTCAGTAAAATCTGACCCAGCTCGCCGTAAACTAATGTGAGAAGTCAGTAAAATATGACCAAGCTCGCCGAAAACTAATGCGAGAATTCAGTAAAATCTGACCCAGCTCGCCGAAAACTAATGCGAGAAGTCAGTAAAATATGGCTCTGCTCGCCGAAAACTAATGCGAGAAGTCAGTAAAATCTGGCCCAGCTTGCCGAAAACTAATCCGAGAAGTCAGCAAAATGCCTGGCCCTGCTCGCCGAAATCTTATATGCGAAAAGTCAGAAAATTCTGGCCTAGTTCGCCAAAATATGAATATCTGAGCTCCGCCAAGTCAGACTCGGGAAAGACATGCGAGAAGTCAGCAAAATATCTGACCCTATTCACCGGAATCTAATGCGAAAAGTCAAAAAGTTCAGGCCCAGTTCGCCGAAATTCGATATCTGAGCTCCGCCAAGTCGGACTCAGGAAAAAACCTGCAAGTGTCAGTAAAATTTGACCCAGCTCTCCGAAAACTAATGCGAGTTACTGACCATGCTCGCCGAAAACTAATGCGAGAAGTCAGTAAAATCTGACCCAGCTCACCGAAAACTAATGCGAGAAATCAGTAAAATCTAGCCCAGCTCGCCGAAAACTAATGCGAGAAGTCAGTAAAATCTGGCCCAGCTCGCCGAAAACTAATGCGAGAAGTGAGCAAAATGTCTGGCCCTGCTCGCCGAAATCTTATATGCGAGAAGTCAGCAAAATGTCTAGCCCTGCTCGCCGAAATCTAACATGCGAAAATTCGGAAAGTTTTGGCCCTGTTCGCCAAAATACAAGATCCTCCAAGTCGGACTCAGCCAAGCACGAAAAGATGCGGTCAAGGGAACTTCTGACTCGGCTCATCGGGATCTGACATCCTAACTCCTCACATCAGATTCAAAAAGGCTATAGCTAAAAAGCTATGTCAACACATTGCTGACTCTTCGGCAAGACTGACATCCGAGCCCCGCGGGTGCTACCTATGCCATTGGTGCTCTTTCCTCCGCGCTCGGCAAATATATGTAAAACAGACGAAAACGTAAGTATACCATCCAAACTAGGGGTTAATGCATAGCATATTGGGGCAGGATACCCCACCAGCAATAAAATACTTAAAAGAAAAGTGCTTAACAAAAAGTTTCTTCTATTATAATGTCCGGAAAATTACAAAAAATTGAAACAATATTTCAAAACAAAACGACAAATCCATAAACCCTACTGGACTAAGCCTTTGGGGTCGGATTCTGCTTCGGCTGTGAAGAGGTAAGAGGAGCCGAGCAAGGATCAGTCGTAGATTTTTTGTACTTGGACACAATGTCCACACCCTCTTTGAACTCTTTTAGACGGTTGTCATAGACCGAACTCATCCCAGGTTTATAGTAAACCTTCTTGGGAAGACCTTCTACGACCAGGTTAGGAAACTGGACCTTGGCGTCGTCTACACTCTGAGTGTAACCATGGTTCAAGACTGGGATGAGCAATAGCTTCAAAGCCATAGCAAAATCTTCTGAATCCTCATACTCCTGAACGGCTTCGGTAGCTCGAACCGGAACAGTAGCTTCCAGCTCAGCTAATTTTGTTTAGAGTTTGTCCATGGCCTGCTCCATTCCCCTCTTCTCCCCAGCAAGCTCGTCCTCCACGCACTTCAGCTCGGCCTCCCTAGCCCGAAGATGCTCCCAGAAAAATTTGAGTTCTTTGTCCTTGGACTCCACAGAGCCCTTCAGTTTTACTCGACCCTCTCGCAGGCCGACCATCTTCTTCTTCTGCTCAGCAATGTTGACAAAAAGACATCCTAAACTCCGAATACTTCCTGACCGACCAGAGTCCCCTGCACAAAATATGAAACAATCATAAGAAATGCTACCAAAGCATGATCATTAAACGAAAAGGAAAAAGGACTCACGAATTTCATGGACTTGAAGCCGACATGAGACAGCTCCTCGTCTGACATCTTGAATAGCCGCTCATGATCATAAGTAGTATCTTCTTGATCTTCTTGCCCCTGAGCTCCCACGTGGGGCACGCCAATTCGGCCCCCTCATGGTGGGCCTACTGTCCTGAGTGTTGCCGGCAACCCTAGATCGGTCCTTCTTCTGAAGGTGAAGGCCATCTCCCTTATTACCTCCCATGTTGGATGTATCCTGGGTAGTCAGATCCACCTCCTTAAGAACAGGCTGAGAGGAAGACGGCACGGTTGAAGCCGCTTTTATGTTTGAACCCGAAGGCTGAATAAGAGGCTTCACACTGGCCATCCTCTCAAAGTCAAGGCTTTGCCCCGATTGGCTGACCTCAGCCTCATTCTCAGCATCAGCTATCAACTCAAAAAAATCAGCCACTCCACACCAAACAAGGCAGCTATTAGTTAAAGAAACAAATAAGTGCGAATGTAAAACATAAAGTAAAAGGAGGTAATCCCCACAGGTAGCCAATCCTCTTTACTAAGAGGTACGTATGGACTAGGTCCCACATCCTCTAACCGAGCAGCAGCGATTAGCTCATCATAAAGCTTCTTGACCTTCATGGAATATCCCGACTCGTGAATCCTCTCAAGTAGCTCATCATTCATTGTAAGACGGTCATCTTTGGGAAGTTCCCCCGTGTTCCCCAAACTCAGTTCTGGATAACCATCATGCCGGATGAAGAAGAATCGATTCTTCCACTGTTTGTAGGATGTTTTCCCCTTGGGGATAATAGGAACACTACTTGAACGCCCGGTTATATGGGAGAAGTAGTACCGTCTGGGATGGTCCTTCGCACTCACTTTGTGGTAAAAATACATAAACCGCCGCACCGAAAACTTGATGCCGAGAAACCTACACCAAATGGTGAACCCTATGATGGCCCTAACACCATTAGGGGCTACCTGAGAAATCCCTAGACCATAGTGGCGAAGCACAACTAGGAGGCCGGACAAAGAGGAGCATCAGTCCAACTTCGAAAAACTCCCTATAAACGGTGCAAAATCCCTGCGAAGGCTCATACACAAAGTTATGAGGGTTAGAAGGGAGCCTAGGAGCATATATCTCTCTATCTACCCCGTATGTCTAACAAATCTCATCCAAATCTTCCTGAGATATGATAGATTGGATACCTTCGCTGCTTTTGACCACCTCGTCGTCGACCATCCATGTTCTTAGGCTTACGGAAAAAATTCAAATAAAACCGTCTACTAAATCAAACTCGAACTGCCCAAGAGTACAGGTAAGATTAAGAGAAGTGCTTACTTGCAAAAACCGGATGATTAGATAAATTAGAAGAGAAAATCAATCCATATCCGGATCTCAATCTTCTGATTTAAGGACCACCGTAGTAGGAAACGATTGATATGACGGGGTTATAAACCCGAATACGTCTTGGAAACCGTCCTTATTCAGCCGAGTGGGCAACAACACCTCGATTCTCTAATCATTTACAACAATGTCATAACGGCATCCATGCCACCTGGCAAAATAGGATGTCAAAAGTGTCTAGATGACCGAGCCGAGCTATAATGACAGCAGTTCTGAGCAGCAATCAAGAGCCCAGCTAGATCTAAGGGACGTATAACGGAGGTTGGATCAGTACATCGCCACGTGTAATCCTCACACCAACACAGCAATAAATGCAGGCTAGTTAAGATCAAACATTAAGGGCCTAAAGCCCCATTCTAAGACCTGAGCCCAGCTTTAAACCCTATGTGGGAGTCCAGCTCGGCTAGCCTCTTAGTCCATCATAGGGTGGTCAGGGCCCCACAGATCTCAGCTAGTGCAACTCGGGTCTCACCTCAAGACTAGATGTTGGTCGTCCTGAATAACCCCCTTTAACGAAACAACCCACGTGGTCAATTTATCAGATAAACATAGAAAGAATCTCCAGCCATAAAGGCTCTTATCCGATATTCAAATCACTGAGATTATCTCCTATAATGAAAGGGATTAAACCGTGATTATCCATTCCTTAGGGAACATAAAATCAAAGTCCAACAAAGACACGGCCCATGCACGCCTAGAGCTCAACCCCTCTATATAAACAATCCTTAAGGAACTACGAAAGACTTGATTCCTGAACAATTACAGGATACGTAAGCAACTTGAGAAATAACATCTCAGGTCCAATCTAAACATCACAACAACCACCCTCGTTTCTACGTCTTTTTATTGTTCTTGAAGCTTGAATAGGTTGTCACTAGGAAAACATGTCCCGGATTTAATACCCGATGATTTCCAGCATCATCACATACATTCAGGATAATGATGTTTCAGAATACACCATTCATTTATGAAGATTAAAGGATTATGCGGTGATTGGATGAAGATAAACAGAAATGTAATTGAGAGCTAAATCTGTTGACAAATATACAGAGGTTTTCTGCTTTTGTATATTTTGCATGTTCTTTACAAAGGAAAAAGTCCCGCTATTCATAGGCATAGATACAACAGTTAAAGAAAGAAATAAAAATGTGGCTGACATGTCCTTCTCTTATTGGTCGGGCTTTATGGTAACTGCCTCAGAGTAGAAGTCGTAACCATCATGCTTTAACGGATGTTTCCTTTTGAGCTGGCTTGGTCCGAGTCGGGGTCGGACTACCGAGTTGGGGGCAAGCAGGTCACCCACCAATGCTCATCGCTGACTTGTCAAGAGTGGGTTGGAGGCTTTGTAGATCGACGCTCTTTTTGCCCTGCCATGATAAATATTACTAAGGCGTTGGACGAGCTGGATGAGATCTCGGCCCTACCCAGCTGATGAAGGTGCGGATCATGTGGGCCGAGGACCCTGTGTCTCTTGGGCCTAAATAAAGAGCCCAATCAATCACTCGTAGGCTCTTTTTTTGTCTTGGTGTATCCATGGGCCCATACTCCTTGACCTATTCATGATGCACGTGAATGTCATGGAGTAAAGTTGTAAGGTGACTTGATCTAACCTTCACCATTAGGCTGAATAGAGAAGTGCTAAATAGTGTGATGCTTAATAAAGATTGGCTTAACAGCGCCCGGCTAAGTATCGAGATGCTCAATAGCGAATAATCTTGAGAGCGTGGGACAGAGTAGCATTGTGCTTAATAACGACCAGGCCGGGTAATGTCAAGCATAATTACAAGCGGACTGGCTAGTGCCGGGCTGAATAGGGACCGATATTCGTGGCGGCTAGCTAAATAGTGATGAGCTGAAAGGCGAGTAAATTGAATAGCATTTGTCTCGATATCATTGGGTGGGAATTGAAACAATCTTAAATAGAGAACCGTTGTCTTATTCACGCGTGGGCGGAATGTGGAACATTTTCCTCCATATCTGTAAGAGTAATCATGACGGCCGTGCTGTGAAGCGATGGGTCTTCTTCCATAGGGTAGCGTATTTCAAAAATTGCATTGTCATTATTGCCTCGGGTGTCGAAACAATGGCAACCCTTCACCCAGCACCAATATAAGATTGGGTCCTCAACACTTGTATACTTTTTGCAAACTTGAATTTTCTATTGCAAGAATATTCGGCAACTTCAAGCATTTACCGGCTAGGTCAAAGATATTTCTGGTGAAGATGATCAACTTCTCTAAGATCTTTCTCCTGATCTTCTCCAGTTAATCATGTTTGCGGCCTTAGATCTGCTTTCCTTTGAGAATTATAACATATTTCCCGTCTTATTTCATGATTTTCTTGCTCTGAATTCTTGTTTATACGTGATTCTCTGAGTTTTCCGAAGAACAAATTTCAATTTCTTCCTTTGTAAACCTGTAGGCGCATGATTTTTTGAATATTAGATGAGTAAAATGCTTAGATCGTCCCTTGAATGCCTAGATTCGGATGAATCTTTCAGATTTTGTAGTGTTAATCGGTGGAGATCCTCGTTGCTTTAGAGCGATATGAAGATCTTTGCCGCTTTGCAAATTTCGTTCGTTAAGGTTTATGAGGTTTTATTTAGCACCGAGACGACAGAGGGGTGAGGTGTCAGGATGGGCGGAGACGTTCATCTAGGCCATTCACTTGAGATTAGACGACTAACCAACCACTTCACCTTTCTGTTTTCAGATGACATGTCTTCTGAACGTGCAAATTGCGGTGACAGTCCAGAGAGCAGTAGTGGGTCATCCGGGCGAGATGATGTTCCAGCAGGAGGGATAGGGTAGACTGGTCTTTACAGCCAACTCATTGCTGCGAAATGCAACCAACATAAGCTTCATGATGGGCAAGTTCATGGCCTGTGGAGGTCGGCAAGGTCAAATGATTTACTTAATGCAACCTTGAGGTCCTTTGGGAATGAATATGAAGGTGTTCGAATTACATTTCACAGCGAGAGAGGACATGTCCAAGACGGGCATCAAGGATGAGCCGGAGCTTGTGTTCCTCTGTTTTGACACCCTGTATAGGGAGGATCGGGCTTCCTATCGACCCGTTCTTCATATCGTTCCAGGAGGCGACGCGGAGCATGCCTTGTGACCTTCAGCTTCAAGTGGTGAGGGTCATTATGTCCTTCATCGTGATGAAACATCTGCTAGGTTTTTATCCGACCCTCACGGAATTAGGTTATTTGTTCACCTTCTCCATTCATAAGCCGTCTGGACAAATCCAAGTGAGGAGCACGTCGGGTCGGCTGAAACACTTCTTCCCAACGGTGAAAGAATTGACTAGAGGGTATTTGTTGGCCGAGTCTAACTTTGACTGGCCCTTTCCCAATTATATCGAATCCTCAATTGAGGTATCCACCCTGGTCGTACGGGCTTCAGCTGAGCAGGGCGCCCCTTTTATGTCTCGCGTGGAGGTGATCTTAGGCTGGGATGGCGCGACCCAGAGTCAGAGGCTAGTCTTCAATTGGAGAGCTTTAATCACTGCCAACTGGTTTCTTTGTTTAGTTGGGATACATGCAGGTCAGGGTAAAACATGTTTCTTTATCGTTTTACATTCTTGCTCTTTGCCTTGCTTAATTTAGTGCTAGGTCTTTTGTTGTTATACTTGTGCTCTAACATCATTTCTTCTTGCAGATGCGATGAATCCGATATCTAGGAGAGCGGCCAAGGTTGCCTAGGCTACAACTGAGCGTGAGATGAGAGCTCGGCTTCTGAAAGAGGTTGCTCCTATAAACCGCCAACTCTGTCTGCCCCGCCAGCCTCTTCGAGCATAGAAACTAGAGCGATTGATAGTAGGGCAAGGACGAGCCAGATCCATGACTTTGGGGGTTCGTGAAATTCTATGGGTCAAAATAATCCTTAGTGACTTAAAGATCAAGTGGAATCCTTCTTTGAAGCTATATTTTGACAATAAATCTGCCATCAATATTGCTCAAAATCCAGTTCAGCATGATAGGATCAAGCATATTGAAGTTGACCGTCACTTCGCTAGAGAAAATATTGAGCGTGGCTTGATTTCCACTCATTGTGTTTCTACTAATGATCAACTTGTTGATACTCTTACTAAGGGTCTACCCTGCACAGCTTTCAAGTAATGTATGATATACGTTCATTTGCTTGAGTGTGAGTGTTGCAACTAGGGGTGTTCACGGATACGGTTTATCCGAAACCTAAACCGATCTGAGGTCATTCGGTTCGGTTAATACTAATTTCCGGTTCGGTTTCGGTTAATATATAGAGAAACCGAAAATTTTGGTTCGGTTTCGGTTCATAGTATAAATTATCCATAACTGAACCGAAAACCGAACCGAATAAAAAATCGAACAATTAACCTAACTGAATTAAAAACCGAATAAATAACCAAACCGAAACCGTACCAAACAAAAACACCGTAACAGAACCGTTTATATCCAACATGTATAATTAGATTTTATAACCAAAATATTGTATTTTCATATAAAAATTGCTTATAACCGAACAGTTATCCGATCCATTTATAACCGAATGAAAAAACCGAATAAAAACCGAACCGTTTATGACCAAATAGAATTATTAAATTTTATTTCGGTTTCGATTAACCAAACCGAACCGAACCATATATTTTGGTTCGGCTCGGTTCGGTTCGGTTTCTTAAAGAAAACGGTTCGGTTTCAGTTTTGGATATTTACTAACCGAAATTTTTGGTTCAGTTTCGGTTAAGGTCATTAACTGTACCGAACCGAACCGTGAACACTCCTAGTTGGAACTTAGATATTTCCTTTTCAGATGTGTTATTAGTGTTAGAAAATTATGTTAGAATTATGTTAAGTAATTAATTTTTATTACCTAAGGCTATGTCAACCATGTTATTTCCCATTTTCCGCATGATCTTCATTACTAGAGTAGTTATTTTTGGTTTATAGCCATGATCCCATGTTTCCTACTTTATAGGAAGTGGCTTAGTGGTTGGTTTTCTACTACTTGTATTTATATCCATGTTTTATCAATGAAATCTTTAAGTTTTCCCAAAAACTATCTCTTCCATAAAAGTTATCAGTGGTATCGGATCCATATCCTCAACAGTAGTTGGAGAAAGATCCATGGCCGAAACAATTTTTGTTTAGGCTCCATCCCAAGGTTTGATGGACAGCACTATGATCACTGGAGCATGTTGATGGAGAACTTCATGCGTTCTAAAGAGTATTAGACCATCATTGAACAAGGAGTGGTTGAACCAGCGGGAAATCCACCCTTAACTGAGGCCCAGAGAGCAGATTCTAATAGCAAAAAACTCAAATATCTGAAGGCCAAGAACTATCTGTTTCAAGCAATAGATAGAGCTATCTTGGAGACCATTCTTAGTAAAGAATCATCAAATGATATATAGGACTCTATGAAGAGGAAATATCAAGGAAATTCTAGAGAGAAGAGATCACAGTTACAGGCCCTAAGAAGAGATTTTGAACCTTACAAATGAAGGAAGGTGAATCTGTCTCAATTTATTGTGCCGGAACCATGGAAATCTGCAATAAAATGAGATTTCTTGGTGAGAAGATGGAAGATGTAGAAGTTGTGGAGAAGATTTTGAGGTCTCTAACCCCAAAATTTGATTATGTGGTGTGCTCCATTGAGGAATCTAAAGACATTGATGCACTGTCTCTTGATGAACTGCAAAGTTCCTTGCAAGTTCATGAACAGAAGATGAGGAGAGGCTCAACAGCATCGAATGAAGAGTAGGCCTTGAAGACCACTACCTCTAGTAACAATTATAGTGTAGGAGTAGAGGCAGAGGAAGAGGTAGAGGGCGAACATCCAGAGATTCTGACAGCTGAGACAACTAGGGAAGAATGTTGAATGCTTTAGGTGTCACAAATTTGGACATTACCGGTCAGAGTGCTACACCAAATTGCCAGCAGACAAGGAGAAGGGTACTCAGCAGAGTTCTCACTTTGCTGACAAAGAGGAGGATGAGACCCTGCTGATGACTACACAGCATGAGCAGATATCAGCAGCCCAAGTATGGTATGTTGATACAGGATGCACTAATCACATGTGTGGTAATAAAGCATCATTCTCTTATTTACATGAATCCTACCATTCAAAAGTGATGTTTAGAGATAATTCATCGGTTAGTGTTAAGGGAAAAGGAAATATATGCATTAGATCCAAAAATGGGACATCTGAAACAATCTAAAGTGTTTTATATGTTCCTGATCTGAAGTGAAATCTCTTAAGTGTTGGATAGTTGCAAGAAAAGGGATATTAGATTGTTTTGAAGAATAAGGAGTGTGAAATCAAGGATTCAAGCAAGGGAATTATAACTAAAATTCCCATGAATGCCAACAGATTGTTTCCTTTGGAAATCAAGGAGCCACAAGCTTGTCTTATAGCAGAACTGAAGGACACATCTTGGTTATGGCACTACAGGTATGGACATGTCAACTTTGGTGGTTTGAAAACACTTCAGTAGAAGGAAATGCTTAAAGGACTTCCATAGATTCAGACTCCCCACCAAGTATGTGAAGAATGCACAAAAGGAAAGCAACATAGACACCCTTTCCCAAAAGGAATGTCTTGGAGGGAAAAGCAAGTGTTGGAACTCATCCATTCTGATTTGTGTGAACCAATCAGTCCATCATCTAATGGAGGTAAGAGGTACTTCATTACATTTACTGATGATTTTTCCAGAAAAACTTGGGCTGAATTCTTGCAAGAAAAATCTGAAGCCTTGAATGCATTCAAGAACTTCAAATTGATAGGAGAAAATGAGACATGTCAAAATGTCTAGTGTCTGAGAACAGATAGAGGAGGAGATTTTTGCTCAGCAGAGTTTGAAGAATTTTGTATTAGTTATGGAATCAGAAGGGAATTGACAGCAGCATACACACCACAGCAAAATGGTGTATCTGAGAGGAAGAATAGGACAATTCTAAATATGGTGAGGAGCATGCTGAACTATGGAAACATACCTAAGAGATTATGGCCTGAGGCTGCAAGTTGGAGTGTGTATATTCTAAACAGATGCCCAACATTCTCTGTTTCAAAACATGACACCAGAAGAAGCATGAAGCTCAATCAAACCATCTGTAAGTCACTTTAAAATTTATGGATGCATTGCTTATGCTCATATTCCAGATGCAAACAGGAAGAAATTGAGTGATAAAGGAGAGCAATGTGTCATCTTGGGGATCAGTGAAAATCCAAGGCATTTAAGTTGTTTAATCCTATAACCAAGAAGATAGTGATCATCAGAGATGTGGTGTTTGATGAGCTAAACACCTGGAATTGGGAAGCAAACAATGCTCAGTTCATCCCCTCCAGAATCTGATAGATGAAGAACCTAGTGAGGATCTTCCAGAAGTTCAGCAGACTCAAGAGTCAGTGGACTCAGTTCAACAACTTAAGGTTTAGTAGACCCAAATCATGAAACAACAGCTGAGGGTAGCCAGGCCTCAGAGAACTAAGAAAAGACCAGGATGGATGACAGATTTCGAGGTACCAGATTTGCCACAAGCAGGGGAGACTATCTATTATGCTTTATTTGCTAGTGATGATCCAATCACTTATGAGGAGGCATCAAAAGACAGCAAATGAAAGAATGCTATGGATGAAGAAATCATGGCCATTGAAAGAAATCAGACTTGGACCATGACAGATATGCCAGAAGGCATAAAACTATTGGTGTCAAGTGGATCTACAAGACAAAACTGAATGAAGATGGTAAAGTCAGCAAGTACAAGGCTAGACTAGAGGCCAAATGGTACAAGCAAGAATATGGGATTGACTACAATGAAGTGTTTTCCCAGTAGCAAGGATGGAAACTATCAGACTTGTACTATCCTTGGCTGCCCAAAACCATTGGAAAGTACATCAAATGGATGTGAAGTCAACATTCTTGAATGGTCAGCTGCAGGAAGAAGTATATGTGGATCAGCCACAAGGTTATATGAAAAATAGAGCATAAAACAATGTGTATAGGCTTAAAAAGCCTTGTACGGACTCTAGCAAGCTCCAAGGGCTTGGCATAGTTGTATTGATTCTTATTTTGTGAAGGCGGGTTTCACAAGATGTCTATATGAACCTACCCTGTATGTGAATGTTAATAGCAAGGATCTGATTGCTTGTTTGTTTGTGGATGATCTTATTTTTACCAGCAGTGAACTCAGCATGATAACTGAGTTTAATGAGGCAATGAAGACCAAATTCAGCATGATAGACATGGGACTAATGCAATATTTCTTAGGCATTGAAGTTCAACAGATTGAGTCAGGCATATTTGTTTCTCAAAAAAAGTATATATCTGAAATTCTCAGCAGGTTTGGAATGAAGGACAGCAACCCAGCACTCACACCCTCTGAAGCTGGTATGAAACTTAGAAAAGAAGGAACAGGTGGTAAGGTGAATCCCCCCTTATACAAACAGAAGATAGGGTGCCTTCTATATTTGACAGCAACAATACCATACATTATGTATGATGCAAGTGTGGCAAGCAGATATATGGAGTCGCCCTTAGCAGACCACTTAAACTATGTGAAAATGATCCTAAGATATCTGAATGGAACTATCAATCTTGGCATCAAGTATGGTTCAGCAGGGAAGGCTCAGCTGACTGGTTTTTCAGACATTGATTATGCAGGAGATGTTGATGATTGGAAGAGTACTTCTGGTTTTATGATTATGTATGGAACAAGTGCTATCAACTGGTCATCAAAGAAGCAACCAATAGTCACTCTATCGACAATAGAAGCAGAGTTTGTAGCAGCACACTATTCAGATCAGCTGATCTGGTTAAGAAGAATGCTGGAAGTTCTAGGAGTTCAACAGACTGGAAACATCATATATTGTGATAACAATTCCACCATTAAGTTATCTAAGTGAAGAGAGTTTGAGAATGTGTTAACACAAGAGTAAACTTCAACTTATCTTTTATTCATTGATAATGTGGAGTATATGTAGATACAATTGAGGAGTTTGAAAGGTCCTAGACAAGATAGTGACCTTTCATAGAAAAAGTAAAAGCTATAAGCGAGGCTAGATGCTTTTTAGTCTCTTACATAATAAATGTCTATGACATAAAGTGAACTAGAGTAAAAGCTATGTCTATGAATAGAGTTTGACATATTAATTGTTTATATGTACTACAATTAATATGTCTCTTTATAAATAAATAAAGTGTACACAGAGAAAAACCCGCACATGAGTTCAAAGAGTTCGAGATCTGCTTGAACCTCAGACTTTATCAAGATGTTGAATATTGCCACACCCCCTCAAAGCCCTGGTTTGTATATGTTGATGCGACCAAGTTTGCTACTTAGTCTCTTTGAACATGAGAGGTGGAATAGCTTTGGTGAGAATATCTGCATTTTGGTCTCATTGAGGAACATCTGATTTGGATAATCTTGGCATCAATCTTTTCCTTTAGGAAGTGTCTCACAATGTCCACATGTTTTGTTTTGTCATGATGGGTGGATCCTCTGCCATGCATAGTCTTTGAGTGATTATCACAAAGCAGAGTGTGATAGGAGTTGTGAAGAGGCTGCGAAGTTCGATGAAGTACTCTTTTGAGCCAAAGAGCTTCACAAATGCCTAAGACAAGTGCCCTGAGTTCGAAACTTCAAGATCGCTTCTAGACGATGAGGTTGTTTCTTGCTCCTCCAAGTAACAAGATTGCCCCATACATAGGAACGTGGCTTTGTGGTCGACCTTCTATCTATGTGGCATCGGCCCAATCAACATCAGTGTAGACCTTGATGGATCTATCGCCAGACTTGGTGAAGTGTAACCCTTGGCCAGAGTAGACTTCAAATACCTCAAGATTCTATTTATCGCATCCCAATGTTGCTCAAGAGGGCAATGCATGAACTCGACTAACAGATCGACACCATATGCAATATCGGGTCTTGTATGGGAGAGGTAGATGAGTTTCCTACAAGCCTTTGATATTGTTCTTTCTCGACAAATAGCCAGTGTCACCATGTAGCGAGGTATGGCCCAGGGTCTACAGGGGATATAGCGAGTTTGCACCCCAAGCATGCCGATTTCCTTCAAAGAGATCCAAGACATATTTCCTTTGGGAGACAGAAATGCCTTTCTTTGTTTCTTGCTACTTCCATGCCAAGAAAATATTTGAGAAAACCCAAGTCTTTCACCTGAAACACCTTTGCAAAGCAGAGTCTTCAAATGTTGGATCTCGGTAGAGTCATCTCCAAAGTGAGGATGATATCATCCACATAGACAATAATAATAGACCTCTTACGGTTGGTTGTCTTGATGAACATAGTGTGACTAATTGCATTGGTGATATCCAGCAGACTTTGACCACGCTTGTTAATTTTCCAAACCATGCCCTTGGTGATTGCTTCAGGCCATATAGAGATTTCCTCAGTTTGCACACCTTGCCTTGAGTATGAGGATTGATAAAACCAGGAGGTACATTCATATAAACCTCCTCAGTGAGGTCCCCATTTAGAAAAGCATTTTTGATGTCCAATTGGTGAAGAGGCCGAGTCAAGTTGGACAAATTTAGAGAGATCGAAACCCGACGGTGTTGAGTTTTGCCTTTGGTGCAAAAGTTTCCTTATAGTCAATGCCATAAGTTTGAGTGAATCCCCGGCTACCAATCGGGCTTTGTACTTGTCAATAGTGCCATCAACATTGTATTTTATAGTGAATAACCATCACAGAATCGATTGTCTTCTTGCCTGTGGGGAGAGGTGTCAAATCCCAAGTATGATTATCCGTAAGTCTTTGTCATCTCTGCTTTTAAGCAAATGACCTTCCATTTATCATTTTGAAGGGCCTCCTGAATATTTTTAGGAATAGAGTGAGAGTCCAGGTCCTGTGAAAACATGGCAAAGGCAGGAGATAACTTATCATAAGATAAATAAGAATGAATAGAGTGATCAGTGCATGATCTCTTTCCCTTCCTAAGAGCAATAGGCCTATCATCAATGTCAGTGAGGTCTTTGAGGATCCGTGAGATTCTTTGAGTGTCGTGAGGCTCGGGGAGCGGCAGGCTCGGGTCGATGAACTCTTGTTCGAGGAGGTTCTTTGAGGAGTATTAGGTGTAGAGAGGTCGCAGGCATGAAGTTCATCTCTTTGAGGATCGATGGAGATTCTTGAGGTTAAGAGTTTCTTGAGGGAAGGGTTTAGGTCAATTTCAATCGAGTTTCCATCGGTGAATGGCTCAGTGAGGTTTCTTTGTAATAAGGGTCCTTTCAAAGAATTTTACATCCATAGAATTGTAAAATTTCTTTTCAATAGGGAATAACACTTGTAACCTTTTACATCCTTTGCATAACCTAGGAAAATGCACTTGTGAGCTTTAGGATCAAGTTTATACGTGTTGAGCATGGATATACACAAACACAAGACAACCAAAGATCTTTGGAGGCAATCGGGAAACAAGATGATGGCGAGGAGTGTGTGGTCGAGTAGGGTTTGGAGTGGAGTTTTGAAACCTAACACTCTACTTGGGAAGTCTGTTGAGTAAATAAGTTGCGATCAGATAGCTTCACCCCACATATATTTAGGAACATGTGTGGTGAACATGATTGATCTCGGCCATTTCCAAGAGGTGCTGTTCTTTCTCTCAAAGAACCCCATTCTTTGAGGTGTTTCCACACAACTCACGATATGAACAATTCCTCTCTCTGTCAAGAAGGTGCGAGATTAGACTCATAGTATTCTAGAGCATTATCAGTCTTTAAGATCTTGATCTTAGTATCAAATTGAGTGGAGACCATATGATAAAATTCTTGAAAGATAGGGCCAACTTGATTTGTCTTTCATTAAAAAAACCCAAGTGTTCCTGGTATGATCATCAATAAAGGTGACAAACCACCTTTTCCTCTGTTATACTTTTCACCCCTAGAGGTCCCCACATCATCACTGTGTATTAAGGTGAAGGGTGAGGAATGCAAATGAGGTAACTTAGCATACATGATTTTGTAAGTTTAGCAAATTGACAAATATCACATTGAAGGTCATTCGGATTACATCCTTTAAACAATTCAGAGTTAAAGATTTTAAGTAACCAAAACTTGGATGTCCTAATCTATAATGCCATAACATGATATTGTCTAAAGTCTGGGAGCAGGCTGTTGAGGCAGATTCAGTCTTCAGTCTTCTGTCTTCAGAAGGGTTGACCAGAAACAATCCAGTGCAAGGTTTAGCCTTCCCAATCACTTCTGTGAAGTAGGATCTGGAATGTGCACCGATTTTCCTTAAAAACAACAGTCCAATTCAAATCTTTAGTGAGTCTCTTTATCGGATATAAGATTGCGAGTCTAAGTTTGGAACAAATAGGACATCATGTAGGCATATCTTATTAGTGAGTTTAACATTTCCAACACCTTTTGCACGAGAGATAGATCCATCGGCAGTTTTAATGTTATGAATTTGGTGACAAGGCATATAGTTGGTTATAAGGTTTTATTACAGTCATATGGGAGGATGCCCTAAGAATCAACAATCCATGTTTCATTGCTAAGGGAAGAGTAGAATTTACCTGTATGAGTATGAGTAGCAACATCAGTAGAGTGACTACCTTCCTTTTGTTGATTCAGGAAGGCTTTGAATGCAAAGAAGCGAGCATTCATCCGGTTGTCATTCTCCTCCTCACCGATGTGTATCGCCTTGACTTTCCACGATAGGTTTTGAGATTTTTGAGGAGTTAGGCTTGCCATGGAGCTTCCAGCAGGTTGTCCTTGGTGTGATTTGTGCGTTTGCAAAGTGATCACGAAACGCTTTTCGATTTTCTCGGTGAGGCTTTTGTATGTCTCGGCAACCTCACCGCTTCTACGAAAGTCGTGAGGCGGCACCTTTGATAGGGTTGTCGATAGTGGATTTGAAGCATGACTTTTCTCCTACTTTCTTCATGTTTGACCTCGGCAAACATGGATTTGAGATTTGGAAGAGGTTTGGTGGCAAGAATTCTTCCTCTAACATCATCAAGAGTAGGATTCATCCGGTGAGGAACTGAATACTCTCTTCTTTCTATGATGTCTTTATAAAAAGCAAAGCATCCTTGACATCATTCCATGAGTGAGTTTCTAACATATCTAAGTGTTGCCAAGCCTTAGATAGTTGATTGAAATATTTGAGTTCTGAGACATATCCCCTTGCCTGCAAGTTTGAATCTGAGCTTTAGTTCATATACCTCGGATGTATTATCCTTCTTGGAGTAAAGATCTCGGCATTATCCCGATTTCTTTGGCGATATCATACATCATAAAGTTTTCACTTATCTCTTTTGTCATTGACCTCGTGAGGATGGTCATGAGTTGATTATTTGTTGTGTCCCATGCTTCAAAACCGGGTCGGTTCAAGTGAGTGCGGTGTTTTGTTCTGCATAAGTATCCCATCTTACTTTGTCCGAAATGTACATTTTCATAGACCTTGACCATAATGAGATAGTTGTTACCATCAAGTCTATGGTTAGTATAAGAAGAGGAGTTGTCAAGACTCCCGTCACCGAGGTTTGCTTGAGAGTCTCTTGAGGTTGAAGTAATGTCGGATGTGGAAGACATTCTTTGAAATATGAGTTTTTTAAATGAAAAGTTAGAACACAAATAGCTCTCGATACCATGAAGAGAGTTTGAGAATGTGTTAACACAAGAGTAAACTTCAACTTATCTTTTATTCATTGATAATGTGGAGTATATGTAGATACAATTGAGGAGTTTGAAAGGTCCTAGACAAGATAGTGACCTTTCATAGAAAAAGTAAAAGCTATAAGCGAGGCTAGATGCTTTTAGTCTCTTACATAATAAATGTCTATGACATAAAGTGAACTAGAGTAAAAGCTATGTCTATGAATAGAGTTTGACATATTAATTGTTTATATGTACTACAATTAATATGTCTCTTTATAAATAAATAAAGTGTACACAGGAAAAACCGACACATGAGTTGTGAGTTCGATACTCTCTTGAACCTCGCAGACTTATCAAGATCTTGAATATTGCCACACTAAGAATTCAGTCTTACACAATAGAAGAAAGCACATAGATGTGAAGTATCACTTTCTAAGGGATCTATGTGAAGAAAAGATCATTGAGATGCTGCATTGCAGAAGTGAAGATCAATTGACAGACATTATGACTAAAGGACTGAAGAGGGATCAATTTCTAAAGCTTAGAGACAAGATGGGAATGTGTGAAGTAATCTAAACAGACATCTCAGATTAAGGGGAGGAATGTTAGAAAATTATGTCAGAAGTATGTTAATTAATTAAGTTTTATTACCTAAGACTATGTCAGCCATTTATTTCCTACTTTTAGCATGATCTCCATTACTAGAGTAGTTATTTTTGGTTTATAGCCATGATCCCATGTTTCCTAATTTATAGGAAGTGGCTTACTGGTTGGTTCTCTACTACTTGTATTTATATCCATGTTTTATCAATCAAACCTTTAAGTTATCAATTAGCTGAGATGTTGTGTTGTCAGCCGAATAGCCCTTCTGGGCTTTGTTGTGCTTCCGTTGTTCTGTGCTCCTCGGTCGTTTCCTCTACTCATCTGATCTTCACTGATGCTCATTTGGTCTTCTCCGATGTTGCTCTTCTGGTCTTCGCTTCCCAGCTCATATACGCGTCTGTTTTCTCGCATCTGTTGTTTTGTAATTAGTTACCGTTAGTTGTCTTAACTAACGGTTACTTTGTCTGTGTGACAGTTTATGCTATCTAGTCCCATTCCTATCCATTGGGATTTCCTTATGTATATAATCCGATGCTCTTCGCATATTTTAATTTTATTTTCTACTTTGAAATATTACAGCCAGACGTAAGATATCTTGCCAATGAAATTACCTTTTGTGTGTGTCCTCTTTTTTGTTGTAACACTATATCTGTTGTACTAATTTGTGATCCTTTTAGGCAGAGAGTGCATCGGCCATGGTCCGGAATATCGAGAAGAATATTATAAAAGTGTCTACAATGTGGCACATCCAAACAAGCAACTACTGTTGTATTCCTACCTCTTATCTGATCGAATTAGGCTACTGCAGATGTATTGATGTTTCATGCATTTCTTTTGCAGAATGTCATCTAGATCGAAAAAGGAATTCTTTCAGCGCCTCCCCAATCATTATAGGCGACAAGAAAAAAGTTGGAGAAGTACAAGGAGCAGAACATTCTGTACCGAGTTCATATTGGTGACAGGAAAGCTAATAAGGTTACTTAGCTGAGTACTATCCAACGGCTGGAGGGAGAGAATCAAATACTTTCTACCGAGCTGAAGGCAGTTCGAGATAATAAGGCCCGTCTTCTGGATGTGGCTGCCGGCCTAGCTAATAAACCTGGGCCAATCAAGGCGTTGACGCCTATAACAATTCAAAACGCATTGTTGATGAGCTGGGCGTACTTCTGACACCAGTTTTGAAGTATTTTTTTGCCATGGCTGTTTATGTAGCTTAGAAAATGTGGCCTGAGGTTGATCGTCTTCGTACTGAGTTTTTAGTATTTTATGAGCGGGGGCGTAAGCCATGTGTATAATAAGCAATGATGCTAATAAAATGATAGATTTCAGGCCAATTAGCTTTATGCAGTTCCATCTATAAGTTGCTTTCTATATATAGATCATTCGTGAAAAGAAAGTCATGAGCTCTGTCATCTCTAGTTCTCTACAAGTCATTCTACTTTTGTTAAAGTTCGTTAAATTACGGATAATATTATTACGGTATTCGAAGATTTGTGTTTGATGTAGTTGGGGAGAAAGAGATGTCATAAGCACATGGCATTATAACAGATATGATAAAAGTCTTTGATCGGGTTGAGTGGAGTTTTCTTATGTCTATGATGAAAACGATGAATTTTCCTTCTCATCGCAACCGTCATGGCTTGAATTTCCTATGTGTCTTATGAAGTCTTCGGTTTTCTTTAGTCCTGGCATTAGTTCAAATTTTCAAAACGAGCTCACTTCAATCCCAATCATCCTCATATATGGGAAATGATAGAGGTGAAATATTTTGGCCCTTGCTTTTTTTTTTGTATGGAAGAAATAAGAAAGAAGTATTCTATAATATCTAGGAGCGAGTGCATAAAAAACTGAACGGTTGGAAAGGGAAGTTCTTATTTCTTGCTCGGAAGGAAACTCTGACCAAGTCTATGATTCAAACCCTTCCTCAATATGTGGTGCAATGTTTCACACTTCCCAAATCCCTAATCAAAAGATTCGAAGGATGGTGAGGAAATTCTACTAGGGGTCTCCATAAAGGAAGGATAAAAGTCGGGGCAGTCCAGCTGGTCTGAATGTTGCAGAAAGAAGATGTATGGTGGTCTCGGATTTAGAGATCTTGAATGTTTCAATACGGCTCTTTTAGCCAAACAAGTATGAAGGATATCTTCAAGGATCAAAACACCATCTCTACTCGAATTTTGAAAGCTAAATATTCTGAGACTCGAGATTTCATGCAAGCCACTCTTACGGATCATCCGTCTGCTATCTGGATGAGTTTTTTGAAAGGTAAGGAACTTTTACATTATGGAGTTTGTTGGAAAGTTGGGGATTGTAACTCTATAAATATTTAAGATGATCCTTGGCGCCCGGTCCTCCCATCCATCCGGGCTCACTAGTCACTCCAATATAGACGCACTTGCCGGTGTTCAAGTCAGCAGTCTTATAAACCAAAGTACTCGGCTATGGAAATTGCATGTAGTTAAAGAAGTGTTTAACACTTTTGAGTCAGACAAGGGCTCGATTTAATTCGCATAGTATGTCTTATTTGGAAAATATGGAAATCTGGGTGTGCTTGGCTAAATGATGGTAAAAGCCCTCACCTTAACATGATTGTTTCACAAGCTTATGCTGAAGATGAAGAATACTTGGCTACGGATAAATTTGTCCATGAAATTAAAACAACACCCGATGTCTTGGGTTTCCTTAAGTTCAATGTCGATGAGGCATTTGGGGATGAATTTTAGCTGTAGGAGGAGTGCTTCGCAATGAATTAAACATTGTACGATTGTTCAAAGCTTTTCTAGGAAGCTTGAGGGTGGCTACGACGTGATCATTGGTGAAGTATTGACTATGTACCATGCTCTTTTTCTTGCTCTTACTTGAGGATACTTTAAAGTAATTTTCTAAGGTGACTCGTTGACTGTGCACCACTGTCTCTTATCTAATGAAGATTTATCTCCTGCTAAAAATATCATACATGACTGTCGCAATCTTTTGCCAGCTTTTGTTTCCGTTTCTTTCGTTTGTCAAAAGGCAAAGAAATATATCTGCCTATTTTCTAGCTAAGGAAGATCTTCGCCTAGTAGGACATATGGAATTGGGCTCTTTCCCATTTAATTCTTGTTAGCTCGGCCGATTGTGCTTAATAATATTCTTCTCTTCCGTTTAAAGAAAATGTAATTTTACATAAAAAGTTTTATTTACCTGGTTCTGTATTACAATTTTGAACAATTTGTTGTGATTCGTTTTCTAGTCTCAAAAATCAACTTTGAGAAGGCCGATTCTCACAATCGACTTTCTAAAGGTCGTTTTGATGATTAAAAAGTAGTATGATGTATTGATAGAATCGTGGAGGTGCAAATAAAGACTCATCGATATATACACTCTCAGACCGCCATTTAAAGATGTAGTTGAGCCAAAACTTGGGTCTGACAGTGCTAAATGAGTTATAAATGATCCGAGTCAACTGCTTCGACCGTCGTCCTTGCTTGGTCTAAACGGGCTAACCCGTGTTGACAAGACAGTTATATCTCACACTTATATAGGGTTGAGCATTCTATTATTTTATCGATATGAGACTTTACATTTATATATGGGTAGGCATTCTACTATTACTTTATCGATGTGGGACTTTACATTTATCTGCAACGTCCAGAACTTGGGTTTGACGGCGCTAAATGAGTCATAAATGATCCGGTCAGCTGCTTATACATAACCCGAGTTGACATAATTTTTATATCTCGTACTTATATAGGGGTGAGTATTCTATTACTTTACCGACGCGTGGGACTTCCCCTCCCCCCACCTTATAAGGGATTGGCGTCATCACCAGGACTTGTCACAGTCTCGTCTCTCACGGTGTGGCACTTAGGTACGTCTGATAGTCGGCTCTGAATGCCAATCTGTAACGTTCTAGAACTTGGGTATGACGACGCTAAATGAGTCATAGAAGATTCGGTCAACTGCTTAGATTGTCATCCTCGTTTGGTCTAAAAGGGATAACCCGAGTTGACAAGACGTTTATGTCTCACAATTATAGAGGTGGGAATTCTGTTATTTTACCGGTATGAGACTTTATACTTCTAAAGATATTCTATTCAAATAATAATAATAATATTAAAGAAAAAACCCACACTATTATGACCCAATATAATTCCTAAAGTGTTTGGCTGACTATTCTGACTTAATTTGATTCAAATGTTGAGTGTTTTCTATACCCAATACCTGTCAGGGGGCACATTTCACATTCCGACTAAAATTATGGTTGAAGGGTTTCTACCTAAAATTGATTCGGAATAAATAAACGCGAAAAAAAAAAAAAGAATAAGATAATTTTGAACGGTAAAATTGAAAATGTTTTTTTTTGTGATAAGACATTTTGTTGTGCAAAAACACACTCATTTTAAAAAACAACAGACTCAAGCATTCTGGGTAAAGGGCTCAAGTTATCATAAAAGAGAGGAGGGGAGGTTTGTGCATGTGTATGCAGAGGGGGACGGGGGAGGGGTTGGTGTTAAGGGGGTCAGATTTTGGCTTATGGGTAGTGGGACTGCTGCAACTGTCCTAGTGTGAATGTTTCTCGATCGAAGTTGCAGATTCACAGTTTGACAAAAATATACATAGAAAAAAAAAAAAGGGGGGGGGGGGGGGGGGATCCCTTTGTCTTGGGAAAACTTACACCTGAGTAAAGAAGCAGCCATTGCATTACAGCTGCTAATTGTTATCGGTGTTTTCTTTGTAATCCCGTTATGGAAGAGCCAGCCAGAAGAGCATCTTCCAGTTCTTTACCAAAGTCATCATCTGGATCAGTGACATTCCCAGAACCATTTTTATCAAGTTTCTGTCGTTTGGAGTGCTTATGATCATATCTTCTTGTTGAAAATGCTCTTTAGACGACCGTTTACAAGTTCCAGTTTGGTGATGGAAAATCTATTTCTCGGAATCCCAGTCTTTTGCAGTCTTTTCAATCGTATCTCCAATCAATCCCCATGCATGTTCTGCAATGTGCTTCATATTTTTTACATCCACCAGCCTACTAGCCTCTCTGTAAAGAAACATTGAACAATAAAAGTAATAGGGGGAATGTGGGAGAAGGACAGAAATATTTCATCAATTGAGTAGAAGGACGATCTTTTGAAACTTTTGCATAAACGACAAAACTATTTATCCATCAAAATTCACTTGTGTTCAAATTCATTATTTAAATTCATTTGACGAAATTATTTATTTAAATTCACTAATTTTCAAAATTCATCGTCGAAATTCACTAATTTTCGGGATTCATCTATCGAAATTCATTATCAAAATTCACTTGATTTCGGGATTCACCGGGAGATTCACCGATTTTTAGGATTCACTGTTTGTCTTCCATTTATAAAAATTATGCAGTTGTCCTTCTCCTATAAAAATAAATATGTAGTTGTCCTGTTACTTAAAAATATTTCAAATTGTGTCCTTATCCCTAATTTTCCAAAAGTATTAAGCATGATTTTAAAAAGTAAAAAATAAAAATAAAAAATTTGGACATTGCACATTTCACGTTGTTGTTATGGATTCTCAGTGACATTCCCTAGTTAAGCAATTTCATAGCATTATTGGTATTTGCCCTGGCTGGATGCTTCTTTGAAGACCTTATAAATGCAAAATCATTGTGAGTGGAATAATAATGAATGGCTTTATATCCATTGTATTCAGGTATCCTTCACTTGATTATTCAATAATTGGAGTTAGGCTTGTATAAGCTCTCTCTAAGCATTATCTGATCAAACGGAAAACAAAACTCTATGAGTGCACTCATTATATAGGTGTAAAAGGTGAAGAAATAACTCATGTGAATAACATATACTAACACCACTTCAAAAGTACCTGACAACAACACGGAATTCACTACCTCTAAAGCACGGACACAGACACAGACACAGCAACAGCAACATGGCCGCTACTTAAGAAATTAAGGGCACGACACATCAACGATACGTGTTAGTGTTAATAATACTATCTAAATTAAGCGTAAGTCTTCATTGAAAACTTAAATCAACATTTCTTCACTTCTACTCAAATACAAAGAGCATTAAACTAAAGTATACCGAATAATGCATTGTAGTAAACCAATTTGCACCATCAAGCACCAAAGAAAACACAATGCATTCTCTTGAGGAGAAGAATATAATTGATTTTACACTAATATACAAGAAAGTACACAATATATGACCACACAATATCAGTTAATCAAGGCATCAACTAAAACATAGTTATTAGTCCTAAGTATTGTTAAATACTAGCAATTCCTCCCAGAATCAGAGCACAAACCATGCACTGAGACATCCTGTATTGAAACATGCATCTTCCCCCAAACACCGATACGAGTATGAATGGTTCCATTGGTTCCGCATGAAGGAAAAATAAAAGTAACTTCTACCTAGTGCTGTCCAAATGCCCCAACCGGACGGCCCTTGACTGGAACCGGCGGTTTTTGTTTTGCCTGGTTTGTGCCGGTTGACAAACCCGTGGTTGAAGTGAACCTCCGGTTGAAAAAACCGGAGGTTGAAGGTTGAAAACCGGCGGTTGCCGGCTCAATACGGTTCACGCTTCACACGGTTTCCTTCCAGTTCAGATCACGGTTCAGATCACGGTTTAGGCCACGGTTTTAAAATTTATTAATAATTTTTTTTACATTTTCATATAATACTTATTATTTTTACTACAATAACAAATTACTATTCTTTTCATTATAATTACTAAAGCGAATGTAGTATATATATATTTTTTTAAATAGTTTTTTATTCGGTTTTAAATATAATATTAATATTGTGTTATTTTATTTATATGTAAATTATGTTATTTTTAAAAATTATGTTATTTTGTCAACGCAAGTACCGGAAATTCAGTTGCCTACGTATCTTTTATATGTAATCGTGTCGGAGGCACGATACATATACAAAAATCAAAGCGAACATAGTTCTTATTGTTTTTTTAAGTCTTTTATTATTTTTTTTTATAGGTTTTTATAGTTTTCTTTATTATTGTTTTTTTTAGTCTTTTATAGGTTTTTTTTTTATAGACTTTTGTCCAGAAGGACAAAATTATCAAAAATCGAGGATAGAAGAAAGCGTAATTTAATCGGAGACAAAAGAATAATTATGAAGAATAAATATGAAGTAACAAATGTGGAATAGAGTAAATATAAGACTCAATCATAAACACAAAGTAACATTAACACGTGAAGTAACAATTTTAAAGTAACAATTGTGATTTTTGTCCTTTATAATCATGAAAATGTTATTTTTGTCTTTCCAGACCCATTTATTAATTTTTTTGTCCTTATGGCCCCTTCCCTTTTTTTTCTTATAGGTTTTATTAGTCGGTTTTAAGTATACGTTGGTTAAAAATGTTGTTTTATTAAATATTACTTGAGATATATTGTGTTGTTTTTCTTATATGTAAATTATTTTATTTTTTTAACGCTTGTACTTGTAATTCGGTTGCCTACGTATCTTTTATATGTAATCTTGTCGGAGGCACGATACATATAAAAAAATCAAAGCGAACGTAGTTCTTATTGTAATTTTTTGTCTTTTATAGTTTATTTTTATATGTTTTTATAGTTTTTTCTATTATTCATTTTTTTAGTATTTTATAGTTTCTTATAGTTTGTTTAGTCGGTTTTAAGTATACGTTGATTAAAAATGTTGTTTTATTAAATATTACGTGAGATATATGTGTTCTTTTTCTTATATGTAAATTGTGTTATTTTTTCAACGCTTGTACCGGTAATTCGGTTGCCTACGTATCTTTTTTATGTAATCGTGTCGGAGGCACGATACATATAAAAAAATCAAAGCGAACGTTGATCTTATTGTTTTTTTTTTAGTCTTTTATAGTTTTGTTTTAAAGGTTTTTATAGTTTTTTCTAGTCAGCTTTAAGTATACGTTGATTAAAAATATTGTTTTGTTAAATATTACATGAGATATATAGTGTTATTTTTCATTTATGTAAATTATGTTATTTTTTCAACGCTTGTACTGGTAATTCGGTTGCCTACGTATCTTTTATATGTAATCGTGTCGGAGGACGACTTATATAAAAAAATCAAAGCGAACGTAGTTCTTATTGGTTTTTTTAGTATTTTATAGTTTTTTTCATACATTTGTATAGTATTTTATAGTTTCTTATAGTTTATTTTTTATAGTTTTGTATAGTGTTGTTATGGTTGTTATTGTTTTTTTTGTATTCTTTTATAGTCTTTTTATATGTTTTTATAGTATTTAAAGGTTTTTAATTGTTTTTTTGTAGTCTTTTATAGTATTTTTTTATGTGTTTGTATTTTATAGTTTCATATAATTTTTACGTTTGTATATGATTTTTATGTTTTTCTAATAGTTTACTGTATTTTATTTTTTTAATAGTTTTTAGTAGTAGGTTTTTATAGTTTTTTTAATAGGTTTTTATAGTTTCTATCGGGTTTTTTGTATGGTTTTTTTTTGTAGTCTTTAGTCTTTTATAGTTGTTTTATAAATTGTAACAAACATATAAGTAATATATAATTTGCGTACCTTTAATCGATATCGGTATTTCGAGCGCTTGCTCCTCCTGAAGTTTCAGTGTCACCGACTTCGAACAGTGACTCATCTTCTGACTTAATGTCTTGCACCCTCTTCTCGGCTCGTACCCAATATTGACAACACATTTGCTTCACTAAGGTGGTGGGATGAAGCGAACATCTTTTATCATTAAGCACATATCATGCCATGCTGAAAGCTCGTTCAACAGTGACGGTCGAAACAAGGCAACTTAAAAACTCGACCGCCATCATTGCTAGCATTGGAAATTCTTTAACATGTCTCTTCCACCACTTCAATAAGTCAAACTCGAAATCATAGGATTCAGTTTCACAACCTTCAAATGTTGTGTTTAAAAATTTGGATACCTCTGTACGTTGATCGGATGACGCTGTCACTCCCTACTGTCGTTTTGAATTCATTTTATCCAGAACTTTTTGAATTCCCAGCAGGACACCTGTAGGGTTAGTAGAAGCACTTGCGGATGGATTGGGAACCACATCGTTTCTCATTCTATACATACGCTTATATTCAACATACAAAGTGTTTAATAATTTTTCAAGTCTATCTACTTCAACTGTATAATCTACCGGGGGCACATTATGAATATCAGACAAAGCATCATAGTAAACACTTAACATGTTAGACACAAGTACTAGTCTTAAACGAGGGCCGAGAATAGAAGAAATGAGATAAGTGTCAGGAATACGCAACATGTACTTATTCCATTTCTCCTTCATCGGCCCTAAACATTAAAATAATGTAGCGTCGTGTTCAATGGTTTCAAACTGGGCAGTTATTTCTACACTAGCAGACAAGACTAAATGTGCTGTGGGTTGATAACATTTTGAAAACAATTCAGTAAATTTTTTGAATACTTCAAAAACATCCATCAGTTCCTTGCATGCAGTCCAAATAGATGGAAACAAACGATATTCGCTCGGAAAGTGTTCACTTAAAAATCCACAAAAGGCATTTTTAATTTTGTTCGTTTTTTTCCAAAGATCATAAGTGGTGTTCCACCAATGCGGTATATCTTGCGGCAGTTTGACAGGGCGATGACATTTCTCTTTAAGAAATTTATACTACTTATTAACAAGAATATTTCTACCTAACACACGTGAAATCGCAGTTTTTATCGCATTAATATTATAGTAAAAAACTTTTAGACCATCTTTTACACATAAATTAAAAATATGGCATAAGCATATAACATGAAAAAGTTGTCCGTTACAAAGAGGTTCACAATATCGGGATAAGTCGGGAATAGAAGCAGTGTTGTTTGAAACATTGTCAAACACAATAGAAAAAACTTTATCTTTTAAATCGTATTTCTCAAAAATATCAACTAAATGTTAGGAGCATTATGAGTTTCGTTAAATAAACGAAAAGCAAGTAATCTTTTGGACAATCCAAGTGTTGTCAATCCAGTGAGACGACAAGCCCAAATAAAAGTTGATGGTCCTCATATCCTCCCAAATATCGGCACATACACGTATTCAGAATTTATTTTTCTTCAAAATTTCTTTAATAATATTTTGTCGTTTAATAAATTTATTTTTGAAATCCCTCGTAACCATTTCACGAGGGATCTTAGTAAATGCTGGCTGCAAAGCCCCTTGTACGTAACTTTCGAAAATAGGATTCTCAGGAAAGCTAAAAGGAAGACCCATCCCCGCACACAAGATCCATGGTTAGATCTCTACAGTTATCACAAGTGTAAATAAAAAGTGGATTAGTGTTACCTCCGCTGGAGCTCAGCATGCTTAGCTGGGTTTGAGACACGCTGTCTTCCAGTTTTCCGGTGGTTTACTTAACATGTGACCCCGCATAGATCCGTAACCACCACCCGCTTTAAATTTGTATTGAGTGCCACGGAAATTGCACACCCCGAAGAAATACTTTCCGGGGTTAGCTAATGCTAATTCATCAGTCCGAGGAACCTTCGTGAAAAATTCCGTAAGATTTTTCGATTTTAACCTTTTTTCTTGCTCCGATTTGGGTACTTTCATCACCATCTAAATCGACTGACTCGGGAGGAGGAGTAGGAGTAGGATCAGAACTAGCACGATGCGGTGTTCTTACAGCCACACGACTCTCACCACGTCCTTGTCTAGGACGGGAAGCAGTCGGAAATACATCATCATCAACGTCGGCTTCATCATTACGAGGCTCATTATCTTCAACTTCGTTAAGGTTGATGTTAAAATTTACAGGTTGAGACATTATATCATCGTAATGACTATCAAAATAATCAAGATTGAAACCTAAAGGTGTCTCGAAGTGAGGAATCGAAATGTGACTACTGATGTAAGTAAATTTTATGATGCATTCACTATATTTTTAGCCCCGTTTCCCGTGATTTTATTAGTAATTTTGCATCTTTCGGGTATCGATTTCCATATTTTCATAAGGATACAATAAGTAGTAAGTAGTAATAAATAAAGTAATTTTATTAGTATTTTTAGGTCATTAGGACCGATATTTTGTTGGCGGGTTTATGCTTGGTATTTTTGGCGAGTCATTGCAGGATCTTAGGTTGACCAAGCATCAGGAGAGATGATTTCGATGTTGACAAGACGCATTTCTACGGTGCGAAGCATGTACCCGAAGACACGGAGTTCTTACGGATCAATTGTCTCGAGCATATTTACTCACAGCTGAATTAAATCGACTTTTCACCCATCTTAGAGACAGATTTAGATTTTGACATCTTCACAAGAGTTGTAGATTTTCGAACAAGATTTCCAACACATCTTGAATCACTCAAATCGGAGGTATACACGCAAGGTTATGGTCAATTTACTGAAGACATTCTAATACCGAATCATCTGTTGAGCCGAACTTCACACAGCTCGGCTCGTTATGCGTTTTTCACCATAAAAACGGGATTTTTCAGCTGCAAACTCATCTCCCCCTCCCCCACCCCCAAACCCTTAGAGCCGAAATTCCTCCATTAGTGACCTTAGGGGAGATCACTCTATCACAAAAAAACAAGTAATTAAAGCATATTTTGGCGATAATATGAATCATTGTGTTCTTCTTCAAGCTTTTTCTTTTTTCATGAATGGTGTAAGGTGACTCTTATACTTGGAGAAGATGAAGTTGTTCAAGATGGATTTTCATGGGTAATCTTTTATTTAGTTAATTGCTCTTTAATTTCTTCTCTTTTTGTGGTAGTTTTAGTTAGACTTTTAATTGGATTCTTCATCTTCTTGGAATGGTGTAAAAGCCAATTTGGAGAAGATGATGAAATGTAGAAATCTAACCCAAGAAATGTGAATTGTGATGTTGTAGTTTCTTGTGATTTGTGAGAATGATTGTTTAGATTTCAAGCACTTTGTGGAATTATTTCTCATTACTTGACCTTAATGCTTATGTTGGATTAAGCACCTAATACATGATTTAACACACTTTGTTGAGATCGAGAGAAGATACTTAGTGTGGGAAAATGGGTAATAAGACCACTTAGTAAAATCGACTAGAGATAGATTCAGTTTCTAGAGTGGGGTTCACTAATCGTGGTTAGGCAACCCAATGAGTGTAATGCATATCGATTCTTCTAGACCTATTTTAGTTAATTAGTCCGTTGAAGAGATATAGAGTGATTGTATCATGCGAGAGCGGTCAATCACTAAAGCTGGGGTTCGCACCAATAATTTATCACAAAGTCACAAATGGATGGAGGGTAGGTCGAATCATTTCTTAACGAATCATAAGTTCTATTTTATCACTTTGACCATTATCTTGGCTAACCATAGATTTTATTTCTTTTCTTTTCTCTTTTTGTGACATTTAGGTGGTGAGTTGTGGAGTGACACCACATGGCTCACCTTAGTTTTATAATTCATCTTTTATGTTTTGCCTAAGCCAAACATGCTAGTGATTTTGGTACTTAACCGGCATCCTCGTGGGAAACGACCTTGCTCACCAATTCTAGGCTACAATTGACCCGATGCAATTGCCGGTAATATTGATCACTTAGAAAAGGTTGATCAAGTTTTTGGCGCCGTTGCCGGGGATGTTTCGGTTAATATCATTGTAATTACTAGTAAGTTTGGGCTTAGGCACTTTTTTTTTCTTTTCTTTTGTTGGGAAATTTTTGTTATACATTATGATACTTACCATGTCTATGTGGTGTTTGTCAAATGCTTGTAACAAAAGTTTGTCGCCTTCATTTTTATTTTTTATTCTTTGGTGGTAGTTGTTGTTATCAACTTTGATATTTGTCTTGTCTATGAGGTACTCATTATGGTTTGTTTAACATCAATTTTCACCTTTTAAAATAACTATCCTTAACTTTGTTTTGGGTAGAAAGTCGAGCTAAGGACTCTAAACTTAGAATGTTTAGGTAGATTTTTCTTTTCAAGTGAATGAAAGTTTTTTTTTAATTGCCATGTTCTTGAAGCTTTTGAGCAAAATATGTGCAATTTTTTTATTTCATCTCACTAAAATCATCTCGGAAAGGTTTTTTTAGCTTCCTCTCACTTGAGAATTTTGTGGTCTTTCAACTTGCATGATGACTCTCTTTAAGTATAAGTGCAATGATGATAGCCTTGGGAGCTACGTGCTATTCAAAAAAATAATTTAATAATAACTTTTGTTTGCAAATCGATGATTTTTGTTTACAAACTTAGTTCTTGCTTATTTTCATGCATCAAGTAGCTTGATAAAAATTATTTAGACTAAGGCATATACTTGACATTTATAGATGTTAATAGTATTCTAAATATGTAATGTCGATAGTAATCTTTAATTGCATTTTCGTCTTATATTTAGTTGTGACTACTTGATATCTTGCACACGTATAGTCTTGATATTTTGTTAACTAGTATTTTGGTGGGTAATCATGCACGTAATTTTGATAAGCAACTAGAACTTAGAATGTATATCTTTCGAGGCGAATTAGAAGGGTGTTTTGAGTTGAAGTTAGGGATGACAGTCATGGCATTTCTTTGACTTGACCATAGCCAAATGGCCTTCCCGAACGTAATTTCCACCTGTCCCCATCTCAGTCTTTGTAGAGTGGTGAGACCCCACTCGAAACTAGCCATTCGTGATCAACCTCATTATAATCCGACCCTAATGACCTAAAAATACTAATAAAATTACTTTATTTATTACTACTTACTACTTATTGTATCCTTATGAAAATATGCAAATCGATACCCGAAAAATGCAAAATTACTAATCGAATCACGGGAAACGGGCTTAAAAACATAGTGAATGCATCATAAAATTGACTTACATCAACTACCGGTGACAGGGTTTGTAAAATGTTGGGGTCTATAGCCACCAGCAAAATCACCCGATTCCTGCACAACCGTGTTATCACGGAAAGTAACATTTCGATTGCCTTGTGATGATTCACCTCTTCTTGACATTGTACAAAATCTAAATTAAATTTAACGGTTATAAAAAAATTCAATTTAACTAACCAATTTTACTTATAACTAAAACCTAATTGAAGTAATGATTAAATTATAACAACTTCAAATATCTGTCTAGTAAAGTAAATTTGATTATAAAATGGAAATTTTTTTTACACTTGTAAAAAAATTAGTTGAATAAAATACAAACCAAATTTACTTATAACTAAAACCGTATTTAAGTAACGATTAAATCAGAACAAATTCAAAATCGGTATCGTAAAGTAAATTTGATTGTTGTTTATAACAACTAAACAAACTTGATAATCAAAAAAATGAGTAGAAGATGTAAGAAATGTTTTTTTTTTTTAGGAAGAAGATGTAAGAATTGACAGGAGATTGGTGTAGGAAATTGGAAATGGAATGGGGTAGTATTTATAGGATTTTTTGATGTGTTTAGAAAAAGAAAAAAAATAGTTGTTGCAAAGAATAGCCGTTGGGCCGGTTCAACCGCCGGTTCCGGGTCGGTTACGGTTCCGGCCGGTCCGGTTCCAAACGCCGGTTCCGGTTTCCGAAAACCCCCAACCGCCCCCTAACCGCCCAACCGGCGGTTACATAAACCGCCGGTTATCCAAACTGGCAGTTAACCAAAACCGCCGGTTCAAAAACCGTCGGTTCCGGTTCCAACCGCCGGTTTCGGTTTGTTTTGGCCACTTCTACTTCTACCTATCTAGAGAGAATAGTGTACTGATATGTAAAATAATAATTTTAAACATTATTTTAATCAATAACTCAATTTCAAGATTATAGGTTAAAAAGCTAAAATGTCCATGTCCTCTTTGATCTCCACTGGCCTGTCCATGGTGGGAAACTTGAGGCTATTATGAGCTAAATAGATTGCATTTCAGAGCTAAATAGATTGCTTATATAGGGAACACTTATGCTCTATGCATGCATGGGCCGTGTCCATTGCAGACTCTATTTTCGTGTCTCTCAAGTATTATTATCATGTGTTTATCCCTTGATTTTAGGAGATAATCACGGTAATCAAATGATAAAGATCAGAGTCTTAATTGTTTGAGATTCTTTCCATAATTATCCTGATAAACGTGTATTTATCATTATATGCTCTAGCCAACATGCGGCGAGCAGCCGAGGTCAAGGTGACCGAACTGCGCAGGTCGCTCTACTCTGTCCTGACCAACCTGCGGTGGATTGAGGACCAACCTGGTCAGCTTCCCTCTTAGGGGCGGAGATCGGCCCTTATCTTATATTGGGGCTCATGGCCCTTAGAGTTAGGATATTGGGTCCATCTTTATTAATGTTTAGGGATTTTGTGCTGTTAGGAAATCTACGCAGGAACGCAGCAGAATTCAAAAATTCATTTCCTTTAACCAGGATCGACTTCGTTTAAGAAATAAACAAATAAGCTAAAAGACGGTGGTTACCTTGGTTGATCTATAAGATCGACGCTTTGACCGTCTAAGGAGAGTAGTTCTGCATAGAGCCGCCCAAGTGTTCGGCCTCTACCGCTAGTCCACACGAACAGCCCACCGGAATCCCATCATGGATTGCTATTGGAAAACTCTGGTTGCTAGACCGGCCATTTTCCCCTCTCTCCAACTCTCTATATGATGCTCTCTATTTTACACAAGAACTATTAGCTCATGCAATTGTGATGTACAAAAGAGCTTGACACCCACCTTTTATTTATAGTGTGAGGGCGCCCAACCAGAGTGGAGAGAGAGAAGAAAACATTTTCCCAATAAAATAAGGAAAATATATTTGGTTGATTTATCTCATTTAATTTAATATCTTATATTAAATATTTCCAATATATTGTCAATAACTTATATTGACTATATTTATCTTATCACCATAAATCAATTTACACATTTGTATATATATCACTTATATATATTACAAACATAAATCTATATAAATATATATTTTGGAAACAAATGTGCACATGCACATCATATGTGCAACACGCATGTATGTATATATTTATAAATATTAATATCTAATATTAATATATGGTAATACCATTAATTAAATTGCATAATCCAAGTGTATCTTTATACACTAATATTGGCGCCACCTTTAGCCATTAATTGACTTCCGGAATATTCTTTAATTAATATAATACTATTAATATCTTGTATTTAATTTATTCATAATAAATAAATACCACCATATTAATTTACTATTATAACCTTTATAGTCTCGAGACAAACTTTCCTTATTTGGTTATCATCTATAACCACATTTTAATCCGGCTAGATGTTCATATGTGTGTGACCCGATAGGCTTCCGAATATGTTGGCTGTAGACACAAAGTGAAAATTACGAAAATGCCCTTCATACCTAACGATCACGGGATAGCGTCAAAGCAACACACTCGTGACCCCAATCATCGGAAGAGTCAAATGCAATGACTACTACCTTTCATGTGAAGCAGATTATACCGTGTAACTTACAATCCTATATCAGTAATAATATCCATACGATCGTATCTCGAGTGTCGATACATTAACGATCGTATCTTATAATCTGGATATCATGCTCTCTCGAAGTAACTCATTTACTCCCACTTTGCAAAGATTCACGAGAGCTAGACATTCCTTATAAGAAGGCCATTTCGGATATTCGATTCCAATCATAGGATACGCGATTCCCGGATGACCAATCATGTATACTCCGCATGCTTCAGTATCACACCCAATCACAACCGCATGATCGCCCCGTGGCTAGGGCAAATCTCAAGAGTGTCAAAGCATGACAATCCACACCATGATGCCATGAAGACTCCGGTCTAAAGGATAATTACACAACTGCCACATAATGCGACACTTAATGTAAGTGGGTCATCGCCTAACGTCACGCATTCTCTAATACATGTCCACGCATACCCAAGTGTCTACACTTCGATGAGACGAGATCTATCCCTGCCCTTAAAGACAGAAGACATCTAATACGTGTTAGTATGTTTATACTATCAATGCCCTGTTTAATAGTACATCAGCCTAGAGATATTTACACTACTAGAAAAGAGGCTAATTGCCACAAAAATTTAGTGAAGGGATGCAAATCCTCCCACTAAAGCCTAGTTTTAACTAGAGGAAATATATTACACGGCTATAGGTTACACTTTTAATTAGAAACTATTGATTCCTATCACTATTTGTTGATAATCCCCTAGTTAAGATTAAAAAAAATAGTTCCTCTCATTAATTATATCATTTTATCTACCCATTTTATCTCCTAAACACCTTCCAAAACATAAAAACACGAATTTCCCTTAAAAAAAACTAAAATATCAAATACCCTTAACCTAATACCTCCAAATCGGCCTCCCATTTCCTCTTCTCCACAATCCAGAAAAATTTTCCCATCTTTCTACCCTAATCCACGCCCTCCACTTTTCACCTTTCCATTTCGATCGGTAGCAAAATAGGAATGATAATCGCGGTGGTGGTGGTGGTAGCGAGGTATGTAATAGTTTTTGAGAGAGGACGGAAATCGGGCAGGTAGGTATTGCTGACAAGTGGAGGCGGCGGTAGTGATGCCGAGTTCGATAGTTACTTATAGATGGTCATTTGGTTGTGGATATGGCGGTGGGGCGATTCTTTCTACTGATTGTGGTGGGCTACGGGAAGGAGGCTAGGGATCTTCCACAGGGCATTCGGGGTGGAGGATGCAGTTCACGGCGATGGAAGCGACAAAGTTGCAGCAAACATTGACGGCTTTCTCGAATTGGATCAACTGGACATCTTGTTTCTCCATCATCACTAATCGAATCTGGAGATGCCAACTGTTCTTCTTCATGTTTGAGTCGCACTCTATTTGTTCCCCACTTCCCGATTCCAAAGAGGACTTTTGGTTAACTTGCTCTTTTTTTTTCTTTTCATTTTATACTCTTTTTTGTTATTTCAAGATTTGATTTTTATTGAGTTTTAATCTAAATGGGTTTAGTTGCAGCTCGAGATATTAGGGAGGGAAATTAATTTTAAGATTGCCCAAAAGCTCTTGATCACAAGTGAGAGCTTGATGATGAATGATGAAAAGCATCGTGTGATGGTGAAAAGAAGCTCTTTTCTTTCCTTAACTCAGGTGCTTTCTCTTGTTTTGGCCTTTACCCTTTGTTTTTCTGTCTGAGTACACATATCAATAAATATTCAAGTGATCTCGTTGCAAACATAATATTCATGGTTTTGCAGTTTAAGGATTTATATTAATGGTGTTTGTTTTTTGTGTTAGTGAGTTTACACATGTTATTTGTCTTATCGTGCAAGTGATAGTTAAGTAAATCATTGACAGCCTACAACAAAAAATTTTGTCCTTTTCTTCGGATGACATCGATTTGAACCATTTAATGTAATAAAGCCGAGAACGAATCATTTTTGGGGGGAAAGGGTAAAAATAGCATTTGCACTTGATCTCATTCTCATATGCCATTTCTGGGGTGCTTACAAATGACTATTGATGCACTCATTGCCCACTCGATGCGTTAATCCTGTAAAATCCTATCTTCGTCGGAGGATTTATGGAAGGTAGAACAATACCTTCAGTATAATAGATTTAGAGTTATGTTTGTGTAGGTCTCACACTGCAATTCATCTAAAATTAAGGTTATTTTCTTTACTCGTTTTACCGGTTTGTCATTACATTCTGAAAATTATGTATTCTTCGTTGGAGGATTGGTTGTAGTAGTCTTTTCTCATGATTGGGACTCAATTATTGCCTTTGCATTTGGTGTTTGTCTTCTCTTCTTTTGTTTTTACTTCATTACTTTCCTCAAAAAGCAACACATCATTTTTTAGCGTGGAAGGAGGTTTTGAATAATGTGACTTCCTTTGGGCTTGACACCACTTCTAATGTTCTCTTACTCTTGTTTTGTGAGGTTTTTTTTGTTTAAGCGTTTCTAGCCAAAAGTGATAATTTTTTTAGTCGAATTTTCATGTCAGTTTTTTTGCCTTGTTATTAGCTTCTTTTTGCATTCTACTGCTCTGTTTTTCTGATGTTAAAATATTTAATAGACTTTGATCTGACAAAGTGTTGCATTTGTTTGATGTTCAAGGTTTGGATTATGAAAAAGCTCAGGCATCCAAGTATTGGTCCTTTTATGGAAGCTGTTACTCATTCATCAAATCTTTCGATTGCAACACAATTTCTTCCTAAGTATGCCAAAGCTCTTTCATCTTGTATTTGATGTATTGGAATACCCACTTCTCAGCCTTATTAGGTTTTAGGTTCGGGGTAATATGTCATTGTATTACATTATTGTGCCTCTACCAACGTAATGAAAATGTGTTTGTCTATACACTGCCCTTCAAGTGTTCAAATGTGTTCCTTAAAAGCTTAACCTTGTATTGTAGATCTACCCTATCGTATCCATTGAGGATCCGTTAAGAAGGATTGGGAACATGTCAAGCAGCTCACAAATCTCGGAATCTACCAGGTTGGTTTATTAACCTTATTTGTGAATTAGACTTTTTGATTGCTCAACTTTCGTGCCAGTCCTTTGCAGCATGTAAAACATTTAACGACTACAGACCATGAGGCGGGGGAACTTTGTTTTTGTGTGATACCAGTTCCATTTCCTTCATTCTTCAATTACTATACAAAGCAGCTTTTAATGTTTTTACTAAGTTATGATTAACAATGGTATTAGAGTATTTTGAACTTTGGGTACCCTGTTTATTCTCACATCTGCTAGTCAATTTATGCTGATTATCGTATCCTGGAACTAGAATTCTCTTGCAAACATATGCAGCGAAAGTAAAATCTGAAACTGTTTTTTTCTTGGTAACATTAAACTGCACAGACTAGGGTTTGGCATTAGTATAGTAAACAAGTTGTGTATAATAGCATCCAGCCATTTCACAAGGATTCTTCCTTCTGCATTTCTCTTTTGGTACTTGGTATATTACTAACAGATGGTTATTGCACATGCAGGTAGTGGGAGATGACTTTCTGATGGCTAACCCCAAAAGAATCGAGAAAGCAGTACGCGAATTGTCTTATAATGCATTGGTTCTTAAGGTATGTATCCAAACTTATATCCACGGTGTTTTTGTCAAGATGAAGTCGAACATCGTAGGCATTGGGAAAGCAAATCATTCTTTGGAGGAGACAAATAGCATCGATATCGACATTGTGCTCTCTAAAAATGCATACAAACTCGATTATCCGTATTAGGCACATGTTTAAGAGTTTAGTGTTTGTACAACCGGCTTTGGTTTTGTCTGTTGAGTCTTGTTGTTTGTGATCACCCAGACCTCAGGTGTGCTCAAGGCGTGGTCCGATCTTTTTGTAATAAGTTGTACAACTTGTACAAGATCATTTAGTTTGTATAGTGGTCCGTTGATTGTCAAGTCTTTCTTGAAATGTGCCTTGTACCGAAACGTGTTGTGAAGTTCTCATCTGCCTTGTATGAGCAGCCTGTTAGATTTGTCTATGCCTTATTAATATGTTATGATGCATCCATGTTTATGGTGAAGTGTCATCTACATGTCTATTAATATGTTATGATGCATCCATGTTTGTAGTCATTGATGGTTTGTGGTGTTCCTATAAAAGTGGAACGTGTTTGCCGATATTGTATATGATTACAAAATCTTATCCTTACCTAAGACACTATTTTTTTGTTGGTGGCTACTACTAAAATACAACTGGTTTATACTTCTAGATGTGTTTCACCTTTTGAAGATTTTCTTATTTCATTGTACAGGAAGCGAGAAAAAATCGAACTATCTGCATAAGGTATTTGTCCAAGTTATTTATTTTTCATGCGACCTAAGTTTATTTGTTTTATTCGGTAGATTTACATTGTAATGTTGAGGTTTTAATGTGATCATGTTTGTCTTAGTTGTGTTGAAGGTACCGCAAGATCAAGATGCGGTGTTGAATGTAGACGAGTTCTTGGACAATCACCAATGCTTGAGTTACTTAATTATGATCGGAGCAGTAAACTTGGTTTTCATCTTGTATTTCCTTTAGAATTCAGATTTGGTTTATCCTTTTAGCTCGTTTGGAGCCTCTTTTGTGACAATTTACTTAAACCAACGGTTGAAATTATGTCATTCCCATTAGTGTATTTGTTCATTTTCAAATGAAGACATCATTTTACCACTACTTTGAATCGCTTATTATTTTAGTATATTTAATATTATGAAATTATATTCGTGACAATGAGGGGTAAATGGTGTTTTAGTGAGGGTATATACCGTAATAAAAACAATATATAATGAAGGGCAAATGAACTATTGTGACAATATATGTCGTCACCAGAACAATTTTTAATGAGAGGAAACACATGTCATTAAAAATCAATAACCACGGACCTTTTACTCTCACAATTTACCTTTATATAGAGAAGCAAAGAAGGACGGGCGATGAGAGTAAATTTCCTCTCATTAAAAGTCTTTAGTGACGGAAAGTGACTTTTAATGACCGGATTTCCCCTCATTAAAAATCGATTTTCTTGTAGTGTTAAGTATCAAACTTATTAAAGTGATTAGAGATCTCATCAACCATAATCGTCAATCATGGTTTCTCTATCACAGTTTAATACTAAGGACGTTATCATATAACAATTCACAATTGGTTCTTTAAAAGAACATTTATATGACAACAAAAAAAACCATATTATATATGTATAAACATAATGAAATAGTAGAAATGATCCGACCTGGTCGGATCCGGTCCAACCCGATTGGGTTTAGGACACTATTTCAACATGTGCGTAACATGTGGCCAAGTTAAATCTTTCCTCGTCATACACCTTTAAAAACCCGTAAGTACCTTTTAACATCTATCTTATCTCCATTTATATATTTGAAATTTAACCTATTAATATTTGGCGAGACACACAAAATTACAAAAATATTGACGAGGGTCGAACTAAGCCTCGCCACGTGTTATCTCCTAATTGATCAAACAATAAATTAAGACAGATCGAGATTGAGGGCCAAGAGTCTCACTTTGTGTCTAAGGGCAGACCTGAACCCCATGTGGGAGGTCTTACATGTTCTCCCGAACAGCACCACCGTAGGTCGGCTAGGTTGTTGAGGAGCTAGGGTCCACGCAATATGGGCCGAGAAGGTCCGTAAGAGCTCGGCACAGGACGGCGATAGCCTTCCTTATCCGATATTGCTCATATGCATAAAACATAAGATAAACATGGAAGAATCCTCAGTCATTAAGACTCCGATCCTGATATTCAAACTATCCGTACTTATCTCCTAAATAATAGGGATTGACACAAGATAATCCTTGGTCAATACGAAATAGAGTCCTTGAAGGACACAGCACAGGCTTGCCTTGGACGAGATGTCCATATATAAATGATCTCAAGAACTACGAAGTGACTTGATTTCTGATTCATACACATGATACGTAGGCAACATGAGATACTATATCTCAGGCTCAGTCTAAACCTCACACAAACCACCCTCCGTTCACATCTTTTCTTGCTTTTAGATCTTGAATAAATTGTCATTAGGATAATACGGCCTACATTTGTTATCCGACGAAATCCAGCATCGTCAAATACTTTTATGCCTAGAAGATACAGGGTTTCATAATTGGTGTATAAAGCTTGTTTATTAAAGTGAATTTTAATTTAAAATGTTAAAAAGTCGTAAACGGAAGGAATAACAATGTGTGTAAACTTATGCTTGGAGTTGTTCATTGTGGATAGTCTAGTAACTCTATCCTTAGATTAAAACGGAGGGAGTACGTGGATTTTTTTCTTTACTAGACATACACTTCCATTTTTTTTTCATTCATGAAATGGTCCGGTTGGTTGTGATAGCTTTTGCTCTTTTCTCTTTCATTGTCATTCCTCCTACTAGGTATACCTACCATTGGTACACTTTAATCGGTACCTAGATGTGGTTGTAGTGTATGTGCACTACACAATATTGTGTAGTGCACATATCATTTTAACACAAAGATGATGATATATCCATCACACATATTGTGTAGTGGACAATCACTACACAATTTTATCCATTTATTTTAATGGGTACGTTTTAATCATTAGCTAGATGTGGCTGCAGTGTATCTGCACTACATAATACGTGTAATGCACATATCATTTTAACTCAAGGAACACGCAGGACAAATATATCTAAGGCAGATTTATTTTTTCAAAGAATTTAACTCCAAATATTAAAAGAGCTGAAATCAGTTGCACGATAGCAGGAAATCATAATAAACCCCGAAAGCTGGTAATACAAGCAATAGATGTTTAAAAAAAAAAAAAAAAATTTTGACAAAAGTTTTAACACTGGAAATAGGAGACCGGCCTCCGAGTTGGAGGGAGAGATCAAACAGAAGACTTCACATCCGCTTCATTCTATAGCAAAGCGACCTGCAACAGTTAACAATAAAAGATTTAATTTATCAGATTTTGTTTTATTTTTAAAATAACAGTATTTTACTTACAGATTTAAACAGAAGACTCTTCAACATTTTTATATTCATATCTATATATATACTAGTGAAACGGGACTCAGTAACGCACGGAAATCTTACGTCTTATAAGTTTAAACTTATTTGACGATATTAAATACGGCGTACGTAGAGATGTAACGAACCGATTCGTAACATGATTTTAAGCGCAAAATGAAAAATAAAACATTTTACGTCGATCTCCCTTCGGCAATCGAGATGGTTAATAGATCGAAAGAAAGAGGAAAGGAAGAGGTAGAGGATAGAGGGTAGAGGGTAGAGGGTGGAGGGTAGAGGTTAATAGATCGAAAAACGGATCGGAAACAACCCCACGCATCCCTTCTTTTTATTTGTTTTATTTTATATATTTGGCTATACTTCTCAACGAAGGTAACAGACATAACATTAATATATATTTTATTACTCCATTCATTCTTATTTATATGTCGCAGTTGCCAAAATCAATTTTTTTTTAATATGCCGTAGTTTTATTTTCAATACATATTTTAATACTATTTCCGTTTTTCAATATTACTTTTCAACTTTGTAGGCTCATTCAACCAAAATGATGAACCAATAAAAAAAAAAAACACGTGTCACACCCTCACTCCCTCCCAAACACTTTCCTTTCTTATTTAGATAGAAAGATTCCAGTAAAATTAGCACCGTGCTCCAAAGACGCAATGCGATTCATCGCTTATATGATTTAACATATTAAGTGTACATGAATTATGAAGTTAAATACTATTTACAATATTATGTGTAGTCAAATTGTATGATGTTACACAATCCTTTTCTAATATGATTGCACATTTACTGGGATGTGGCATATTCACACACTATTTTCTATTCTACTCGCGTTCGAGAAAAATACATAGATTAAGAAAGTGTAGCGGTGTATTGAATATGAAAAATTAATTGGTTGAATGAGCCTACGAAGTTGAAAATTAATGTTTAAAAGTGGAAATAGTATTAAAATATGTATTGGAAATATAACTACGACATATTAAAAAAAATTTGATTTTGGCAACTGCGACATATAAATAGGAATGGATGGAGTAATAAAATATTAATGTTATGTCTGTTTTCTTTCGTCGAGAAGTATAGCCAAATATATAAAATAAAACAAATAAAAAGAATGGGTGCGTGGTGTTGTTTTCGATCCGTTTTTCTTCTCGGTAATGATTTTGGTGTCTATCTCGAGAGAGTTGTGTGGTTCAGACACAAAGCAAAATAATATGTAAATAAATTGGAACCGGATACATCTCAAACACAACACATAATAAGATTAAATTAAGGCTAATATGCAGATTTAAAAAAAAAACAAAAAACAAAAAAATAAAACAAAACGATGAACAGTAAATGCCTGTGCCATGAACAGTAGAAACAGTTGGGCCGATGAACAGCAATTTAAAAAAAAAAAAAAAAAAAAAAGGTTGGCCTGGCTTACTACCATAAACAAAATGAAAATAAAATGAACAAAAAAAAAAAAAAAAAAAAAAAAAAAAAAAAAAACACTTGTCATACAAACACAACTTTTTCATTCTTATTAGTATAGGAAGATATGTACACACATGATATAGAAAGTCCAAATTATCAGACTTTGTCTCCATTGATAAAGGCGTGTCCTATAAATTAAATGTAGTGTTGTGTCTATTACAACATGTATATAGAAAGTCCAAATTATTCTCCAAAAAAGGAAAGTCCAAATTAAACTATTCATTTCCATATTTTACATATATTAATATTATTATGTCATTGAGTATAATACAAAACAGAGAAAGTTCGTCTAAATTTTGTGGTTTGAAGTGCCGATACAGCTAGATATATAGGAATCATTATTACATCTTAATTAAAGGACGTTTACTCTAATCCGTGGCCACAATGATACAGCAATTCGTTTAAGGAGATATATAGTGTTATCGATTGTCTCAGTTTGCATTTCGCTTTTATTTTTTTTAATGCACCGTGTCATTGATTGAAATATATAGCATTAAGAAACGTCGTTAAAGTAGTAGAATTGTCATCCCCGTATAAGTGAGACACATAAATGCAGGGACGGACGTAAGATTTCGAATAAGGGGTGCAATAAAATTTTTAAAGGTAGGGGGCAAACTAAAAGCATCGTATAAATTTTAGTGAATTTTTTCGGATCAAGGGAGGCAATGCCCTCTTGGTTGTATGTAGGTCATTCATGCATAAATGTCTTGTCATTCGGTTTGCTTAAATTTCTTTAAACCAAACGATTACGACGGTCTCAAGTTGACCCGGACAGTATATATATATTTTATTAAGCCGCTACCAGGTCAAAGTGCTGGGGCGTTAGAGGATCAATGTAAGGATGGTCTCTACAATTCACCTCTCAGTATATAGGGACGTAGAATGCTCACCCCATATAAGTGTGAGACGTACATAAATATCTTCATTAACTCCGGGCAAAGTTATTTATTTAGACAAGCGATAAAACTGGTCTGCATTGATTGACCAAACAAATTTATGACTTATTTAGCCGCTACTAGAACAAAGCTGTTACGTTACCGAAAATAGCATTATTTACATGTTTATATAGCAACTTTTATAACATAATTTGCATGGAAAAAAGGGTATATATATATATATATATATATATCAAGGTCGCAGCATGTATAGATATATAATATATAGTACTGAACTTACACTCAGATACTGCAGGTGAAACCAGGGGGTGGTGTCTTTCCACAAGTAACAAGTAGATCAAGTGCAATTGGAAGAAATATGTTGAGGTTAAGGAGCTTGAGCTTGAGTGTTGTGCAAAGGCAAACAGCTGCTTCAAGCTCCAAAAGCCCACCAAGAATTGGGCAGCATTGGTTAACAACAGGATCACCAAGTCCAATGTGCACTAAACCACCAAGAAGATCCACACATGCTCCTAGTTTCAATACATCAATAGGACAAGTATCCTTCTTAGCCGGTGCTGGTACCGTGGGCGGAAGAGTAATCGGCCCGACAGGGGGAAGAGTAATGGGTGGTGTCACGACCGGTGGAAGTGTCACCGGTGGGAGAGTAATGGGTGGCTTTACAACCGGTGGGAGGGTAATGGGTGGTTTTACAATGGGGGTAGGGTGATGGGTGGTAAGATGACAGGGGGTTTTACAATTGGGGGTAGGGTGATAGGGGGTTTAACAATGGGGGGTAAGGTGATAGGGGGTAGGATGATAGGGGGTTTAACAATAGGAGGCTTAGGTTTCTTGTGCTTGTGAGAGGAAGGGGCACAATCAAGATCAACAGGATTGGCTGAGGAAAAAAAGAACAAAGAAATGAAGAGAAGGGCAGTTAGCTTTGTGGAATCCATGGTGGTTGAGGTGGAAAAGAAGGGATTGGGCAGATAAAGAATGTAGGATAGATTGATGTTATATACAATATACTAGGAAAGAAAAAAATATATGAAACCCTAAATTAAATAGCAGAACCCGTGAATATGGGGGCTACCTCAATGGGAGCTGACAATTTTTGCTAGTTGTCATGCATGGCAGCTCTGCCTATAATGCATGCATGTTCATCTTTTCCACTGAAATTATATTATTTGTTTTTCCGCCTCTGTCAATAGGGATTCAATTTAGTGATGGTATACTGTTGTTTGCCTATCACCCCGCAAGAAAAAAAAAAAAAAAAGAAAGAGTAACGATACACCGAGCCAGGATTTTTGTTTAGAGTGGCGAAATTCAAATTTCTGAATAAAATGTAGTGGAAAAAGAGTGTTAAAAAAAAAGCCTCTTACATACAAAGTAGAAAGTTGTGCATATGCATTCAATTAAAGATGTTAACTATATTGTGTTTAATATTAATAATTGATAAATATTTTAATAATTTAATTGATAAAAATTACGAGGACACACGACTGACCCTATGTAAGTTTAATTTTTAATGATAATAGACATGTTATAGTTAGAATTGTGGCTCATTTCAAGCATGTGTTGTTAGCTATTCATATGGTGGCTAATTATTCAAATGATGGATCTTGGAAAAGTCTCCCATGGCTATAAACTACCCCTCCCTCAATTGTAGTAGCACCCCATTTTCAGCTAAATATTAACTTCAGTACAAAGTGATGATTCTGAGAGATAAATTTGTGTGTGTAAATTTCTCTAATCTAAAAATTGCTGTTTCCGGTGGATGTATGCGAATTGCTGAACCACGTTAAATCTGTGTTCTTGTTCTTCCATTAACATTCCGCTGTGCTTTACTTTTCGTTTCGGGTGTTTCCGCACAACAAATTGGTATCGGAGCTATGGTTTGTTAAAAAAACCTGGAACGTAAAGTTGCTCGAAATTGCTTTCTGTTGATTTCATCTGATAGCCCTCGTTTTCAGAAGTCCGCTGCTTCAAACGGTGTGAACGGACCTTTGAATACCAAGATATCAATCTTGGAAGTTTCCCGTTTTTTCCTTTCGTTTAAACTGCATTCTCGTCAACAGGAGACGGGTGAAGAAGAATGAGTTGACCCGGTCAGCCCTTTGACCAGACCCAGTCAACTTTATTTTCTTTGACCAAAATTGAACCAGCGATTAAACCGATTGAACCAAATTGAAAATCTAGCTGATTTGGCTGAATACTTTTCAAAGTTTGGTCGGTTCCTAGTTAATTGGACCGTTCTGAGTTCATTACGAGCTCCGTTTTTCCATTCGAGGTCTCGAAAAGGGAGAAACACTGATTGTGATTATTTATAATGGCTGACAACCAATTAGTTTCAGAGGTTGCCGAGGAAAAAATCACTAGCGGTTCAATGAGAAAAAATATGTTGTCCAATACAAAGTTTGAGGTGGAGAAATTCGACGGCACCAACAACTTTGGTATGTGGCAATGTGAATTTTCAGATCTTTTATTCCGGGAAGGAACCGATGTGGCCTTAGGTTCTAAACCTACGGACATGTCCAATGAAGACTGGGATTTCATCAACCAGCAAGCTTGTGGCACAATCCGATTGTGCGAAGCAAAGGAGCAAAAGTATTTTGTCATGAAGGAGACTATGTCAAACATTCTTTGGAAGAAACAGGAGGACAAGTATATGACGAAAAGCGTAGAGAATCGTCTCTACCTGAAAAAGAAGCTTTTTCGTTTTTAGTACAAAAGAGGTACGCCCATGATTGAGCATCTGGATAATTTCAACATGATTCTTGCGGATTTGCATAAGCTAGATGTGGAGATTACGGATGAAGACATGGCACTTTTGTTGTTGAATGCTCTGCCAGAAACTTATGAAAATTTAACCACAACTCTGTTATACGGTAAAAGCGAGGTTAAATTCACTGATGTTTCAAATGCTTTGGTGAATAATGAGTATCGGAAAAAGGATCAACATGATCACGCAGATACTACATCAGAAGCTGTGACGGCATCGAGAGGTCGGTCAAACAACAAATCAGTGAAATCTTTTGGATGTGCTCGCTCAAAGTCGAGAGGAGACTCTCGAAGATGACCGAAAAGGATGAATACGTGTATTGTCGTCAAAAGGTGCACTGGAAGAAGGATTGTCCAAATAAGCACAAGTCTACTGCAAATGTTACAGAAAAGACAGAAGATGAAGACATGGCATTCACTGCATCTTCTTCTGTTAATTCATTTGAAAGATGGATTCTGGATTCTGGATGTTCTCTCCACATGTGTCCAGATCAAAAATTGTTCTCAAGCTTCGAGAAGATAGACGAAGGAGTTGTTCTTATGGGAAATGACAATGCTTGTCAAACAAAAGGCATTGGATCAGTACGGCTGAAGATGCACGATGGTACAATCAGAAAACTTACAGATGTAAGGTATGTGCCTGATTTGAAAAAAAAATCTAATATCTCTTGGGACTCTAGAATCCAAGGGTTACAAAATAACCATGGAAGGTGGAGTTATGAAGGTAGTAAGAGGTGCCTTGTTAGCCATGAAAGGTAATCGAGAAAGAAATCTTTATTACCTTGACGCCCATACAGTTCTCGAAAGAGTATCTATCTCCACGACACTGAAGAGAGTTCATCTGATACGTCAAGGCTTTGGCACATGCGCTTAGGGCATGTTGGTGAAAAAGCTTTGCTAAACCTTGTGAGTAAATGTTTACTGAAGGGTGCCAAGGGTGGAAAAATTGACTTTTGTGAACACTGTGTCTTTGGCAAACAAACAAGAGTCAAGTTTGGCACTGCTATCCATCAAACAAGGGAGCATTGGACTATGTGCACAATGATGTTTGGGGACCGTCTCAGAATGCTTCATTGGGAGGTAAACATTGGTTTGTTACATTTATTGATGATTTTCCAAGATATGTCTGGGTGTATACCATGAAGCACAAGCATAAAGTTTTGGACATCTTTCTTACTTGAAAGAAAATGATCGAGACTAGACAGGAAGAAAAAATCAAGAGGCTCCGTTCTGATAATGGTGAAGAATACAAATCAGATCCATTCAAGAAAGTATGCCATAAGAAGGTATAGTCAGACATTTCACTGTACCAAAAACACCACAACAAAATGGTGTTGCTGAACGGATGATCGAACTCTTGTTGATAAAGTTCGATGCATGCTATCTCAATCTGGATTAAGCAAGGCATACTGGGGAGAGGCGTTATCTTATGCCTCTTATATCATAAACAGACTACCAACTACAGCACTGGAAGGAAAAAATCCAAAGGAGGTTTGGTCTGAGAAAGCTGTTTCTGACTACGATTCTTTACGCATATTTGGTTGTCCTGTATACTATCATGTAACAGAGTCAAAACTAGATCCAAGAGCCAAGAAAGCTCTTTTCATGGAATTTAGTGAAGGAGTTAAGGCGTTCCGCCTCTAGGATTCCGAGTCAAAGAAGATTTTGACGAGTCTGTGATGCTAAAACAGACATCACAAGACAAAGAGAATGATAATCCGAATTCTTATAAGCAGGTGGAGGTTCCTGAACTTACACCTGAGGTTAGACAACCAGAATCTATTGCCACCAGTAGACCGAAAAGAAATATTCAGAAACCTGCTCGCTACACTGACATGGTATCATATGCTCTTCCAATTACCGGAGATAATATTCCATACAACTTCAAAGAAGCTAAGAAAAGTGTGGAAAATGATAGTTGGAAGATGGCAATGGAGGAAGAGATGAAATCTCTTCATCAGAATCAGACTTGGGAGCTTGTCCCACTTCCAAAAAGGAAGAAGGCGATTGGTTGCAAATGGGTCTATGCCAAGAAGGATAATGCTCTTGGCAGTAACACTATTAGATACAAAGCTAGACTGGTAGCAAAAGGCTATGCTCAGAAGGAAGGTATCGACTACAATGAGATATTTTCATCCGTTGTTAAGCATTTATCTATACGAATGTTGCTAGCTTTGGTTTCACAATACGAACTTGAGCTTGCTCAACTTGATGTCAAAACTGCATTCTTACATGGAACTTTGGATGAGGAGATCTACATGGCACAATCTGAAGGATTCAAAGTTGCAGGTCGTGAAAACTGGGCTTGCAAGTTGAGGAAATCACTTTATGGTTTGAAGCAGTCTCCAAAACAGTGGTACAAGCGTATTGATAATTTTACGAAGAAACAGAAGTACAAACGCATTCATTTTGATCACTGTGTCTACTTGAAGAAGCTCCAAGATGGTACATTTGTCTATTTTCTCTTATATGTTGATGATATAAGAGCAAGGTGGAGATCGACAAATTGAAGGCTCAATTGAGTTCAGAGTTTGAGATGAAAGATCTTGGAGAGGCCAAAAAGGTTTTAGGAATAGAAATCCGTAGAGACAAGTTGAATGCCACAGTCTGTTTGACACAGACTCAGTATCTGAAAAAACATACTTTAGAGGTTTGGTATTGATGACAAGACGAAACATGTAAGTACTCCGTTGGCCCCGCATTTCAACTTGAGTGCATCTATGTCTCTAAAAACAGAAGCAGAGAAGAGGCAAATGGATTCTATTCCATATGCAAATGCAGTTGGAGCTCTGATGTATGCAATGGTTTGTACAAGGACATATATTTCTCATGCTGTCAGCATGGTAAGCCGATATATGCACAACCCTGGTAAGGGACATTGGCAAGCAGTAAGATGGATTTTAAGGTACATTCATGGAACTATGGATATTGGTTTGAAATTCGAGAAAGACAAGAAGAATGTCAATCGTCTAGTCGGATACGTCGATTCAGATTATGCTGGTGATTTAGACAAGCGTCGATCAACGACTGGTTACGTGTTTACCATGGCAAGAGGACCAGTAAGCTGGAGATCAACGCTACAGTCCGCAGTTGCTTTGTCTACCACAGAGGCAGGGTATATGGCAATCATAGAAGTATTTAAGGAAGGCATTTGGCTCCTTAATTTTGTGAAAGACTAAGGGATTCGTCAAGAGAATATTGAAATTTTCTGCGACAGTCAAAGTGCCATATGTCTGGCAAAGAATCAAGTCCATCATGGTCGCACCAAGCACATCGACGTTCGATACCACTTTGTTCGGGAAATAGTAAAAGAATGGGAAAATCTACTACAGAAGATCAGAACTACAGACAATCCTGCAGACATGTTAACAAAGGTGGTTACGAAGGTCAAGTTCCAACACTGCTTGGACTTGGTCGATATTTCCCGAGTGACAGGCGCCTAAGGGCGCAAATGGAAGCAGCATTTTTCCAGTGGGGGAAAGTTCGCCAAGGTGGAGATTGTTTGAATTGTGGCTCCTTTCAAGCATGTGTTATTAGCTATTCATATGGCGGCTAACTATTCAAACGATGGCTCTTGGAAAAGTCTCCCATGGCTGCTAAAAGTTATCCCACGGAGGAAAATATGACACCATCTTCTCCTATATAAACTACCCATCCCTCAATTGTAGAACCATCCCATTTTCAACTAAGTATTAGCTTCAGTACAAAGTGAGGATCCTGAGAGATAAATTTGTGTGCGTAAATTTTCTGTAATCTAAAAATTGTTGTTTCCGGTGGATGTAGGCGAATTGCCGAACCACGTTAAATCCGTGTTCTTGTTCTTCCATTAACATTCCGATGTGCTTTACTTTTCGTTTAGGGTGTTTCCGCACAACATTTATTATGTAAAGTAGTGCTTAAAATGATTTAACACACACACACACACACACACACACACACACACACACACACATATATATATATATATATATATATATATATATATATACAATTATATATCTACAAATACATATAGATTATATACGTACACAGTTCCGTTTGTTGTGCCTACAATCCCAAATTATTGTTTGAAGTTTGTTTTATTTTACCATTAAAATCTACTCACACACTTTTCAATCCATCCCAACACTTAAAATCTACTCACCCACTTTTAAGTTCTGTTGAATCCAGTCTTTGTACGGGTCCAATTACTTTTGATTGTTGGCCTAATATTTCTATTTCACTAAATGATCCAAACATCCTCATATCACTGGTGCTTCAAATAAAAATGCACAATTAAAAAATGTTAGAAGGATCAATTCCTATTACTATTATTTTTAGATTACACTACAGAGCCATGATTTCAACCTTTTCTACAAAAGTAAGATGTTATAGTCCAAAAGGAGAAACACTTCTCCTACAAACAGATCTTTCAAGGTCTTATAAGTGCACATCTAAAACCATCAAATGGAAAGATATTACTCTTCCAGATGAATGGGTCTTAGAAAATAAAGTCCCAACACAAAATAGGTTTCCAGAACCAAATTCAGAACTAAGACATGTTACTCAATTCACTGATGGCAAGGTAAAACTTCTTTTTGACAGAAGAAGAAGTACGAGTGCCAGATACACTGATTCTAGCTATGCTTCTGAAGATACTTCTGCTACAATTGATCTAGGTAGAGTATCTCAAATACCTTCAGTTATAGGTACCTCGAACCCAAGGAATTCGATCTCCGATATCCCTGTTACAAGACTAAGGAACGTAGATTATGTTTCACAGATTCCAAGATCTTTCTATCATACAGAAAACGTAGGAAGCAATGACACAAACACTTCAGAACCAACAAACACTCCTGAACCAACCAGCCCCTCGTTTTCAGCCATTACCGATAACCTTAATGAACTCAATATCAAAAGATTTTACAATAAACAAAAAAGTTCTCCAAAATGACTTTTACTCTGAAATAAATATAAAGAAAAGGACTTGGTTCTTTGACAAATTTATGCTAAAACGACAAGAAATTCAAAATAAGTACTATGACTTTGTAAATCAAAATAAAATTCATATATATTTCTTTGACTGGTTTGAAATTTACTCCCTCGAAAATCATATTGACTATCCTTTCTCAAACATAATTAGTCCTATTACCATTCGCAATAAGAATCCAGAATGGGAAACTACTCAAAATTCTGAAAAAATAAAATCTACTCACCCACCTTTTCAAGGTATAAAAACCAAAAATCCTTTTCAATCCATGTAGATTTTGAGTTATACTTAATATTATCCAAACCCCCTTTGTTAGACATTCATATTTGCTGAGTGTTTTTGCCCAAACAGTAAGAGAGCAAGCCTATTGGCATTTTAATCTTATTTTGGGATTGTAGGCACATAAGAATTATTAACAAAAGGACTATGGATTCTATATTTCGTAGAACTACATCTTCTAGGTCTGTATCAAGTTCTGTTCAAGAAAGTTCAAAAAGGATTATACATACAGATGAAATAATAATTGAGGATTTTAATAAATCTCTTGACAATTGGAAAATTCCAAAAGTAAACAAAAGCCAAATATATGAATCATCAAGATACATCAGTTTTAAATCAGATTTTACCATTAAAATCTACTCACCCACTGTTTTATACAAAACCAAAACAATCAACATATATATATATATATATATATATATATATATTCAACATTAATTTTTTCCAGAATTCTACAAACCTAAAATGGATAAATCAGTTGGATACAAAATCACAAATCCAACCTCGGTCAGCTTTTGAAAAAAAACATGCTGATATCTATACAAAATCCAACTGATTTATCACATTGCTTATTCGCTTCCTATCCGTCAGAATTGAAAGCTTACCGATGAAGGGTTGACTATAGAGAGTATCGATTTGAGTGAAATTGCTTATTCCATTTGATAGAAATTGCTTATGAAATGAGAGTTTTAAAAGATCTGAAATTGTTGATGAGAGGAGATTTTGATTAGAGGGGAGTTTACATACAATGAATTCTTTAGAATATTTTGCGGTTAATGCTAATTATTGTGTTCTATCTGAATACGGTAGGTAATGAATCTAAAATATACACAGGATATTTGTACAATAATTGGAATATTCCTTAAAACGTAGAGTGTGGATCACATGTTTATTTCCGGGTTTGGAGCGGGTCATCGGGTATAAACCGGGTTTGGGTCAAAATCAATTTTAAATCTCTTCCTCAATATGTATATAGTATAGATATAGATATGGACCCATGCATCATGCACAGATTTATGGCTAAAATCAAAACCTATTTTTATTTTATAGCTGGATGTACGTCATCGTTTGGTCAGTACGTACAGACACTATTGCGTAAACATTTTTTTACACGTTTCACACATCAACTAGAAAAAAAACATTTGAAAGTGAATTGGGACGTTTCACACGTCAATCACCAAAAACACATTTGAAAGTGAATTGGGGTGAGACATGTGCTAATGCTTTGAAACCCATGCATAAAATAATTACTTGATAATTTATAATTTTTTGAAAAAATTGGTATTTCTTTTTGGAGGGAAATAATGCTTATTCGGGGCCGACGGGGGTGAGAATCGAACTTTTGGTTGTCACGAAGAAGTACAATGACTTTTATATACAAGTCTAATAATATATTTTATTGCTTTCATATCCTCATACCTTTTTATATACTAACAATTCTTCAACACGTTTGGCGTGCAACCTAAAATCGAATAGCTTGATAGTTGTAGCCAAGAAAATTACCGTGCATCTTATTCCTTTATTTTGACGCATGTTTTTTCTTTTATATTAATTATGCAAAAATATATGACCAATGTTATATAACATCAGCTTTATACTTATGAGCAACTTAAACTTTCATTGGCATCTTATTTCCTCTTATTGATTACAATGGAACACACATATTTGAATTGAAGTTTTATTTATGATTCGCTAATAACTAAATTCTTATAAATTATTATCTTTTCATGTGTGTAAAATTGTATATCTGTATTATTGATCCACATATATTTAATCTTTTCCGCCTTGCATCGCACGGTAAAAAGCTAGTATTAAATAATAATGTGTAATATTAAAGGAGTTATGTAAATGTGAAATTTCAAAAAGCAAAAATATTTTTAAAAAAATAAAAATAAAATGAAAAATGAGACAGGTAAAAAGTGAACCTGAAAATGCAAAGAGTGTGGGAATCTCTCCCAACATTTGCCCAATATTTTTTAAATAATATTCCAACCGGGGTTCGATCCCATGACCTCTAGCTCTGATACCATGTAAAGAATTGTGGAAATATTTTCCTTGTATTCGTCAATCACGTAAGTCCGGTATATATAGTAATATCTAGGGTATTTTCATCTAACAATAATTACCACTCTGACCTTACTAATATATAATTACAAAATACATCCCATATATCACAATATATCGTAATAAGATACAATCATAAGAATCATTCAGCATTAGTCATAAGAATTATTCTGCATTAATTGTGTGGTCAACTGTATCTTCAACATCGAACTCTTCTTTGAAGGTCAAGTGTTATCTCTTGTGATCTTATCTTTCAATACCCCACACATGAAGCCTATAAAACCGACCATTGTCCTCCCAACAAGAACTATGTAACATTGGCTTTGTCTTATACACTTTGGTACGTAGGTAATCTCAATGACACTAACGAGGACGGATTTAACACTGACACGTGTCATGCACACAATCCTCAAACAATAAGGCAAAATAAACTTAAGACTCTAACTCTAAGGGCCATGAGCCTCACTATAAGCCTAAGGGCCGATCTCCGCCCTTAAGAGTGAAGTTGACCAGGTTGATCCTCAGTCCACCACAGGTCGGTCATGATAAAGTATAGGCCAACCTGCGTAGCTCGGTCACCTTGACCTCGGCTGCTCGCCGTAGGTCGGCTAGAGCGTATAATGATAAGTACATATTATCAGGATAATTATGGAAAGAATCCAAAGCAATTAAGACTCTGATCTTCATCATTTAAATACCGTGATTATCTCCTAAAATCAAGGGATAAGCATAGGATGATAATACTTGTGAGGCACAAATATAGAGTCCATAATGGACACGGGCCATGCAGGCCTAGGGCATAAGTATTCCCTATATAAGCGTTCATAAGAACTACGGAAGACTTGATTCCAACATAGGCTTTGGATACATAGGCAAATTGGAAAAATCTCAGGCTCAGTCTAAATCACCCCACAAATATCTTCTCCTTATTCTTAACTTTTCTACTTATTTTTCTTGATTCAATTACTACTAGATTAAACGGCCCAGATTATTACCCGACGAAATTTTGCCTGGTCAATTGGCGCTAGAAGGAGGGCCTTCTACTTGTAATTTATTAAGGTTTAAGAAACTAGGCAATGATGCTGAATTCTTGAAGGATCAAGCGTTGGATGTTGATGAAGTTCTGATCATTTTTAGCGAAAAAGATGAACACAACACATTGGGATACATTCGGGTCACCATGATCAATACCATTTATGGAGGCCCCGGGGAGAACAGCAGCAGGGTTGTTGATCCCTCCAATAAAAAGCAACGATTCTCCGGTGAAGTAGCATATGGTCCATGGGACCCTTTCCCTTGTTGATAAATAATGAAGGATTGGTAATCGAAGCCGTGGTTAATCGGAACCTAGTAAAAAGAGTTTATGTGGACACCGGAAGCACGGTGAACATACTATACCACCATGCCTTCCAGTCGATGGGATCAGAGAGTCGAGAACTAACACCTGTCTTGGCTCCGTTATTCAGGTTCGTCGGGCCACATGTTTTACCTATGGGAATAATTGAGTTTGCCACTACCTTCGGCCAAGAGCCAAGGGGTAGAACTTTGATGATTAGTTATATTGTCGTCCGATCTCCATCTCCCTACTGTTAGGAAATCTATGCGGGAATGTATCGGAATTTAAAATTTATTTCCTTTTTACCAAGATCGACTTTGTTTAAAACAATAAACACGTTAAGTAGTAGACGGTGAATACCTTGTTTGATCTTCTAAGGAGAGTAATCATGCGGGCAAGCCGTTCACCTGTCCGGCCTCTATCAATAACCGTACGAGCACCTCATCGGAATCTACTCTGGATAGCTACTAGAAAAACCCGGTTGCTAGACCAGCCTTTTTTCTCTCACAAAACTCTCAAATATTTTCTAGTAAAATATTTCTCTTGCATAAAATTGATCAGGTGGATGCTGGAGGTCTTTGGAAGCACATCACACTTTCTAAGGGTGGTCCTCATTTATCCCACCTCTTTTTCGTAGATGATCTCCTTCTTTTTGGAGAGGCCAGTGAGGTTCGGGCACTTGTTATGGATGCAGTGTTGGGGGAGTTCTGTAGTGTCTCGGGAATGAAAATTAATACGGCTAAGTCAAAGTTTCAGACCTCTCATAACGTTAGTTTGATAAGACGAAAAACTATCACGGAGGCTCTTGAAATTCAGCGCACCCAAAATATGGGGTCGTATTTGGGCGTGCCTCTTCTCCAAGGTAGATTGAAGGTGTCATCCTTCTTCTTTCTAGTAATCAAGATGAAGAAAAAACTTGCTACCTGGAAGGCAAACTCTCTCTCTAGTGTAGGCAGAGCTATTCTTGTGCAAACTTCTCTTGCATCTTAAACGTTTTATGCGATGCAAACCATAAAATTACCAGCTGGAACAATTTCTCATTTGGAGAGGATATGTAGAGACTTTTATTGGGGAGATACAGAGGAGAAGCGGAAAATTCACCATATTGCGTGGCATAAACTGTGCCTTCCCAAAAATGCTGGAGGACTTGATTTCAGGGTTAACAGAAATGAATAATGCTTTTGTTTGGCTAAATTAGCATGGCAATATATGACCAACAAGAAAGCTTAATGGGTTGATATTTTTAAAGCAAAGTATGGAGATATTCATTTGCCTCTTAAACAAGGCAGCTCGTTGGTTTGGAGAAGCATTCATGGTGCGGCTCGTATCATTGATGATGGTTCTGAATTTTCGAATGGAGCACTTGCTTGGAAAGACAACTTAAAGGGCCTGTTTACAGTTAGCTCGGGGTACCAATTACTACAGATGATTCGATTTGGCAGGACATTTGGTGACTGAAAGGACCTAATCGGAAATATCATCTTATTTGGACTCTCTGTCATGATGCTTTACGGGTTAATAAGCAGATGTACAATTGCCAGGTTGTTCAGTCAAGCTTCTGTGTATTTTGAGGCTTGGAGGAGGAAACTGCACTACATGCCTTGCGAGATTGTGTGTGGCCCAATGCCGTTTGGAATATGTTTTTAGATTCCCACTGCAAACAAGATTGTTTCGAAGCTGAAACGACGTTGGATGGATCAAAACAGCCCAGAAGACGGCTCTACCTCCCATGGGGACTGCTAAATGGATTTATGTTTGGAGGGAGATGATTTATGGCATTTGGCACTGGATGAATAAAATGATATTTGGAGAAAGGGCCACTCGGCCCCCACCCCAAATTTTTATTGCACAAATGATAGACAGGGCAAGGAATATTAGACTAGCTCGGGGTTTAGAAGAACAATAGAAGTGAGTTCATTTGCTGTAAAATAATTTCTACCATGTAATAGCTTCGGCTTTCAAGTATAAAATAAAAAAGATCGTTTAAAATATTTATTATTATTATTTTTTAATAAATTTTAAAAAAAAATATATATATATATATATATATATATATATATATATATATATATATATATATATATATATATATATATATTTTCTCTGCAATTGTGATGCATAAAAGAGATAATGAAGGTGGCGCCCCATATGCCCTCTAATTGCCTTGGAGAAGAGTCTTGAGTGGAGTATGGAGAAAGAAAATATTTTACTTAGTATAATAAGGAAAATATATCTTCAGATTTATCTCATTTAATACTCAATATCTTCTATTATATATTTCCAGGATATATATCAATATCTAATATTGAATATATATTTATTATATTCATAAATATATATTTATTATATTTAATATATATATATATATATATATATATATATATATATATATATATATATATATATATATATATATATATATATATATATATATATATATATATATATATATATATTATATGTGTATATATCACATATATATACTACACATATGTATATACGTCAATAAATATATATTACACATGTGCACATGTAAATCATATATACATACATAACACAAGCATATTTATATATACATTTATTAATATCTAATATTAATACATAATAATATAATACTATGATTAATTAATTTGTAAAATCCATGTGTATCATATACACATCACAAGCGCTCCATATAGCCAATAATTGGCTTCCGGATTATTCTTAATTAATGAACATAATTAATATCTTGTATTTAATTTATTCATAATAAATAAATACCACCATATTAATTTACCACTATAACACTTTATAGTCGAGATTAAACTTTCCTTATTTAGTTATCACTATAACCGCATTTTAATCCGGCCAGATGTTCTTATGTGTGTGACCCGATAGACGTCCGAATATGTTGGGCGTAGACATAAAGCACATTTACTAAAATACCCTTCATACCTAACGATCACAAAATAGCATCTAGCAACACATCGTGACCCCCAATCATCGGAAGAGTCAAAAGCGATGACTACTACCTTTCATGTGAAACAGTTATCGTGTAAATAGAATCCTACCGCCGTTACAATATCCATACAGTCGTATCTCGAGTGTCAATACATTAACGACCGTATCTTATAATCCAGATAACATGCTCTCTGTAAGTAACTCAGTTACTTCCACTTTACAAAGATTCACAAGAGCTAGACATTCCTTATAAGAAGCCCTTTCGAATATTTACTCCTACTATTAGTATACGTGACGGATGAACAAACATGTATCCTACGCATGCTTCAATATCATTCCCGAGAACTACCGCATGATCGCCTCTGGATAGGGGAAACCTCAATAGTGTCAAAGCACGACAATCCTCCACACCCTGATGCCATGAAGACTCCGGTCTCAGGATAATTACACAACTGCCACATACTGCGACACTTAATGTAAGTGGGTCAGTCTAACGTACGCAGTCTCTAATACACGTCCGCGTACAGTCCAAGTGTCTCTACACTTTGATAGATGAGATTTATCCCTATCTTCATAACATAGAAGACATTCAATGCGTGCTAGTCTAATCGTACTACTAATTTCCATTTTAATAGTACATGCGACTAGAGACATTTAAGTATCAAACTTTTTAAAGTGAGTCAAGATCTCATCAACCATAATCACCATTATTATTTCTCTTTCACAGTTTGACAGTAGGGACATTATCATAAATACATTATCATAATTGGTTTGTTAAATGAACAAATAAATAATAACAGAAAATCCATTTATTATATGTATAAACATAAAGAAATAGTAGAAATGATCCGACCCGGTCGGATCTGGTCCAACCCGATTGGGTTCAGGACACTATTTCAACAATCTCCCACTTGGCCTAAACCCAATCACTCGTACACACAAGACCAAGTTGATACTCAAGAATCTCATGCAATACTCACAACCAACCCTAAGCGTGAACGGATCACTTTCCATGGGGACTCAGACTACCTTTATATCATGATCCAAATGATCAAGTCAAAAGGAACCGCCTCAACACACACATGAATCACTGACGAGACCCTGGTCCTTGCCTAAGCAATGAATCCACCTACTCTATCAGCTATATAGAAAAGGTTGAGGAACCATACAAAGTTCAGGAATGAACCTCTTAGATCCATGTAATGCTTCTGCTGTGCCTCCAAGGCCTTACTGTGTTTTGTCTTAGTTGTAGAATCTACAATGATATCTAGATAAGAACATTTCCAGCTCATTGTATCACTTAGTTAAAGTGACCGCAAACCCAGACTGTAGCTCCCACTATCTTCTTAAGACTCAGGGTATACATGTGTATATCTACGTTTATTCGACTCCAAGTTTCAGTAAACTAGGAACCCATACTTAACACCTTTAAGATATTCTCAACATTTACCAGAATCACTTTCACACTTGCTCATGACTCCTCATGTACGTGACATGGATCTTATTGCGGTAGCAAAGGGAACCTTCCATAAGTACCATCTTTCACCCTATTCTTAGAACTGATGTCCTGTCATAGATAGATCCTGAGAGCACTGGCTAGCAGTTTCTCTTGACATGATCTATGCTAAACTCTTTTAGCATCTCATCTATAAAGGTGAACTGTGATAATTAAGCAGTATCCAATTCTATCACTATAGATTCTTTATTTCCAAAATAAGAACTTCCGTTCCAAGAGCTTTCATGAAAGCCTTGAATTACCAAACATTAATTGACTGTATCACGGGGTTTTTATTCTGAAAAGGATATTCAAAACCTTGCTCGAGAAGAATGACACTTCCACTAAATCTTTTTCACATTAGGCATATCTTTCTTCTTGATGGAATCAAACTCTTTTGATCTATCAAAGCAAATAACTTATACAGAGAAACTTGTTCGAGTCCACAAATGGATCCATTTGGCATATTTATTGTTTGTCCTTGGAAAGGCTGACACAAGTTTAGAGAGGGGGGAGGGGTGAATAAACTTGTCATCAAAAGCTAAGAGTACCCCAGGAACTGAGTTTCTTCTAAACTCAAACTGAACTATCAAACTGATGTACAATGTAACTCAGCTCATTTTTGTTCCTATCCTTTAACCTTGTATAAGAGTTAGTTAATTCAGCTTAGCTAGAGCTATAACAGAACTAACTTGTAGCAGATAAGATCAAGCCTTTTGGGCAATAGATATGTCAACAAAGATCTAAGTCTCCTATGTATTAGTTCTGTGCTGACTCGGTGTCTTATGTTTGCTGAGTGAAGTAATGAAAAGATAATGCAATAATTAAAGCAATCACAGCACAAATATAAATGCGTAAAGTAAATCAACACAGAGTTTGTTTATGGAAGTTCCGGGTGGTGTAATCCCGTACGTCTCCCCTTCTCCTTTGGTATAGGAGGTATCAATAGAATCTTGAGATAACTGTTACAAAATCCTAGCCCAATGACAGTGCTTCACGACACCCTAGTTTCATTGTCTACACATAATGAAGAAATGTGAGATTGCTCCCTTCACTCTGCACACTGATCCTTCGGAGGTGGAGTTACTCCTTCACCAGCTCACCACTAACATAAACACAATCCGCAGACTAAACCAACAGCTGTGGCAACGGATTGAAACCGTATGAGGAAAGGTGAAGTTGCTCTCCTCAAACTATGCACAGCCAACCCTTTTTCACAAAGGTTAGGTTTAGAATTAATCGAAAGATTAATTAGTGAGCTGTCTGATTCTTCTGGATATGGCGTTGTAGCTCCAAGATGCCTTCTTCCCCCTTAATGGGTTACTGGATATTTCTCTATAATCTTCAAGGCAATTCTGTTGGCTACCCCTTTTCTAGATATGAGTTCTGATTTTCTGGATCTGGATCTTTAGATATATGCTTTGTAAAACTTTTTCAGATCTCACTTTTTCAAGTGCTTCCCTCTGTGTATTTATAAGGGTAATGTAAAGGTCAAATAAATCTTATAGCCGTTACATTTGTCCTTTAGCCAACGTTCATATGTACGACCTTTTGCCGTTTAGATATTTCAAATTCAACAAGGCCTTAACTCAGTTTCTACTCTTCTTCAAAACTGAATACCTCGTATACTTGACATCTGACTTTGATTGACTAAGTCAGGGCATACCATTCAGTTTCTTCTTTTCCTGGTAACTGATAATCTTTGTCTTTAAGATTATTCAACTTTACATGATCTATAGTTCAGTTTCAGGTCACCACAGACTTGCCTGATTCCTGACTTATAGTCACGACTTAATCAGCTTCTAACTGAGTTTGCTACCTTAGTTCTTCAGTCTTCAATAACTGAGTATGTGTCCCTCAGCTCTTCATCAATTGAGTTTGAACCCTCAGTTCTTCATATGTGTACTCAGTTTGCTTGCTGTGACTCAGCTGTTCGCCTAGTTCCTATCTATTACAATGCTTGTCTGAAACAACCTATACAAGGTTCATACTCTAGATAGAACCTATACATTTTTCTCTAGACTATTTCTTGCTTCTTCTTTCATTATGCACTATGACAGTTAGTTATGACTTCATCATCATGGGTTGTATGTGATCTTACTAAATACGTGACGAATCATCATCAAAACACATATATTATTTCCATCAATTTCCCTTTTTTTGATGATGTATCATAACCCTCCCTAAAAGCAATAATAAGATAATAATGCAAGAAATCATGACAAACTAAAATAACAAACTAAAACAGCTGAGTTCATTACAGGGTTGTGCCAAAACAAACTGAGTTACTAGATTAATTACAAATTTTCTTTTTCCAAATATAACATCTTTTCACCAAGAAAAATACTTCTTTTTGTTTCTAAAAGCCTTCTTTCTTTTCCTTCTTCTCTTGATTCATCATTTCTGGGCTTAATATCCAAATATTCATTGATCATACAATTTGCTTCTTCATTATCTTGGTTCTTGAGTTTTATCAAAATTTCTTTAATCTCCTCATCCATTATCTTCTCTTCTTCTTTCGATATAAAACCAAGTTCCTTTTCTTCTGGTTTCAGGATATTTTCCCCCTTAGTTTTTTCCTCTATGACTTCAACTTCCTTTAAACTTTCTTTTAATCTGGCACAAGTTTCAATCTTCTTTCTGATGTTCAACATAGCTTTAACTGAGGCTTCTTCATCTTCCTCAGTTCTTGTTTCTATAAAGACCTCTTCTGCAATCATCTCCTCGATCAATTTATCAGCTGCCTCTCCATTTTGTTGAATAATAAGTAAATCAGTATCCACCTGTCTATCTTGTTCTTCAACCAATTTAGCACAGATTTCTTCAGCTGACTTTGTCTTTGCCAGGATATTTTTAACTTCAGCACCTTCAGTTTTATCAGCATCACCTTCAGTTTCATCTTCCCCCTTGTTTGAAGATATGCATACACTTTCTTCAAATAATTTGTGCAAGGTGATAATGTTGGAGTAATTGTTCAGATCTGAGTAGTGTGCTGTTGAGATAGATTCATGTAAGTTGTAGAGCTTCTTTTGTAGAGTCTGCATCAGGCTCTCGATGATCCTTTTTAATCCTTCCAATCTCTTCTCAGTTTCCTTTAACGATTGCTGAATCTTTTGAGTTGCAGGATGGGGGATGTCAGTCAATATTGATTTGCTTGTAGACGCATCTTGAACTCTAGATGAGGAACTGACTCCATGATGATGAGAGTCATGTCTTAACAGTTCTCTCTCATACTCAGTTGCACAAAATTCAACATCTTCCAGATTTTCTCTCTGCTTCTCAGTGTATCCTACGTGTTCATCAGCTGAGGATTCACTTTCTTCAGTTTCATCTTCAATTAGAATTATGTCCTCTGTTCCAGTTTTCTTTTGAGTTAAAGAGAAAAAATTCTGCATCATCCTCCTTTGTCTTATAGCTGTTCTATCATCCTGGTTTTCAATTTTGCTAGAGACCAAAGTTTCTCTCATGACTCCATCATGGACTTTTCTTTTCTTTGTTCCACTGGCCACTGATTTCTCTAATACCTCTAATTCTGTAGGTCTAGAGATGGAGAAATGATTCCGTATCCTTTGAATCAAATATGGAAATCCCTTTTTCAACATGAATTTTTCTCGAATAGCCTTTCTTCCTTGAACTTTTGCTTTTTCATCCGAAATTTGCTTTAACAAATGCTTGAAGACAAATTTATTCCAGTCCAGTTTCTTCTCAAACCAAATTGCATGGATTAGTTTCAGCTTCTCTGTTGAAAGAGTGTAGAGATTCCAGGTGTGACCAATGACATTTTTGGTCAGAAGAATTGTCAAAAATGCGAATTCTTGTTTTTGTTGATGAATAGATCCAATGAAATTCTTCTTATCCTTGTTGATTGCTGAGACTTCCCAAAGTCTGTCTTTTTCTTCATTTCCAAAAGTAAGAGATGAAGATCCTCCAAATATGTCCAAGCCACAGACTAAAGAAAGAAGATGTTCATTAACAGTAATGCTTTTCTCTTGAACTGCTGTCCTGAAACTCTTTCCATCATCGGCGATTTTGGCGTTTCTGTAGAAATCTCTGATATCTTCTGGACATAGAGTATTGACCTTCGTATCAATCAGATTTTCAAGTCCTCGAATCTTCTTGATTTTCTTTACAAACTGAGTTGATAAGATGGAGTTTGAGAATTTTTGACTGAAGTCGTCCAGACTCATGGTGATTCCTTCATCAATGTTATATTTCTCCATGTATATTCAATTTGTGATTTCTTGAGGGAACCTTGAATATCTTAAAGTTGATTGTGCAAGACTTGGTCAAGATTGTAAGAACAGTATGCGTTTCTGAGTCTTTCAATATACTCAACCGCTTAAGTGAGAGTCGTGTCACAATCAATGAGATTTGTAGGGATACGCATCTACTTCTTCTCCTCGATTGACACGTGGCTTCTGGTGATTTGTTTGTCAGCCCAAGCGTCAGATAGTAGCTAGAAAGTTTTCAATTTTTGACCATTTTGCCCTTCATCAGCTTTGTGTAGAAGTCAGTTTTTCTATGGATTTCGCAATAAAACTGACCTTGCCTACAAAACAGTTTTAAGTTTTCTTCGGTACCCATATCTTCTTGGGTCCGGCTGGATTAGTTACTGAAGTGTAATTTTCAGATTCTTTGATGAGAGAATTAAACTTTATCATCTCTTTTCTAGATAGACCATTACGCTCAACCTTAGTTGATTTCACAAGGATTCTTTTAGATTTATCATCTTTATTTTCTCTGTGTAATTTACTAGGTCTTCCAGTATCTTAATGTCTAGAGTTTATACTCCTTAAGATCTTAAGACTGGGTAAGGGTAGGGAATTATCATTGCTTTTGTCAAAATTACTAAATAATAACCTTTCAGCTAGATTTGACATCTCAGTTTCAAGAAACTCATTCCAATCTTTTGCTTTGCCAAGTTCTACATCTTTTAGTTTCAACTCCAGTGTGAGTTTTTCCATCAACTTGACAAGTTCAGAGTTTCTTTGACTAAGTTCAGCAAATGATGACTGAGTTGAAGAGTGTACCTTTTCTTGATTGTTTGTTACAGCTTCAAGGTTTGAATGTACATTCTTTTGTTGCTCTAACGAATCTTCTATATTGTCAGTTACTTGCAACAACTCCTTTTCTTCTTCTTCTGAAAAAATTACTTAGTGATGGAACTCATCTGGATCTGTCATCATATACATTGAGATTGATATCCACATCATCACTGAGTTGAGGTTTTGGATTTGTACGTGAATTTGTAGCACTGAACCTCTCAAATACTTGATCCTGAAAATCAGATACATTTTGCAAACAGTTAGTCATGGGGTGAATAAGCCAACTTCTAATTCTAGACGTATCCATTAAAATCTGACTAAGTGCTTTTACAACTGATACAGTGAGGGGTCTTCAACAACTGGTTGATAAGATATCTTTGGAACACTTCCCAAAAGGAAGAACTGCTCCGATACCAATTGTTGGTCCCTTGGAAAGGCTGACACAAGTTTAGAGGGGGGTGAATAAACTTGTCACCAAAATCTAAGAGTACCCCAGGAACCGAGTTTCTTCTAAACTCAAACTGAACTATCAAACTGATGTACAATGTAACTCAGCTCAGTTTTGTTCCTATCCTTTAACCTTGTATAGGAGTTAGTTAATTCAGCTTAGCTAGAGCTATAACAGAACTAACTTGCAGCGGATAAGATCAAGCCTTTTGTGCAATAGATGTGTCAACAAAAATCTAAGTCTCCTATGTATCAATTCTATGCTGACTTAGTGTCTTATGTTTTCTGAGTGAAGTAATGAAAAGATAATGCAATAATTAAAGCAATCACAGCACAAATATAAATGCGTAAAGTAAATCAACACAGAGTTTGTTTATGGAAGTTCCGGGTGGTGTAATCCCATATGTCTCCCCTTATCCTGTGGTGTAAGAGGTATCACTAGAATCTTGAGATAACTGTAACAAAATCCTAGCCCAATGACAGTCCTTCACGACACCCTAGTTTCACTGTCTACACATAATGAAGAAAGGTGAGATTTCTCCATTCACTCTGCACAATTCTGGATATGGCGTTGTAGCTCCAAGATGCCTTCTTCCCCCTTAATGGGTTACTGGATATTTCTCGGTAATCTTCAAGGCAATTTTGTTGGCTACCCATTTTCTAGATATGAGTTCTAATTTTCTGGATCTGGATCTTTAGATATATGCTTTGTAAAACTTTTTCAGATCTCACTTTTTCAAGTGCTTCCCTCTGTGTATTTATAGGGGTAATGTAAAGGTCAAATAAATCTTATAGACGTTACATTTGTCATTTAGCCAACGTTCATATGTACGACCTTTTGTCGTTTAGATATTTCAAATTCAACAAGGCCTTAACTCAGTTTTATACTCTTCTTTAAAACTGAGTACCTCGTATACTTGACATCTGACTTTGATTGACTAACTCATGGTAAACCATTCAGTTTCTTCTTTTCCTGGTAACTGATAATCTTTGTCCATAAGATTATTCAGCTTTACATGATCTATAATTTAGTTTCAGGTCACCATAGACTTTCTTGATTCCTGACTTATAGTAACGACTTAATCAGCTTCTAACTGAGTTTTCTACCTCAATTCTTCAGCCTTCAATAATTGAGTATGTGTCCCTCAGCTCTTCATCAACTGAGTTTGAACCCTCAGTTCTTCATATGTGTACTCAGTTTGCTTGCTGTGACTCAGCTGTTCGCCTAGTTCCTATCTATTACAATGCTTGTCTGAAACAACCTATACAAGGTTCAGACTCTAGATATAACCTATACATTTTTCTCTAGACTATTTCTTTTCTCTTCTTTCATTATGCACTATGACAGTTAGTTATGACTTCATCATCATGGGTTGTAAGTGATCGTACTAAATACGTGACGAATCATCATCAAAACACATATATTATTTCCAACACATATCATGTTATTGTCTATGAACATCAAGCCATTGGCCCAACATTCTTTACACTATCATATAGCCATGATATGTGGCTACAACAATCACTATCTGAATATACTTAAGTTTAGCTGGCAGCAAGAAGGTAATTACAAGGTTTACCTCTCGTAGTCTTCAGCCATCAACGTAGCCTTATGGCAATCGCATTACCATCCATGTCAGTCTTTCATAAAGACCCACTACATCTTTCAGAGACATTCCCTTCAGGTTGGATAAACTAGGTTCATAACCCGTTTGTCACTCATGGAATCTAATTCAGATACTACGACTTCAAGCCATATCTCTTAATCTTGCCTTTCAAGCATTACTACAAAGTCACAAGATCTTCATTCTTCAAGATGAACACACCAGTAGCCCTTTCATGCATGTGGTTATCTGTAGACTCACAGAATACTTGTGTGCACTGTGCACTGAGCAGTGTCCTGCACCTCATCACTATGCGGCACCTGCTCATGTTCCGATTGTTTAATATCTCTCTGTTGTTTTCCAACTCTTTGAGATCTTATTCACTCCCACCATTTCTTTTGGAAGAAACGCTTCCTCTAAAAGACAGTATGTTTGGAGACAAACACTTTTGCTCCGTTGGTAAGTAAATAACATCTAGCGTACTTGCCAAGATGTTTCACAAAGTCGCATATGTCATACTGGGCTCCAAGCCTTTCAGACACTGCCAGCTTGCTAGAAGCACGATAACCCTAAATCATCGGTTAAGATGGATTTGACGTCATCTTCTTCCATATCTGATGTGGAATTTATTCAACCTTTATTCTTTGGAACTCGGTTAAGTATATTTTTTAAATAGGGGCACTATCCCAAAACAGGTAAGGGATACTTTGCATACCTTATCTTGCATCTTTATCGTATAAAGTGTTATTTCCATTTTAGAAACACAATCTAATTGCGTATCCCAAAATGGTATCCTTTAAGGGAGAATCTGAATCAATTTTCAGACGACTTCTGAAACACCCTTCAGGTATTAATTGCTTCAATCCAACTGAACATTAAATCCTAAGTAGTTCATCAATCTCATAATCGTACTAGCTTGAACTTTTCAAGGTTTCCAAATTTCGTACTTCACTAAGTACATTCAACTATTTCTAAAATAGTCAAAGAGAGTAATAAACAATAATATCACTTGTGGCATTAATTGTCATAAGCCAACAAACATTAGTATGTTTAGGCTTCATGCAATTTTCTAGACTTTATAATCTTTTCATAAAAGAGTATTTTGGTCATCTTTAGATAAGATACGTATTACCCACATGATTCATAATCATATGGTTCAGACATCATCATAATGACATTTGATTACACGTTTCTTTTCCACAGAGATTGTGTCTAGAACAACCACAAAATATCAAGGATAACAGCCATACAAATATTTTGTTGAGATTTTATCACATATAGCAACTATATAGTGACACCAATCTAGTATGTTAGACTCAATGACTTTTCAACTTTATCGGAATAACCTTACAATTGAATTTGTCCATTAAATCCTAACACACCACTGATATCATGTTCTTCATAAGAACCGGAAAACAATAACATTTATTTAGTTCTTTTATCAGTTTACTGGATTCAGAATACCATATGGAAATATAGCAACGTTTGCTTCACTTTCCGTATCTTAGGATATTCAGTATACCATCTTTCTAGTTTAATCATACTCATAAGATATTATACATTTAAGAGTTGACTTAGATAGATTTATCTCAACTTGCTTGGTTAGAATAGAGACTTCGACAAGTTCTCTCATTTAAGCACACGACCTAACTTTCCTTCTAATCCTTTAAGCACTTATAAATATTTCTTAGCTTAGTCTTCATAAGACTTAAGAAAAATCACAAGAGCTATGTCATTAATTTTCTTTCACAAACAAAATCCAAAGTTTATTTAACCTTTTTGAATCATATTCAAAACATGAACTATTTAATTAATCAAGCAATGATTAAAAAATTAAGTTGATATTTAAATCTTACAATTTTGAAAGCAACCTTTCCAAAAATTGTTGTAATCATTCACATTCAACGCATCTAATGTTTGAATTAATTTGTTATCGTATGACAAAATAACCCCATTGGACAACGTCGTATCCAACATATGATTAATTCGTTGAACCTCATTTCAAGTGATTTAATCATGTTATGAGCTTCTGTTTTGACTAGTAGTCAAAGTCTTAGAGCACTCCATAAAATAAGTACTCTACTTGTCTCTAGCTACTACAACGCAGTCGATCGTGTCATTGCTTATTTAAAAGGATTAAAATTATTTAACCTTGTTTGAGAACATTTCTCAAAAGGTAACAGTCATAATTTGGTTTTAACAATCGAGAATAAAAAAAAACATAAATAAATGTTTGCTAGAAACTACAACATAAAAAAAAGATAAAAGAGCGTTGTTGTTTATACATGCAAAATCAAAAATGGTCTTTTGTTTTATGATTTTGCTCCCACTAGTCAACTACTCCCAATTGACTTTCAAGATTTTTTTCCAAAATTCTTTAGTGGCCAAGATCTCATCTAGTTACCCCGATTCCCGACGTGGGCCGATCAACCGATATAATTCGACAAGTAGGTAACATTTTACAAATCACATCCCTTTGTGACTCTTGGTGGTTGATTGTCAACTCTTTGACACATCACATCACTATGTGATAGCCAACATCTTGTCTCTAAAATTAGACGGTCCTGACGTGGGCCAATCACCGCAAAACTTTCGTTAAGTCACAACCCAATATTCACAAGATCTCATACGATTATATCTCAATAATAACGATATACCCGAGGTAGGTCAACTCCCGACATGGGCCGATCAGTTGGATACAAACAAGGGCTCTTCACCGTCATTATAATATTGGGAGACAAAATTCCGACTTAATTTTTGTTGTGGGAGTATTTTAAATTAATTTACTTAATTAATTTTAATTACGGTCTCATCAAATAAATCTATCTCTATAGATATACATCCTACACATTCATCTAGATCGTTCCTAGTCATGCATCTATCATATCATATAAAATAAATACATGCACAAAATAAATAAATGCGTAGAGGATCATGGACTTTTCCTATGTGTGGTTTTGAATACAAACTGACGAAACCGTGGGTCACAATCTAAGGGTAGCTGCAACCGCAACAAGGATTTCTATGTCTTCTTTCTTTAGCCTTCGTCTTCTGCTCCATTCTCGTTACATATAATTCTATCTAATAAAATAAATACACCCGCCGCATCGGGAATGGGATAAAGTAGAAAATAAACTAGGTCACGTTATTCATAACGGCCTAGAACAATTTCAAAACCAACAGAAACCGACATCATTCAAATTTATCCTATTGGTCGAGTCCATGATCAATCGGGGTCCATATAATCATATTATATCAATCACAATATCTAATCCATACAATAAAATCTTATGAAAAAGATAAAATCTAAAGTTACCAACTTGCGTCTTAATTAATCGATTAACGTTTAATCAATACAATATTTTTGTCTCATCAATTAATTAATTAACATTTAATCAGTTAAATGATTTTAATCGAAATAAAATTAACGATTAATTTTAAAAATCGAATTCTATTTTGATTTTATTAATTAGATCTATTCTAAAATAAAATCAAAATAAACTAGGTATCTTTTTTTCCTTTCCTTTTGGTTCATAATCAAAAGGATGCATTTGGTTTTCAAAACCAAAAGATATCGACCTAGGCCATTACCAAATATTTGGTGAAGGCCTATGTCAACAGTAAATGGATGCCTTTGGTTTCCTAAACTAAAAGGCATCGACTTAGGTCATTATCAAATATTTGGTAAAGGCCTAGATTAGCCTTGGGTCCAAAAGAGTGGACCATAGGCCTAATATTTTTGCTCAACGACTTGAGTGGTGGTCCTTTTCATGCCATGTGGCATCCCAATGGTCCAAACAATTTGAACAATCAGTTAGGCACATTATACCAACTAAACAACAAAAGATTTCAATGTACCAAAAAAATTCACAAAACGCCAAAACAAAATTTTGGGGTCCACCAAGAGCCAGCCATGACGCCACCACCACCACATGGGCGGCGACCGATGACGTTGGCGTCTTAAAGGTGAAGTATTTCTGCTGCATGGAACCGCTTGTTGATGCGCCATCTTTTTTTTTGTTCTTAGTACCGCGAATTTAAATCTAGCATCTATCACAATTACTACGCAAATTATTTAATGCTTATTGCTTAAGTTCGAACATCGCTCTGATACAACTGTTAGGAAATCTACGCGGGAACGCAGCGGAATTAGAAATTTATTTCTTTTTTACCAAGATCGACTTCATTTAAAACAATAAGCATGTTAAGTAGAGACATTGAATACCTTGTTTGATCTATAAAATCGAAGCTTTGACCGTCTAAGGAGAGTAGTCGTGCGCGCAAGCCGTCCACGTGTCCGGCCTCTATCGATATCCACACGAGCGCCTCGTCGGAATCCACTCTGGATAGCTACTAGAAAAACCCGGTTGCTAGACCGGCATTTTATCTCTCACAAAACTCTCAAGAAGACTATAATATTTTCTAGTAAAATATTTCTCTTGCAATTGTGATGTACAAAAGAGCTAGACACCCACATCTTATTTATAATGAAGGTGGCGCCCCATATGCACTCTAATTGCCTTGGAGAAGAGTCTTGAGTTGAGTAGAGAGAAAGAAAACATTTTACTCGTAAAATAATGAATATAGATATTCTAGATTTATCTCATTTAATACTCAATATCTTATATTATATATTTTTAAGATATATATTGTCAATATATAATATTGAATATATTTTTATTATATTACCTTAAATATCTATACTATATATATATTTGAAAGTAAAAAAAAAAACGATTACCCGTAAATTGCCGAATTACCCGGTCCGTACCTGCTTTTCCCTGTTATTCTCAGAATCTTGCTTACCCGGTCCATACCCGCTTTTCCATGTTATTCTCAGAATCATGCTTACCAGAATCGCCATAATCATCTCACACTTATTTTTTTTATTAATAAAATAAAATCTTCCCAAAAATTTAATTGAATCAAATCAAATCTCTGAAAATTGAATCAAATCAAATCTTCCTGGTATTTTTTGGTTTTACAACGTTACATTTTCTTTCTTACTTTTCACTCAACACACTGACTACAATATCTTGCTATGAACCCGGGAAAAAAAAAACTTCGATATTTATAGATAAAAAAATTGATATACAACCACAACAAACACTGATCCATACCTAAATCTAACTTATTGCTTAAATTACGGTGAAACTGTTCTCATTATTATCTCAACATGCATTTTTTTTGACTCACCAAGCATTTAAATTTCAAATGTTGGCAATATCTTTAGCCGTTACATATCCAAGACCTCTAGTTATCTATTTAACAATTTATATGTATGGAAATTTTGGAAAAATATTATTGAATAAAATTATCCTTTAATTTACATTTAAATTTCAAACCTGATAAACCTCATTCTTTTTCAAAATTCTTCTAAAAGGTTGCATCAAACACTAATCAACAAGTAATCTTTTTGTTGCAATGGTAAATTTTTTTCCTTCTTCTTTTGTTGATTTTTTCGTTGATTAATACTATATGATTACGTTTTCTTAAGATTGTTGGATTTATTCAAAGTAAGTGAATGTTCGTTGATTTTCAGGTTTGTGCTTAAAGACATTGGAGAAGTTGATTCAACAAGTTTACATAATTGAAACTTACAGAGGTATTTGATTATTATATTATTGTTTCTAAATCATCTCTCCATTCAACATTTTTTTTGGAGTAATTTTAAAGCTTTTATTACCATTTGCTATCTATCTTATTTTTTCACCGACCCCAAACAAGATTCAAATAATCGTTCTTTTTGCTTAACTGAGATGGAAAAAAAAAATCATCCCATTGATATCAAATTCAAAAACTCAAACCATATTATTTTTGCTTAACTCAAATGAAAAAAAAAAGTCATGTTACTTAATTACTTCCTGTCAGGTAAATTTCTTATTGAAAAAAAAAAAATCCGACAATTAAGGAAAATGAATATTTTTTAGGGGTCAGAGTCCAATAATTGGCTTTCGGAATATTCTTAATTAATCAACATAATTAATATTTTGTATTTAATTTATTCATAATAAATAAATACCACTATATTACTTTACCACTGTAACACTTTATAGTCGAGATAAAACTTTCCTTATTTGGTTTTCACTATAACCGCATTTTAATCCGGCCAGACGTTCTTATGTGTGTGACCGATAGGCTTCCGAATATGTTGGCAGTAGACATAAAGTTCATTTACTAAAATACCCTTCATACCTAACGATCACGAAATAACGTCTAGCAACACATTGTGACCCCCAATACTCGGAAGAGTCAAAAGAGATGACTACTACCTTTCATGTGAAACAGTTACCGTGTAAATAGAATCCTATCGTTGTTACAATATCCATGCGGTCGTATCTCGAGTGTCCACATATTAACGACCGTATCTTATAATCCGGATATCATGCTCTCTCGAAGTAGCTCATTACTCTCACATTGCAAAGATTCACGAGAGCTAGACATTCCTTATACGAAGGCCCTTTTGGATATTTACTCATCTATTAGGATACGTGATTTCCGGACGAACAAATACATGTATCATATGCATGCTTCAAAATCATACCCGAGCACTACCGCATGATCGCCCCATGGCTAGGGGAAACCTTAATAGTGTCAAAGCACCACACTCCACACCGTGATGCCATGAAGACTCCGGTCTCAGGATAATTACACAACTGCCACATACTGCGACACTTAATATAAATGGGTCACTCTAATGTATGCATTCTCTAATACACGTCCACGTACAGTCCAAGTGTCTATACACTTCGATAGACGAGACATATCCCTATCTTCATAAGATATAAGACATCCAATACGTGCTAGTCTAGTCGTACTATTAATGTCCCTTTTAATAGTATATGCGACTAGAGACATTTAAGTATCAAACCTTTTAAAGTGACTCGAGATCTCATCAACCATAATCACCATTATGATTTCTCTTTCACAATTTGACATTACGTATGTTATCATAAATACAATATCATAATTGGTTAATTAAACGAACAAATATATAATAACAGAAAAGCCATTTATTATATGTATAAACATAAAGAAATAATAGAAATGATCCGACCCGGTTGGATTCGGTCCAACCCAATTGGGTTTAGGACACTATTTCAACACCTACAACATCATTATGGTTCGACCATCCTTGATCGACCTCCGAGCTGCCATTTATTTAGCTCATAATAGCCTTAAGTTCCCCACCATGGACGGGCCGGTGGAGATCAAAGGGGACATAGAAGCAGCCATGAGTTGCTACACGGCCATCACCAGTGGAGAGGATATAGCCCAATAGGTTCTTATGGAGGAGCTTCTCCCAAAAGATGAGGAAACATGGTCCTCGGAAGATAAAATGGAAAACGTCAATCTTTGGGAAGGCCAGCCCAAACTAACGGTAGCGGTTGGTGCCTGGATCCCCAACCCGTATAAAGAATTACTCATTGGAATACTCAAAGAGTTTAAAGATGTTTTCGCATGGAAAACTGAAGATATGCATGGTTTATCCTCAGACATTGCAGTTCACAAGATGAACGTTGACCCGAGTAAAAAGCTAATTCGACAAAAGAAGATACATTTTGCGCAAGAGCGTATGAACGCGATTCAGAAGGAAGTAACTAAACTGCTTCAAGCGAATATTATCAAGCAAGTAGTATACTCAGAGTGGCTGGCGAACCCTGTGTTTGTCAAGAAACCAGACGGCAATTGGAGTATGTGTGTGGATTTCACCGACCTCAAAAAGGCTTGTCCTAAAGATTGTTATGCCCTGCCTAAGATTGATCGACTTATGGATTTCATAGTCAATTTTGATGTATTTAGGTTCTTAGACGCGTACAAAGGATATCATCAGATCTCTATGGACCCCAAGGACGCTGAGAAAACCTCATTCATAACGGAGTTCTGGACCTACTATTACATAACTATGCCATTTGGCCTAAATAACGCTGAAGCAATGTACCAGAGAGCAGTGAATGAGATTTTCAGTGGTCAAATTGGTAGGTGTATGGAAGTGTACGTCGATGATCTCCTTATAAAGAGAAGGACTCTTGACCAGTACCTAAAGGATGTCAGAGAAGTCTACGGAGTGCTCAGGCAGACTCAGATGAGACTCAACCTCAAAAAGTTCACGTTCGTGGTAAGATCAGGCAAGTTCTTAGGGTATATGATCTCAAAGGAAGAAATCAAAGCGAATCATGACAAAGTAGACGCGTTACGGACTATGCCTCCGCCAAAAAGCATTAAGTAGGTTCAAAGACTCACAGGACAGATGGCAGCCCTAAACAGGTTTTTGTCCAGGTCGGCGCAGCATGCCCTTCCCTTTTTTAAAATTTTGAAGAAAACGAAGCCGTTCAAGTGGAACGAGGAAAGCCAACAGGCCTTTTGAGGAGCTAAAATCTTACCTCATAGAGTTATCGACCTCGACTTTTCCTAAAAAAGGAGACACGTTATTACTTTACCTATTAGAGTGTGAAGAAGCTATAAGCGCCGTACTGGTTAGGGAACAAGACCATACACAACGGCCAATCTTCTATGTGAGTAAGGCACTGCAAGGGACAGAGGTCCGATGCACTAATGCTGAGAAGTTAGCATTGACATTGGTTCATGCCTTCATAAAATTAAGGCCTTATTTCCAAGCTCATCCGATAAAAGTGATAACTGACCAGCCTCTAAAAGAGGTTTTAGCGCAACCAGACACGTCATGGAGATTAGAAAAATGGGTAGTGGAGCTGGCCAAGTACGACCTAGAATTTTTCCCCCGAACTGTGATTAAAGCCCAAGCTTTGGACAATTTCCTAGCAGAGGGGGCAGCTGTCACCGTTAGCCAGGAGCAGCCGAGCTGCAAAAACAAGCAGCGGATGCTCTATGTCGATGGAGTATCTAGTAAAGAAGGATCGGGAGAAGGTCTCCTCCTTATTAGTCCACAAGGGGAATAATTTCCATATGCATTACGCATTAGCTTCCAAGCAACGAACAACGAGTCAGAATATGAAGCCCTAATTACCGGGCTACAACTGGTATCAAAACTTGGAGCAAAGAACTTACAAGTTTATAGTGATGCCCAGTTGGTTGTGAACCACGTCCAGAGGGAGTATGAGGCAAAAGTGGAGCCCATGAAGAGATATTTGCCCGTAGTTCAGACATTATTAAAGGATTTTGATGATATACAAATATGGAAAATCCCTCGATCTCAGAATAAGCAGGCATATGCATTGTCAAAGCTAGCTTCCAATTTTAGATCCAACAAAAAGGTGTTGCTTGAACAACTGCAGGAAAGAAGCTACAAAGAGGAGGAAGTACATCCAATTATGAAGAAAGAGACTTGGATGGATCCTATACTATTCTACTTAAAGAAAGGAATCTTTCCCACAGACCGAACTCAGGCCAGAAAGATAAAATTCCTAGCAACCAGGTATTCATTATTTAATGATATACTTTATCGAAAGTCATATATGGATCCATGGCTCAGATGTGAAAAACAAGAAGATGGAGACTATATCCTTCACAAAATCCACTTAGGAATATGTGGGAACCATCCGGGAGCTCGGTCCCAAGCTCGAAAATGTTGTATGTTTGATTATTATTGGCCCACCATGCAGCGAGACGGGCGGAAATCGATCTAGAAATGTAAATCATGTCAAATGCACGACAATATATCCCACCAAGCATCACATTCAATGATTCCTATAGTATATCCGTGGCCCTTTGACCAGTGGGGAGTAGATCTTATTGGTCTCTTGCCCAGAGCACCAGACAATAATAGGTTTCTGATACTAGCTGTGGATTACTTCACGAAATGGGTGGAAACTGAATCCCTTACTACAATCACGGCCAAGGCTATTCAAAAGTTCTTATGGAAAAACATTGTTTGTAGATATGGAATTCCGAAGATACTAATCTCTGATAATAGGACATAATTCTAGGAAAAATGGTTCGAGCATGGTGCCTTGAACTCGGAATTACACAACACTTTATCTCAGTTGGATACCCACAGGCCAATGGGCATGTTGAACAGACCAACATGCAAATAATGACAAGGTTAAAGAAGAGGCTAGAAGAAGAAGGAGAGAATTGGGTTGAACATATACCTAATATCCTTTGGGCCTACAGGACCACGCCAAATTTGGCAACAAGAGAAACTCCCTTTTCCTTAGCATATGGATGCGAATCTGTCATCCCGGCTGTGGTAGAACTTCCGTCACCGAGGTCTGAGCTGTACTCCTAGATAGATCAAGAGAGCGAACTCCGGCATGTGAATGATCGATGGCCTGGAAGAAGCTTGAGAAATTTCCTTGATTAGGATGGCAAAATAATAACAACAATTTTCTCAATACTACAACTCCAAGGTAAAACATGCATACTTCAGGGTAGGCGACCTAGTTTTACGAAAAAACGAAGTCAGCCGGCAAGGTCCCCAAGGAAAGTTAAACCTGAACTGGGAAGGCCCCTATAAGGTGGTAAAAGTACACGGCAAGGGTGCCTATCAGCTAGCGAATGCAAACAGCCGAACCATTCCCAGAAGGTGGAAAGCTAATAATTTGCGCAAGTATTATGCCTAGACAGGTTCTAGACTTAACATTGATAACTTCGAATAAGTTGTACTTCATAGACACATATTCAGATAAAAGTTTTTCTTCATTTTTGTATTATTTGTTGTTCGTTCTCTTTTTGTTAAGTTTGCATGTTGAGTCTAGTCAAAATTGGCGAAAGACAAACATTACTAAGTCCACAGTATGGACAAGCTGAACTCCGAGGTCGGATTTAGTATAATTTTATTAAGTCCGCAGGACGGACAAACTGAACTCTGTAGGACGGATTCAGTATAATTTTATTAAGTCCGCCAGACGGACAAGTTGAACCCGCAAGTCGGATTTAGTATAATTTTATTAAGTCTGCAGGACGGATAAGCTGAATTCTGTAGGTCGGATTAAGTGTAATTTTATTAAGTCCGCAGGACGGACAAGCTGAATTCCGCAGGCCAGATTCAGTGTAATTTTATTAAGTCCACAGGACGGACAAAGCTGAATTCCACAGGTCGGATTCAGTGTAATTTCATTAAGTCCGCAGGACGGGCAAGCTAAACTCCGCAGGTCGGACTCAGCGTAATGGACTAGCTGAGCTCCGCAAAATGGACTTTTTTACTCATCTTTTGGAGTGATCTCTGAAGAACATACCTCTAGGTCTGAAATTATCAATGGAAATCTAAATGGGCTCAGAAAAGGCCCAAGAAGTAAACTTATACTAAGTGTGCCATTCAAAAACCATAAGTTGTTGAAGGACACACTGGGGGGCTAGATCAGAAGATCAGAGAAGATATGCCAAGGTGTACTCAAAAAGCAAAAAGAAGCAAGAAGAAATTGCAAAGATGGAAGAAAGATTGCGATAATTTTGCAGCCGGAATAAAGAGTTGCTACTTACATAATCTGTTGAAAAATCCAATAAAAATAATAAAAAAACAACAAAACAAAGATTCAAGAAGCGTCAAGAGGTGAATCCTGAGTAACACTAGCAGGAGCCAGAGCAGAGGAAGAGGTCTGAGCATCATAGGTCGGCTTCACCAGGTTAGGATGATATTTTGCCATAACGTCTTCTTCTTCCCGAAATTCCTTCAAACGCCCATGGTATAGCTACCTTGCACTGCAGGAGCCAGAACCAGGTTCAGACCTTGAAGGATAGTTTCCTGGGCAGAAGTTTCCTTGAGCCTATCCGGGTAAGACCGAACAACAATCTCCTGCTCGGCCACCTCAGACTTGAGCTTTTTGATACTCTCATCCAACCTAGACTCCTTCTCATAAAATGCTTAGAGCTCCGCAGCATGGCCAGTCTTTAGAGCCTTCATCTCAGTGGATTGGGCCTTCAACTGTTTTTTCAGCTCTTTGATCTCTTTTTCTTTAGACTTGAGGCTATTATTACGGTCAGAAACCACTTTCTCCAGCTCGGAGATCTTGTCCTTCAGCTGACTCATGTTAGAACCAGATTCAGTCAGGTGAGTGTATAGCTCCTGACCGACCAGGGCACCCTACAGAAAACGTAAGTTAGAAAGAGCTATACCCTAAAGGTAAAAAGCTATAATATAAGAGCAATACTTATATATTTCATGGCCTATAGGCCAGTAGTAGCAAGCTCCTGCTTAGACATCGTCAAGATCTCTTCCTGTTCGTTGACAGCAGGTCCCCTTCTTCTATCGACCGGAACTACCAAATTCAAAGAACGATCTTGGGAAGACTCAACCCAGATTCTTTTGCTCGACCTTCCCTCTAGGTCAATCTCGGGTAGGTGAGCATCAGGAGTAGCCCCACCCTTGAAAGCAGCAGCCTCAGAGGACTCATGGCTGGGAGCTTGACCCGAGGTTGGGTCCTGCATGATAGCGTTATCCTCCAGCTCGGCCAAAGATTGAACAGTGGTCGGAGGGAGTGGAGTTCCCACAGATCGGGCAGGAGGGACACAGAGATGACCTCCGAGTTGAGTCTCCGCAGAGACATTGGGTTTAGTAGGTCGCATCGATCCTGCTTCCTCAGCGGTGTTCAAAAGATCTGCAAAGGCGTCCACTGCAAAAAATAAAGGGAGAATCGTTAGAGACGTCAAATAAAAATCCTCTTTTACAAAAATAAGCATATGACAAGTATGAGGCCTACAAGCTGCTTGAGCTGACGAATCAATAGGGATATACGGGTCGGGACCAGCGTAGGCAAGCCGAGCTACCAAGATCAATTGACCGGGAAGGCGGCAACATTTTAGGTATTACCCTGAGTTTCGGACGGTTTGTAGTTCTTGGGCATCAAAGATGTCAGGATAAATATCCTTTGGTTGGTCTTCGGGGTTCCACTGGCTTAGTTTCGAAGCCCCCTCGTGACGAATGACAAAGAACTGGTTTTTCCAACCCTTGTACGATGATGGCCCTTCTGCCATAAATTTAGGACCCTTCTTCTTCCTAGTTCGGCGAGAAAAATAGTAAAAACCCGGATTGTCTTTAACTGTCTTAACCTGATAGAAGGCTCGGAAAAGCTCAACTGTGAACCTAACATTTGCCAATCGGTAGACTGTGGCGAAGCCTACTATACCCCTGATCCCATTAAGAGCTATTTGGGTAGTGCTAAGCTTATAATAGTCGAGCACAGCTGTATAAGCATGACAGAAGGGAAGACGGAGACCTCCGTCAAATTGATCCTCGTATACGGTACAGTACCCAACCAGAGGTTGTGATGAGTAAGGGTTAGAGGCTGTAGGGATTTTAGGGTCATAAGTATCTAGATATACCCCGTATTTACCACAAAATTGAACTACCTCTTCTTGTTTCAAGATAGATTTAGTTTCGGCCATTAGGTCACAGGCAAGCTTTAAAGGTAAAATGATAGGAAAAAGTATAACTGGAAAAAGAAGAAACTTACTCGAAAAAGATTGAAGAAAGAGTTGAGATAGATCTGATTCACCGGCACTGGATTGTGTTTAAAAGAAGTGGTGCAACGGTTGATATGACTGGGGTTATAAGTACCTGTTGTAAAACCCCTCGACACGTCTTCGAAAACTGTCCCACTCATAAAGACGTAAGACAGAAACACCTCTTTTCTCGGGAAAGTTATAACAACGTCATAACTAAACCTTGCCACCTGTCAAGTCGGAATCTTAAGGTCTGGTTAAAGTACCCGAAAATCACCTAACACAAATGCCGAGCTCCATAAAGACAGAGCTGAGCAACACAGATCTAACCTGACCTCCAGAGCTTAGCTAGATCTGGGGGCTTATGACGAGGACGGATTTAACCCTGCCACGTGTCATGCACACAATCCTCAAACAATAAGGCAAAATAAACTTACTATTCTAACTCCAAGGGCCATGAGCTTCAGTATAAGCCTAAGGGCCGATCTCTGCCCCTAAGAGGGAAGCTGACCAAGTTGATCCACAGTCCACCACAGGTCGGTCAAGATAAAGTAGAGGCCAACCTGCGTAGCTCGGTCACCTAGACCTCGGCTGCTCGCCGCAGGTCGGCTAGAGCGTAAAATGATAAGTACATGATTATCATGATAATTATGGAAAGAATCCAAAGCAATTAAGACTCTGATCTTCATCATTTAAATACCGTGAAGCACAGGATGATAATACTTGTGAGACACGAAAATAGAGTCCATAATGGACACGGCCCATGCAAGCCAAGGGCAGCATTCATAAGAACTGCGGCAGACTTGATTCCAACATAGATTTTGGATACGTAGGCAATTTGAGAATTTCTCAGGCTCAGTCTAAATCATCCCACAAAAATCTTCTCCTTATTCTTAACTTTTCTATTTGTTTCTTGATTCAATTACCACTAGATTAAACGGCCCAGATTATTACCCGACGAAATTTTGCCTCGTCAGACACAGCCATGAATCCACAACAAATTCTCCAGTTATTTTTTTGGAATTCTTCCAAAAGATTCTGACTACCCACAAAAATAACCCGATGATTTCCCAGCATTGTCATTATTTGAATCTCTACAGCTTGTTTTTGAACGCTTTTTCTACTACATTTTTAATAAATCGTGTCATTTGAACATAAATCTGGCGTTCATCCTTATCGCCACGATAAACTACCCATGATCATAGGCGGATCCACACTATACATAAGTGGGTCCGCGGACCCTGTTAAAAATAAAAAACGCTACATTTTACCTATAGAAAAATATTTCGAACTCCATAAAAAAAATATTTATATTAAAAAAATTTACGAACCTCGCTAAACTTAATTTCTGGATCCGCCATTGCCTATGATAAACATTAGCCTCTCAAATGGATAGATTTGGGAACAAAAGGATAACTTAATTCATGGCTACCAGCCTACCACAGCGCACAAAAGATGGGTTTTGGCGCTCATCCGTGAGTGGAGCTTGTTACTTTGTAATTTATTAAATTTTGTATTTTTCTTCATCCCGTGATCCTGCTTTCCTAATCCGATGTGATGGGTCGACGTACTTTAAGTTTATTTTTTTCTCTACCAGATGTTGCCCTATATTTTCTTTTTAAATTTTGTTTTTTCCCTACCTTATATACCAACTTCGGGAGGGAAATAACAATATATCTATATATATATATATATAGGAGGGGGATTTAATCCGTTTTCGTTAATTACCCGACCCAAAGGTAAAAAAATATTGGGTATTAATTAGTTGCCATAAAAAAAAACAATAAAATATTCCATCTTTATATACACGCCAAATATACATGAGTAACCCAAAATCATGCCAACCCATTTATATATACATTTCTTATTCCATCTTTTTTTTCATTTCCCATTTCTCCAAGAACCTTTCTGCATCTTTTTTTTTTTTCATTTCCCATTTCTCCAAAGAACCCTTTCGCCGCATTTTTCCAGTACATTTCTTATTCCTTGCTTTTTTTTTCCTTTGGTGGAGGTTAAATATATATCATTTACCTTCTTTAAATTTCTTTGGTAGGTTATCTCAGAATCGTATCTCACACTTTTGACTTTGATTCAAACCTTTTGGCAATTGAAAAAGGAAACCGATGTTCAACCGTATTTAATCGCGTTATGGTTGGTGTTTTATTGTTGTTTTTTTTATAATTTTTTTTGTATCGTACATGTTTTCTTCATCCTACTTTTGGCTTTGATTCAAACCTTTTGGCAATTGAAAAAAAGGTAAATAGGTGTTCAACCGTATTTAATCGTGTTATGATGGTGTTTTATTATTGTTTCTTTTTATAATTCTTTTTGTATCGTACATGTTTCTCTATTTTTTTAAAGCCAAGTTTTCAAGAAAAAGCTAAGGTTGTAAATAAGATTAACTGAGTTTGTATTTTCACTTTTCCTTATTTTCAAAATAAGAAAGTTTTTTATTAATCGACTACATGATATCTATAGTATATAATAATAATTGATAAATATGAAAATCAATCATAATTAATAGACAATCAAGCAATATATTTTTACTTATCAAATAATTTTTTTCCTAATTACAATAATTTTGTGTAAAATAAAATGACATATTTGAAAAAATAAATATAGAAAAAAATATAATAAAGTCGAAAATAAAATCCATAATTGATTATTGATTAATGATCTTTCAAAAAACCAATTATTTTTTTTTTGAACAATTGACGCTTAGACTATGTGTCGATTACCACCAAAATTATAAAGGAAATCCCTATAGTTATTGGTTGAGGATTCCATTAATGATTTTTCATATTTTTTTTTTTTGTTGTTAGATTTTAGGAGTAGTTTTCATTACTGATTTCTTCATTATGCAATATCATTTCTTTGGTTTTGCAGCCAATGATGTATGGAAGGAGCATAATAATGTGTTCATATTACATTAAAAAAACAATTATTGCCTAAAAAATAATTTAAAAAAATACAAATAATTAAAAAAAACCAATAATAGAAAGAATATATGCAATAATATAGAATACACATAATAAATGTGTTCATATTATCGCTAAAAAATGTGTTCATATTATATTAATACAATGTATACACCTCTCACATGAGATCAATTACGATTTAATATGTATCAGCTAATTATTAAATAGATAAAAAAAAATATATGCAATATTAATACATAATATACACCAATAAATGTATTCATATTATGTATTCATATTATGTCATCACCTTTTTATTGACATTTTTTCTCATGTATTTACATCAATGGGTATGCTTAGATGGCTGAGAAATAAAATCAAAACCGTTACTTTTTTTTCTTGAACAATTGATGCTTAGACTATGTGTTGACCACCAAAAATTACAAAGGAAATCCCTATAGTTATTGGTTGAGGGATTCCATTAATGATTTTTCATTTTTTTACTTTTATTTATGACTTTCAAATTTTTTTTGGATACTAAATTCTTTTTTTATATTAGTAATAAGAAACTAAATTCCAAACATTAAAACAGAGTAATTTTGATTTACATTTTATGCTATAATAGTTATATGAGTTGTTAAGTTTTATATGTCATACTATTATTTTATTTATTAAATTTTTAATATCATGTTGCTATTATGAAGATATAATACACGTCATATAAAAAATCGATTATAAACTACAATTACTTTGACGTATAAAATAATCATACCATATTTATAATACATCTCAATTAATACCAATCATTCTTAAATTACATTACATTTTGAAATATCTCTTGAGCTTACATGTCAAATATAATGTCAAATAATGCATAATAGCCTAACAATAATTGCCTACAATAATATCAAACATTCTTAGATTACATTATATTTTGAAAAATAAATAAATCAATTATAAATTACTCATGCCACTTAACGAGAATATTTTCTTGCTTAATACAATTATGATAAAGAAAATCATTTATTTAATGCGAAATATCCAGCCATTAAATGCATCCCTATAATTTTGCCACCCAAATAATTCCAGATATTCTTAAATTAATGACACTTAATGCCGAATGTCTTTTCTTGCTTAATACAATTATGATAAAGAAAATCATTTCCTACAAATTAATACCAAAAATCTTAAATTATATTACATTAATGAAATATAACCAATTTTAATTATAAATTATCCATCCCAAAGATAATAATGTCAAATACTCATAACATTGTGACACTTAATGCTAAATATTTTTCATTTACTTATAGTATTTAAAAATTTATAAATTTAGTGTTTGCAATTATTGCGAGAATATTCTAACATTAAATTGTATTTTAAAAATATCTAAACACAAATATATCATTTAATGCTAAATATTCAAACCATTAATTGCATCCCTATAATTTTGCCAATTAAATAATTCCAGATATTCTTAAATTAATGACACTTAATGCAGAATATCTTTTATGATAAAAAAATCATTTCCTACAAATTAATACCAAAAATTCTTAAATTATATTATTACATTAATGAAATATAACCAATTTTAATTATAAATTAGCCATCCCAGTATAATAATGTCAAATACTCATAACATTATGATACTTAATGCGACATATTTTTCATTTACTTATAGTATTTAATTTTTTTATAAATTTAGTGTTTGCAATTATTGCAGAAAGATTCTAACATTAAATTGTATTTAAAAAATATCTAAACACAAATATATCATTTAATGCAAAATATCCAAACCATTAAATGCATCCCTATAATTTTGCTTACTAAATAATTCCGGATATTCTTAAATTAATGACACTTAACGCACGAATATCTTTTATGATAAAGAAAATCATTTCCTACAAATTAATGCAAAAATTCTTAAATTATATTACATTAATGAAAAATAACCAATTTTAATTATAAATTAATTATCCCAAGTATAATAATGTCAAATACTCATAACATTATGACATTTAATGCGAAATATTTTTCATTTACTTATAGTATTTAAAAAAATTATAAATTTTGTGTTTGCAATTATTGAAGAGTATTCTAACATTAAATTGTATTTTAAAAAATATATAAACACAAATATATCATTTGATGCAAAATATCCATCCATTAAATGCATCCCTATAATTTTCGCACCCAAATAATTCCCAGATATTCTTAAATTAATGACACTTAATGCAGAATATTTTTATGATAAATAAAATTATTTCCTACAAATTAATACCATACATTCTTAAATTACATTACATTAATGAAATATAACCAATTTAATATAGTATATAATAATAATGAATTAAAATCGAATCAATCATAATTATTAGTCATCCCAATTAATTACAAATATTCTTAAATTTATTGCATTTAATACTGAAATATCTTATTAAGTTGTAATATTTAAAAATGATAACTTTAATTTTTCCAATCAATGCAAAATATTCTTACATTAGATTACATTTTGAAAATATCTAAAATTAAATACATAATTTAATGAAAAATATTTATGCATTAAGTAAAAAGTATACGCCGCATTTTTAAAAAAAACCGTGTGTCACCAGATTTACTAAAAATATTCTCACGCGATTTAAACAAAAATATTCTCACGCATTACAACCTATTAGTTTCTAAAATATTATTATTCCACATAAAACACAATAACTCTCCTAATAACTAAAAAAATAACTCTCCTAATATTCTCACAGATTTGTTAAACAAAACAACGTGTAGCGATTTTAAAAAAAAGCGTGTCTGCGATTTACTAAAAATATTACGCTAAATATAATCCATCATTGATTATTTTTAGAACATTGATTGATTATTGATTAAATAATCATTATTAATAAATGAAAATATAAAAAAACAAAATTAAATAAAAAAATCAACAAAATCCTTGATTTTTATTGATTAAATAAAAATAAAAAAACTAAATTTAAAATTAAAACGTAAATACTCACAATCAATGAAATCAATGATTGAATAATAATTAATGAATCATCAATAATTATTAATAATATATAAACGAAAATAAATTATAAATATAAAATGAAAATATAAAACAAGAATCAATGATTTAAGTAAAAATATACAAACTAAATAAAATTCATGATTGATTAATTTTTTTAGGAACATTGATTGATTATTTATTAAATAATCATTATTGATTAAATAATCATACCTAGCCAACGCTTAGATCCGGCTCTACCCAAACTTTTCTGGTTCACCTCAAGATTCCCCACCTGTCCATTATTCTTTGAAAGAGTTTTGGATATCAAAAGGACCTCCCGAAAAATGAAAATATAAATAAAAACCTTGAGTTAAATAAAAATATAAAACTAACTAAAATCCTAAGAATCTATATATAATCATTGATTGAATAGTGATTAATTAATCATCATTAATTTAATAAGTAACAAATAAAAAACCAAAAAAAAATAAAAAAATCAACAAGATCTTAATCAAAATCCTTGATTGATTATTGATTAAATAAATATAAAAAACTAAATTTAAAATTAAAAACGTAAATAATCAAAATCAATGAAATCAATGATTGAATAATAATTAATAAAGTGTATGGTAGGGTGGGGTGGTAGGTAGGGTATGGTAAGGTGATGGGTAAGGTGGGATAGGGTGGGTGGTGGGTAAGGGTAAGGTAGAGGTAGCGGAGGGTAAGGTAGGGTATGGTAAGGTGGTGGGTAAAGCGGGGTAAGGGGTGGGGTGGTGGGTAAGGTAGGGTAATGGTAATGGGGGTAAGGTAGGGTAGGTTGGGTAGGGTAGGGTTGTTTAAGGTGGTGGGTAGGGTAAGGTAAGGTGGTGTGGTGGGTAAAGTAGGGTAGATTGGAATGTAGGGGTAGGGTAGGAGTGGGTCGAATAGTGTAGGGTAGAGACAGAGTAGTGGGTAAGGTAGGGTAGGGTTGGGTTGTGGGTAGAGGCGGGATGGGGGTAAGGCACAGTAGGGTAAGGTAAGGTGATGTTGTGGGTAGGAGTAGGGTAGTGTGGTGAGTAAGCTATGGTGGTATGATGAGTAAGGTAGGGTAGAGTTTGGTGGGTAGGGTAGGGGTAGGTGATGGTGTGTAGGGTAGAGGTGGGTGTGGTGGAGTAGAGTAGGTAATGTGTAAGGTAGGTAAGATGTGTATGAGGCACGTTATTGTGAGATAAGGTGGGGTAGGATAGGGTGGTGGGTAAGGTAGGGTGGGGTTGTAGGTAAGGTAGGGTGGGGTTGTGGGTAGAGGCGGGGTGGGAAGAGAGGTAGGGTGCGATGGGGTATGACGTAGGCTACCCCACCCCACTCTCACCTCACCCCACCCGACCTAACCCAACCCCTTCCACCATATCCTAATTTATAACCATAACATACCCTACTCCAGCCACCTTAATTCACTACCCTACCTTACTCATCACTCAATGTGTCACCTTTTATATAAATTGTTTCATTTCATTTTCTCACATTCCCAACGCAGTAATAGAATTAACTTATTTCATTTCATTCCTATTATTTTATTACATTCCATTTCATTCCCGCGTAACAAAAATGCCAAATAAAGTCTTGATTCTTCAAAAAAAAACCTTCTTTTCAAAATGTATATTTTACCGTGCAATGCTAAAAGCAGAAATATAATCATATTTATTGTATCAGCATAACTTTTAGACATATTGTGTTGTCATTGTTTTGTAGCACATATTATGCATTTTAATTGAATTAATCACATTTTCATATATCTCCGTGCAATGCACGGGTTTCAGACTAGTATTTATATATATATATACACACAGTGGCGGATCTACATACAGTCAAGAATGGCAACTATCCCTTTAATCCGAAAAAATAAACTAAATTTTGTATGATACATATAGTTTGTCCCCCCGTAAATTTTTTATTTGTCTTTAAAAAATTTATTGTCTCCCCTTATCCGAGATCTTGCGTCCGCCCATATATATATATATATATATATATATATATATATATGAATGTATATGTGCAACGTCCTTTGTCCCTAATACCGAATGCTTATCCGAAAATGAGACGCTCAGAATGTGACTTTCAGAGGAAACCAAAAAATTCACGTAAGGCTCACATAATATATATAAGTAATTAAATATTCGTGCTGAAGAAAATGATAAAAAAAAAAAGACTCGAGAAGATAGACCATCAGGGTCCTCCATACAACACCAACCCAAAAGAACACATGTGTTGTCAAACTAGAATCATAAATAACTGGAAACAAATACTATTATCCATTATAACTCAACACAACCGAAAAAAAAACTACTAAGGAGTTTAAGCGTTATTCAAGAAAAACGACTGAAATTAGCTAGCTAAACATAAGATGACTCCAAGTTTCATTATAAGTTTGCCCTCCAAACTCGCCTTCAAACTCTGCATGTATCTTCATACCTTCTTATTCCAAATAAAGGAGTAAGCTAATGCATAAGCTTAGTAAAAAGTTGAAGATCAAAGGTGAAAATCATGTTTTTCAAGCTAGAAGACCTGACATGAATTTCTTACCAAACATTCAAAAGAACATTTTAAAAGCAAATCATAATATAGAAAACTACATAAGGAAAACATCTTGTAATGCACTAAACATAATCCTACGTCTAGTGTAACCATTTACTTACTATACTTATTACGTCTAGATTTACATACGGAGACAAACAAAGCTTACATAGAACAAATAACAAAATCTATGCATAAAATCAGTATTTGACACATATATAGATGGAACATAGGTTTACTGAGTATTCAATTGTACAATGCCATAATGATACCCCACCAAGTGGCCATAAAGTTCAACATGGATGACACCCTCTTAGGTACCTGGATGGTGCATCACGTTTTTTTATCTAGTATCTAACCATGAATAACCCTCATCATAGAGCAAGTGATACCACATAAACTCGGTTCATTGTTTACATCTTTCTAAACCCCTAAATTATCACTTAAAAAGGCCAACACTACAAGCAACACCAAACTTCAAAAACCTAATCTCCATCTACAAAACGAAAGCATAGAAAACAAACTATAAAAATTACAGAAAACACATTCTTAGAAATAAAATTTGTTTTGTTTTGATGATGATAACTTTTGTTTAACCCCATTGATGAAGTGCCAAGACTAACTGTTATAATGAATAGCTAAAATACATCTAGAAAAATATGTACTCCCTGCGTTTTTTTTATCGGTCACATTTCAGAATTTGTCATTTTTTTATTTATCTGTCATTTTACATTTCCAATGCATCATTTATTATTTTTTCCTCCTTTACCAACAAAATATTTACATCTCCAATAAATAAAACACAATTCCAATACTAAAAACTCATTTACCAACAAAATATTTACATCTCCAATAAAAAAATACATTTCCAATACACATATTAATTACTTTCTTAATTTGTGTGATTCTTCTTTCTGGGACATATAAAAAACGGAGGGAGTATAAGTTTACTAGAGTCTGATTATTGCATAGGTTGAAAATTAGACAAGCACTGTAATAAAAATCATATAGGTTTTTTAGTGGAGTCTAGGATCTCTGCTGAGTTCTATCAAGACTATCTGTTGAGGGTTCAAACTCAGCTGACATACTAAAAGCTAAAGAATGAAGAATAAATGCTGAGGTTTTCAAACTCAGTTATGAAGCTTACGCCGAGGTTGTAAAGTTAGAATTTGGGTAAGTTTGTGATGGTCTGACAAGAATTTATAGACATTGTATTGAAAGTCTAAGATCTCAATAAAAGTGTGATGAGAAGATCTTAGTTATTCTTTTAAAATATGGTGTACTCTGATCACATAAATCAAGATCTGATTAAAGATAATAACTCTGCTAAAATATGGATCCAGGTTGAACCAAAGACCATTGATAATGCAATCAAGGATTCAGTTTGGATCACAACAATGCAAGAAGAACTCAATGAGTTTGAAAAAAATCATGCTTGGGAAATTGTGGAAAGAGCTTATCATGCAAACATAATTGGCACCAAGTGGGTGTTCAGGAACAAGATGAATGAGCAAGGAGAAATAGTCAGAAACAAGGCAAGACTAGTGGCAAAAGAACACTCACAAGCAGAAGACATAGATTATGATGAACACTTTACACCAATGGCTTTATTGGAGGCAATCAGACTGTTCCTGACATTTGCAGCTCACAAGAACTTCAAATTCTACCGAATGTATGAAAATAGTGCAATCCTAAATGGAATACTTGAAGAAGAAGTCTATGTAGAGCAACCACTTGGTTTTTAGATCAAAGGCAAGGAAGACCAAGTCTACAGACTTCAAAAGGCTTTGTATGGACTCGAACAAGCACCTAAAGCCTGGTATGAGACACTGTTATAATTTCTCATCAACAATGAAGTCAACAAAGGAACCATTGACAAGACTCTATTCAAGATAGAAGATGGATCCAGCACACTCCTTGTCCAAATCTAAGTCGATGATATCGTATTTGGATCAGAAGATGAGAAGCGAGGTGAAAAGTTTGCTACATTAATGAAGAGAAAATTTCAAATTAGCATGATGGGTGAACTCAACTATTTCCTTGGATTGCAAGTCAAACAACTGAAGGGTGGCATATTTATCAACTAAGCAAAATACACCCAAGATTTAATCAAGAAGTATGGAATGGAGTCAAGTAGCACATAAGAAACTCCCATGTGTGCAAGAACCATACTTGGAAAAGATGAAAAAGGAAAATATGTTGATCAATACAGAGGCATTTTTGGATCTTTACTCTACATAACTGCAAGCAAGCTAGATATTGCATTTGTAGTAAGAGTATGTGTTAGGTTCCAATCACAGCTTAAGGAATCACATCTACTAGCAGCTAAGAGGATCATTAAGTATCTGAAGCACACTGTAAATGTTGGGATACGGTATCCAAGCGATGGATGTTTCAAACTATTAACCTACTCTGATTCAGACTATGATTGATGCAAAGTAGATAGAAAAAGTACATTTGGAACATGTCAAATGCTAGGCAGCAGACCAGTATCATGGTTCAGTTTGAAACAAAACTCATATCAACTTCAATAGCTACAGAATATAAACCAACTGGAAGCTGTTGTGCTCAAGTATTGTGTATTATACAACAGCAAAGGGATTATGGAGTAAAAGTGAAGACAATTCCAATCATGTGTGATAACACAAGTGCTATCTTAATCATAGAAAATCCAGAACAAACACATTGATCTGAGGCATCACTTCATCAGAGATCGTGTGGAAAAATATGATGTGATCTTGGAATATATATCAATTGATAATCAATTGGTAAACATCTCCACAAAACCACTAAGTCATGAAAGATTTTGCAAATTAAGGTCTGAGCTGGGAATGATTGAATTGGACTGAGCTATATAAGCTTACAAGACCAGATGAGTGTTTTCACTAGCGGGGCTGACCTTTAACTTTTTGGGTGCGCTCACTTGGCATGACAACCACTAGATCAACTGATTTCACTCAATTGATTCCTAGGGACATTAGTTTTGATGAAACTTCAAGTAGCTCAATGAAAGAAATCAGCAAAATGGCAGATCAGCAAACTACTAATCAACGAAGTGTGAAAGGAAAAATGATTTACCCATATGGAAAATTAGAAAAATATTAGAGTATTTATTAAGGGAGATTATACTTGTGGATTTTATATTTAATTGGCATAAGGATTAAAACGCGAAGATTAATCATGGAGATAGTGGAGAGATGCAATGCCTCGAATCTGTTAAAGTAAATTATTACACCCCACACTAGCCCTCTTTTACCGTGTTTTTACATACAAAGCATCATGCATAAATACATGATCATTTATTACCAGCCACAAATTAAAATTTCAACCGTCTCTGCCCTTTCACACTTTCCATAAAACTATATAAATCACACTTTACAATCTTCTATAGCCTTATGCTATCTATACTCTAGCAAAGAATTTTCTCCAAATCAAAACCCTTTTCTCCCAAGAACATTTCTTATGTCGTGAAATGGCCTCATCTTCCTCATCTGCTATTTTTGCTAATAAATATGAGAAAATCATTGTAACTGGTTCTCTCTTTAGCATTTCAAATTTCATAAATTTGTGCAAAGAAGATGAACATGCATAGAGATTGTGCGATTGGTGTACAAACCTAAGGTTGATGACTTTTCTCAAACCCTCAGTCACGGCCACATTATATGAGAATCTGATCTAATTCTTAAAGAATGAGCAAGTGGCGGGAGACACAATAACCACCAAGGTAAATGGGGTGGATCTGGTAATCACTCATGCTCTGTTGCAATAACATCGGAAACATCCCCACAACGGTGGATCAAGTGTGGAGAATATGGACATTAATGAAGAAACATTCTGGATAGATATTGGCATCAATGCAACTGCTGACAACAAAAAGTTCAACTGCCCAAGAACATCTCTAAGGAAACCATTTGAAGAGTTCAGTCTGCTGATTGGGAAATGCAAAGAAGGCAAATTAGGATAATTGAATATGATGACTGATGTCAGGACTAGATTGATGGATGTCATTTGCCTTGGTCTTGAATTTGACTGGGCAACCTACATCTTCATGAGGTTAAAAGAGCAGATTCAAGGTGAGATTGATGCTGGCACTGCAGCAGTCAAGAAGATCAAAGTGAAGACAGGCATATTTTGGGTGAAGAAATCCTATGGGATACCTCTTCACTATTTGTGTCAATGTCTGAAGGTTTCACACATCCATCTACACACGCTGCATCAAGAAGAGATTTTGTTCACATATGTCAAGAAGAACAAAGGGACAAAAAGGAAGGGCTATAGTCTTGCTGATGAGGAAATGAGAACAAAAAGAAGGGCTGAAGTTCTCACTCAGCATGCAGAGACCATTCTGGGTGATGAAAACCAGTTTAGGAAGAGGTTTAAAGAGAAGAAGGAATAGAACAAGAAAACGTTGAAGAAGAAGGAGAGTAGATCCCTGAAAGGGATATATATGATAGAATCATATAGTAGTTAGATTGGAAGTTGGCAAATTCCAATGTCCAACTTACCAATTCAAGCAAGATTTTTGAAGAAGAGGAATGGTTCTTTTCATTACTAGGAGTTACCAGCCTAATAGTCCGGATGGATGAAAGACTGCTATAGGAATTGGTTGCAGAGGCCAAACAAACATGGCCATGTCTGTAGATGAGGATGAAGATCACCATGATGGTGATGGAGATGATGATGGTCATGATGACCTGGGTGGTGGAGCTGATGATGGAAATGTTGATGGATAAAACATACCACCACTAGAGAAGCATGGAAATGATGGTGATGACTTAACCTTGCTTGTGGATGTTCATAAATTAGCAGCAGATAAGTCATCAGGACCAGCTGAGTAGATCCCAATTGAGAAGAATGTGTTGGAAGTAGCGCCCGAAAGATAATTTATGTAATTGTTTTTATAATTAATAAATGAAAGATTTATTCTCATCTTATTATTTGCTTTGTGCTTATAAGAAATACACTACTGAAAACCCCAAGTAGTATCATATGTAGCCATATAACTTAGTGTGTGTCACACATGAGGATTAAGTTTATGGTGATACACTTAAAATGTTAGTCCGTGGTGAACTTAATCAAAGTATGGGGTCTATTAATTAAACCACCATTAATGCGCCCATAACACTTTATGGTGTGACCGTCCTATCCGGACCGACGACATTGGTTGTCTAAGTGGGGCATTTATATATGATGAGAGTCATATAGGACTGGACCGATTTAATCTGCATTTCTCATATAATTCTGTGATTGAGAAATCTTATTAAATAACAAGATGATCATATATGGATTAACCTTAATCCTGAAGTGATTACAGACTCCTACTTGTTTCAGGATAGGGTTTGATGAGTTCGTTAAGGATCGCTAAGAGGCACGGTCCGAATCACTTTCACGTTGGAACTATTCTGGAATGAGTGAGAAGTGTGTGTCTCACAGATATAGAATCCATTCCTTCCTGCGGGAAGTAGAAAGACAATCCCCTTATTTGTTGATCCTAGAAACTGATCAATCCGCGGAGTTCGTATTGGTTGTGAACTAATTGATCACTAGTGGGTTAATGGTAAATAAGGATAAGATGTATTGAAGAAGGTTTACAGAAATAATCCTGCTTCATTACGGATAGTCTATGGAGGGTTAGTTTATATGTAATGATTTTTTTTTTTAAAGCAACTTTATTTTATTAAAATGAAAAAGAATAAAGTGCTACAAAGTCAATGCCACATCCCGGCCCGCCCCAAGTACGTGATAGAGTGCATAGCATGGAACCCTATGCGTGGCAAACCGGTGTAGGAAAATCCAAACACATAGGGATGAGTACTCGCTCTATGCACCCAAATCCCGACACCATAAAAATATGAGTCAAATACATCAAAATTGTCCTCCACTCGAGACTTGTCCTTGCCTAAGCACGTTTATATGTAATGATTATATCAATGGACACTTATCGACTCGATTCGGCGTTTTGAGAATAAGTTATCTATAATCGATAGAGTTCAGTTTCGGATTTATGGTGGCGTAATTCCGGAATTAATAAGTTCAGTAGAAATATTCTATTTGATGAATATTTTATTTAATTTATTGTAGCTACTGGTTATAGGTCCATGGTCCCCGGGTTGGCTCCTAACACGCGAGTGTTCTCCTTTTATGAAACCTCGAGAATAAATAGCTGGTCTATTTAATGAATATGCGGATATTATTTATTTGGTAAATAATATGTAAAATAGAAAAAATATTATCCCAAATGGCATAAAAATGGCGCCATATTATTTGGTTTTGGGAAAAGAAATTTTCTCATAATTAATTATAATGTGGATAATGTAATTATTTATGTGTTAAATAATTATAAATAAGAAATTAGTTTTCTTATTGGATACATAAGAAATTTTTTTTCCTATTTCATAAAGGTTTTATTTTCCTAAAAGGAAAAGATAAATATGTGTGTAAATGATAAACTCTTAAATTATTAGTTATTATCCTATATTAAAAGAGTTTCTCCCAACACAAGATAGTTAACAATCCAACGCCATTTTAGATAAAAGAGGCACCCCATTATGTGATAAATTAGGAAAAGAAATTTTTCTAGATTATGTCACATGTGTAATTAATTAATTATCTATTTGTTGGATAATTAATGGAAAATAAGAGATTGATTTTTTGGGAATCATCTCTTATCTTTTGACAAATATCTTTTCCTTGTGGGAATAGGTAATTGTGGTGTGAAAATGATAACTCTCTTGACTAGTTATTTTCCTATATAAAAAGAGTTCCTCTTAGCACAAAAATACAACATTAATTGCGCCACTTACATAATAAAAGGAAGAAAAATTAGTTTCTTGCCTTAGTCATTAAGAGATGAAAAACCTAGGGTTTTTCTTGTGCATATTTGAGGAGGTTCTATGGCGAGGATCGACATCCACCAGTCGTCGCTAGGAGATACAATCCGGAAGACTGCGGCTTCTCCCTTTGGTCGATTGCCTATTTCTCTCCGGTTGGGGTAAATATACTAACCTTCTTGTAGGTTAATTTATTATGTGAATCATATCGTGGTAAAATCATAAACGAATATAATTCGTAGCTTCCGCTGTGTATGATCGAGTGTCTCGATCGGTGCTGAGAATCAGATCTGACGATCCAATTATGGATCGGATCCGGATTCAGGTTTCTGTATATCCTGCAGAATGCACAACCACCAGTTGGGGAAACAACTGCAGCAGCAGCAGCAGCAAATATCAATATGAATTCACCAGCTGAGGATTAAGCAGCTTAGGAGACTGTATCACCTCATCCTAAGGAGATCCCCAGCACACATCAAGAGAGTACTCTTGAAAGTCCTACTCTGGAAGTATCTACCATTTAAGTCCTTGAAGAAATGGTAGATGAATCAACAACGAGAAGAGCAGATGAGGTTACTAAGGTGAACTTGCCAGCTGAGGTAACTGATAATGAAGAGACTCCACTGGCACCACCTCAACTGCCACAACATATACCAGTTCAGCAACTTCAAACACAACCCACTGAATTTCAAGCACCAAGACAATATGGCATAGCATATATCTCATATTCCATATTCCAATTAGCTGTGGATACCTTGGTGAAGAAATGGAGAAGAAAGCGTTGATCTTGAGGAATTTTTAAGGTACATTAAGAGATGAGAGTACTTCACTCCAAACTAGGTTTGAGGTAGTGTAAAAGTACATTCAAATTCTGAACGATGTGTTCAAGTAGCACACCGATCTTTTTATCTAGATGAATACAAATCTGTCCAATGGAAGTAGGAATCTGAAGGAGCACATCACTACTGAAATGCTAGGTCAAGCAGGGGTTGTTGGAGATAAGTTGGTCGCAGTCAGCATCAAGCTAACCGAACATAGGGGAAAATTCACTTCTGTTGAGTCAAATCTGGATAACTTGATTAAATCATCTGAGACAACAAACAATATACTCTTGCATTTCATCTAGCACATAATCTTGAACGTTTGATGATTCTTCTTTATGTGCAGCAGCCAATGCTGTTGTATTTGTTATTCTTTTTCGGCCCTTAAACAAGATCCTTGCTAAATTCATAAGCTTTGGGATCAGAAAATAGTTTGAAGGTGTCTTCCTCATGTAGTCTCCTGGACTCCTCCATATCAGTGACCTTCATTACCCAAACTTCTTTTGCAGGTAAAGCTTAGAATCCTGGTGTTGATCTCTTCTTTTGTATAAACAACATTCAGTTCATCTAGAATTGCATTGAACCTAGATTCCATCTGTTCAATGGTCTCTCATTTCATCTTGAACTCTTTGCTTGGACACACTGATCTTGTTCTTTTTTATTGCATCAGTGCCTTCACAGATAATTTGCAATCTTTCCCATAGTTCTTTGGCAGTTTTGCAATCTTTCACATTCATGTACATATTGCTATCTAAAGTTCTGTAGATAATATCAATATCAATAGCAATATTGTTCAGGTTTGCCCTTTTCCTATCTTCAGCACCCCACTCATTCTTTGGCTTTGGAACAGTTTGATTTTGACCATCCACAGTTATGACTTTGATGATCTCCAGTGGTCCATCAATCAACACACCATCATCTCATCATGAGTTGCAGCTAGACAAGCCTGCTTCCATCGTTTATACTCATCAAAACGATCTATAGAGCACATCAACATTGTCCTAGCATACTGGTTGTTATCCATGATGCAGAAACTTGAAAAAGATTTCAAAGATTTTCACAAGCACAAGAAGTAGGATTACTTCACAACAGATGCTCTGCTCCGATACCAATTGTAGGTCCGTTGAAAAGGCTTTGGTTAAGTTTAAAGGGGGGGTTAAACTTAACACTTAAAACTTTTTGGAGTTGACAAACTCAGCATAGTTCAATAGTCTGTGACCTTTGATCACGACTATTGAATCATTATAAATGAATATATTAGATTAAGCCTTGTTACTTGTTGTTTTAAAGATGATACTAAGTATTGGATACTCAGTAATGCATGTAGTGTGATTCAATTGCTAGTTCAGTAGATTGATGTGATATGTATGCAGATAAAGTAAATTGCAGAAAATAAATGCAGTAAAGTAAAGTAGGCAAGATTTATAGTGGTTCCAGGTGGTGTAATCCTGTCAGTCCACTCTTCTCCTGTGATGTTGGAGGAAATTCACTAGAGACTTTGAGATAGCTATTACAAAATCTCTAAACTGTTTGTCCTCGACCAATGACTATGGATTCATAAACGGAACACTAGAAATAGGTAGGATTGATGCTCCTAAGTATTCCACTGGTCCTTGAAGGGTAGGATTGCCTCTTCACCGGCTCCACCACAAAACACAACAGTCCTTGACACTTCAGCAGTGCTTCACTGTCTTCAGGTTCTTCTTGAAAAAGAAGGGGTTGAATCAAGAAAGTGATTCAGCTTTTAGCAAGCTTTTGATCAGGATGATAAGATCAGCAGCTTGTAATCTTAAAGTGTGTATACTGGATAGAACTTGATTGCGGAAACACTTGAAGAAAATCCTTGATTAGTAAGTTAAAGCTCAGATAGTATCCGCAGGGTAAGATTGCACTTTGTTCGATTTCTTGCTTAAAAACTTATTTGCTTGTCTTAGTGTTGTATATCGCAATATGAATCAGGAGTCCTCTATTTATAGGTGTAGATCTTGTGATTTGAATTTGAATTTCAAATAAAACCGTTACAGGATTGTCTGAATATTCCTGAAATTCCCTCTGTTGTACCTTCATCGACACATCATCGCTGTCCTTTCGATAAGATCCAATCTGTCAACCAATGAAATATTACATTTGATATGGCTCTGAAATCCTTACAACGTCCCTTTCATCTTGGCCATTGATTGACTGATAAATCTAATGCTTGTAATTCATCCTTATCCATTTAATCTTCTAGAAAAACTTGAATTAATTCGAATTATGCATTCAGCAGACACCTGTTGTATAGGTCTGCTGATGTCCATATATGGTCAGCTGACTTTTAGTCTGCTGTGTTTTATAAACACATCAGCTGACTGCTTCTTATCTAACTTTTTATTATGAAGTTAGAGTACACCATTTTAACCATAACCAAGTTCCAATCACCACTTTACTTTTATGGAACTTAGGCCTTCTACACAAGGTATATATGATCAGTTTAGGTCATCACAGACTTCCCTAAATTCTGATCCCATATCCTTGACTTTTAATACTAAGTTTGATCTCTTAGCCTTCATTACTGAGTTTGAATCCTCAGCCTTCATTACTGAGTTTGAACCCTCAGCCTTCAACCATCAGCCGGTCCTAAACACTCTACTGACCTAGATAGGTCTACTGATCAATTCAGCTGACCTCTTTACAGTGCTTGTTTGATCAAACATATACAATTAACTACAACAAAATAGGCCTTTTGCAACACTTTCTTTGCGACATTTTGATAAATGTCGAAATTTACCAAGCGTAAGTTACTAATTGCCACAAAAGTAACGACATCTTCGCCACATAATTTTATGACGCTTAATTGCCGTACAATTAACCGGCACTTATTGTTTATGTCACAAATGCGTGGCATTTTTGTGGTGGTTTATTGTTATGTCAGTATAATATCGCCAATTTTCCGAGATATCGTGATTATGTCGGAAAATTTTGTGACAATATCTTGGCATTTTGAAGATATGTCGTCAAATGCACGACACTTTTCAAATTGCCACTTTTATGCCTAAAAACAACACTAGTTATGATGCTTTTATATAATGTGATAAATATAAAGACATAGTACATCTTTATACATTCTCGCATAAAAGATCAAATTACCCCCACCTCCCCCCTCCCCACACACACACACCAACAAACATATATACGGAGAAGAACAAAAAAAGTCTTAAATTAAAGTAATAATACATGTTTTCAAAACTTTTGCTTAATGGACAAAATTATTCGCTATTTTTTTTCCCGAAACGAAATATACGCGTACATACTTTCTATCCTCACTGGGACTCCAACTCAAATACTCCGAGTTAAGTAGCCACGGTGATTACTTGGCCAATGCCACATTGGCGCTTTCTTTCATCCAGTATTTTGACACATTTACATCTCTCAATCTCTAACTCCAAAAAAAAAAAATAATAATAATAATAATAATAATAAATCACCAATTTTTTATTTTTTTCGTGCTCTTTATTTCGATACTACATCCACCATGTTCCTACGCAATTTCCGAAAATTTACTGTCGAAATTAACTGTCAAAATTAATTGTTTTTCAAGATTCATTAGATGATTTTCAATAGTGAATCTCACTTAAAACAAACCAGTAATTATTTCAACCAAGCCTCAAAACAAAAACACGAAAAAAATTAATGAAATTTTCATCACGTGTGGAGATATCAAAATATATGGATGTTTAAAAATGTTGAAGGGAAAAGAAAATATTAATGAATTGGTACCTTTTGTTTAACAGCGTTTTTTTTAAATGAATAAGTATTTACAATTGTCAATACTACCCTAATTGAACCATGTTGGAGAAAATACATGACCAAGTCTCGATCCCTATACTCCCAAGTCGCTACAATAATTGCTACCATGCGATGTACAGTTATATAAAGTATATATTACGATTTTGTTGTGTTTAGTTACAAATATTTTCATCAGTAAATAGTATAATAACGTAAGTTAATATCAATTTGATGTATACAACCATAATAAACGAAAATTGTATCATATTTAATTTTTATATCATTTTTATTTCGTATTATATCATCACTAGAATAAATCATTAATCCCGCTTTGAGAGTTAAAAAAGCAGAGGGAGTAATATATATTGTTCGATTAAATATATTTGAGTCTGAGACTTTAATTGGATTAGGTGATTAACATCAAACACCGTAATCGAGTTAAGACATTAAATTTACAATCGATGAATCAATTATCAACCCTAAACATTGTAATCGGGTTAACTAAACCTCGTATTGACGGTGAATCAAACACGATCGACCCAAACACTATATTTTGGTTAGCAGAACTTTAAATTGATTGTCGATCAAGCCTGATCAACCCTTAACACCTTAATCGGGTTGACGTGAACATCAAATCGAGGGTAGATCGATCAAGCATGGTCAACCATAAACACCATAATAGATTAATTGAACCTCAGGTGAGAGTCAATCACCTCAAAGTGAGAGTCAATCGAATTGAGAACCTTATTGGGTTAGTTGAACTTCAATTTGAACTTCAATTAAGCATGATCCACCATAAACACCTTAATCGGGTTAATTGAACCAAAAATTTGACGGTTCATCAAGCTTGGTCAACCATAAATAATGTAATTGGCTTAACCAAACCTCAAATTGACGATCAAACAAGCCAGATCAAGCTTAATCAATGTAATTTAATTATCTGAACTTCAATTTGTACTTTGATTAAGGCCGATCAACCAAAGACACTCTAATCGGGTTAACTGAACATCGAATTGACTGTTAATCAATCTTGATCAACCACAAACACTATAACTGGGTCAACTGAAGTCAAACTAACGATTGATCAAGCCTGATCAACCATAAACAGTCAAATTTGACTAACCAATCCTCAAATGATGTTCTTTCAAAGCTCAATCAATCATAAACACTATAATGTGTTCACTGGACATAAAACCGACGGTCGATTAAGCCCGACCAACCTCAACATTGTAATTAGGTAAAATGAACCATAAATTGATGATCGATCAAACTCGAGCAACCAAAAGCAGTGTAATGGGGTTAAGAAAACCTTAAATTGATGTTAGATCAAGCCTGATCCATCCCAAACACTATAAACGGGTTAAGTGAACATCAAAGTAACAATCAATCAAGCCTATCAATCCTAAACATCATAATCTAGTTAACTAAACCTCAAATTCAATATAACTTGATCAACCAAATCACTGTAATCATGTTAAGTAAACCTTGAATTGATGCTCAATCAACCCAAACACTAGAATGGTGTTACGTGAACATCAAATTGATGGTCAATCCATTTCGATCAACCATAAATACCGTAATTGAGTTAATCGAAACCTTAAATTGACATTCAATCTGGTCAACAACAAACACTCCAATTGGGTTAAATGAGCCACAAATTCATGGTTCAGCCCTTTTAAACTATAATGATTTAAACAAACATCAAATTGATGATCAATCAAAGTCGACCACCCTCAACGATGTAATCAGGTTAACTGAACCTTAAATTGATGGTCGATCAAGCTTGATCAACCAGAAACACTGTAGATGTGTTAGTTGAACATCAAATTGACGATCAATCAAGCCCGATCAACCATAATCACAGTAAATGGGTTAAGCAAAAAAAAAAAAAAAACGAAAAAACGTAGAAACATGCTAATTAAAAATACTTGAAGTGTAAATTTTTTTGTATATTTTTTTTGGACTACCGACACGGGCCGGACTTCAAATTAGTCGTACCAGTTGATCACGGATACCACGGTTTTAAGCAACAAAAAAAAAAAACAAAAAAACAAAAAAACAAAAAAAAAAAACGCAAAAACATGCTGATTAAAAATTGCATGAGGTTGGTATGCATCATTGAATACCTATCTCCATCACAGTGATTGCATTTTTTCACTCTTCATAAGAAAAAAAATTTGCATGAAGTGTATATTTCTTTTTAAGTTGTTTATTATTATTATTATTATTATTATTATTATTATTATTATTATTTTGGCTAGAGTTTGAAGGGCATTAGTAAAAAAATTGCAAGCAGCCTAGCTAGCACATATATAATTGGCGTGATTTTTTCCCACCATAATTTTTTTTTTTAAATTCCCGCCGTGATTTGAGGATTTTTGAGAGAAAAGTACTCATTAACAATTAAACTCCTTCAAGATGATATAAAAAAATTCAAATTCTTCAAGATAAATACAAATTTTTTGATGTTATCGTCAATAAACTTCCACAATTCACAAATACAAGTTTCACGATTCAAAAAACTGAAAAATTTCCACAATCATGCAGAGTGCGTTCTATTTCACTCCTGCAACAGCCAAACCCAATCACTTCTGGTTGCTTCTCAAAGGAAAACTAAAATCGCCCGAGGGTGAGGATGGGGTTGCCTCAAAGGATAACTAAAATCGTGAGGGCTCACATCAAGGCTGAATAGGTTGAATTGTATTTTATCTCCATCAAGGTAAGTTCTTTTGGTTCATATTGATTTCACAAATATATGAAGTGGATCAACTAAATTAGATTTTTGCCTTTTAAATTAGTTGAATTCATAAAGAAATTGAAGAATTGTTGGCTTTTTTTTTCACATCTAGTGTTGCATCTAGATGGTACTTTTTTTCTGTATCCGGCAATATTATATCTCGTTTGAATCTATAAGTGATCAAAATTGGGGAGTAGTAATTTAAGTTTTATTTTCTTACGTTTACAAAAAAAAAATTAAATAAATTACAAGAAACAGAGAACTTATGTTGCCATCTTTTTCCACATTCTTGATGATAGTCTATTAAGCAGTGATGATGCTCTTTTGGAAGACTTAGGCACACAGCGAGAATATTTTCCTATGTATGCTATCTCCTAATTTAGCGTATCAAAAATACTTTGTGTATCATCTTTAGTTCTTTTTATTTCTTCGTTTTTCTGTTTTTTTTTCTAAACTAAACTATACAAAGATCAAACTCTAGTAAACCTAGTTTATATACATTCAATCTAGACATGTGACATACAATTTTTGTCTTGCGGTAAATTACCATTAAACAAACTACATCAAATGACGGTATATACAAACATGTGGCATCTCAATAATGAAGAAACCGCCATAAAAATATGCCAGCCAAAAACTAAAATATACTATACGACACTTAAATATATATATATATATATATATATGCACTCATTATTAAAACTAAAATATGTCTAACAAAATATATATATATATATATATATATATATATATATATATATATATATATATATATTGATTGAATCTGTCAGTAGCCTTGTAATAGGATCTGAACTTTGGACTGCATATTTGAGTTGACATTTTATTATGACCCTTCTTGCAGGACCTAATTATGAAGAGCTAACATAGACATTGTATCCAAGTATCGAACAAGAGAGGGAGCAAGCTCCATGCCTTCCTTAGCCATTAAATAGAGGGTAAAAGAGTAAACTTTTTAGGGATAGAAATAGAGGGTAGAACGGTAAATTTATACAAAGTAAAAGAGCCAACTATGAGATTTTTAAAGTAAGGGAAGGGATTAGGGAAAGAAGGAGACCGTATGTTTTAAGATTAATTTTAAAGAAAGTTGTATATATAGATGTTTAGGTGGATGGGTGATATATAAATAATATAAAGGTGATAAAAGTATAAATATAATATATTTATACAGTTAAAAATAGAGGTGTTTTGGAGAGAATCTTTTAACTGCAAGTTCTCATAAACAATTTCACAACTAAGCCGACCCGAGATTAATGATGATGTTGGTCCCTTGGAAAGGCTAACACAAGTTTAGAGGGGGGGTGAATAAACTTGTCATCAAAAACTTTCCCAAAATCGAAAAGCCCCAGAACTCGAGTTTCTTATCAAACTCAAACTCGATACTCATTTCGCTTTTGTTCTCGTCTCCGAAACTTGTCCGAGTTCACTAACTTAAGCGAGTATAAGTCAATCTCGACTTATATTTGGTCTTGTTAATCGGGCAAATGGATATAAATTAGCCTTTAACAACTAGTTAACTAAGTTTGAGTCAAAACCACATAAATATAACTATCATAAAGTAAATGAATGCGTAAAGTAAATAGACAAGATTTATAGAGGTTCCAGGTGGTGTAATCCTGTCAATCCTCTCTTCCCCTGTGATACGGAGGAAAATTCCACTAGAACTTCTTTGAGATGGCCCGGTTACAAAAGTTCTAAACTCGATAGTCCTTGACTAATCCCTAGCTTCACTATCTAAACACTTGTAGTAATGTAGGATTGCCGCTCTTCAACCTGCTTTTGAACCACTCGGTCCTTGGAGGGTAGAATTGCCTCTTCACCAGCTCATCACAAACACAGTCTTCTTGACTGCACTCAACTGTCCTTCACACCTTCTTGGTGTTTCACAGTCTAAACCTTTGATAAAATCAAAGTTGAGACTTTGAATCAATAACTATGATTCAACTGTGATTTGAGCTTTTCTTCTGGATGATTAAATTAAGCACGGCTCTGTATTTCTTCAAATAAGTGAACTAGATTAAGCTTGAATGCGCTTTGAACACTTGAAGAAATTTCTCGATCTTGCAATTAAGTGCTTAGCAGGTGTTCTTTTGAATTTGGCTATCCCCCTTAATTAAATTTTTCTTGACTAGATAGATTCTTTTTAGTTTTCCTGCTCTCTTACAACATACACACACCCGCTTGTTGACGTTGTAGAGGTGGTCTATTTATAGGGGTTCATCCAACGTTCATCCTGCTTGAATCTTGCAACGGCTATATTTTATGACCGTTCTGATTTGTCAGTAGTTCATCCAATAAAAACACTTCCTTTGTAACGTTCGATTGTACGATCAATTTTTTGGATGGTTGACTTATAAAACTTATTTTCTTTATCAGTTTTATGCTGAGTTTATCACTTGTCAGTTTCTTGACTGACTTGGAGCATTAACTGTGATTTTACTCTTCTTCAAATATCAGTACTCCAGTTTTCATCTGATTATAATTGACTTTATCAGAGTACACCATGACTCGTTATCATCTAAGAATTCATTGTCCTTATGATTCTTAGGTCTTCATACAAGATCCATAAAGTCAGTTCAAGTCACCACAATCTTGCCTGAAATCTAACTTTACAGTCTCGACTTAGTCTTCATAACTGAGTTTTAACCCTCAGTTCTTCAATCTTCAATAACTGAGTCTATGACCCTCAGTTCTTCAGTCTTCTTAGATAAGCCAACCGAGTCTGTAACTCTCAGCGAACTTATCTTCTTCAGTTTTCTGTTGGTGTGTTCTATTGTTCAGTTTCTCTAAATCTCAGTTTCTTACTTTCTCAGTTCCAGCCTAGAACTATTACAGTGCTTGTCTGATTTAACTTATACAAATATCAGACTCTAATAAATCCTATGCATTTGATATCTAGACATTTTCTTGCTTTGCACTATAACAGCTAGTTATGACACTTCATCAGTGGGGTTTAGAATAATAACTGAATAAGCGATGAATCATCATCAAAACATAAATTTTATTTCCAACAGATGATATAAATCACCATTTAGTATCTTTAAAAAAAGACCATGCACACTTAACTGAAATATTAGTAGATTTAAAGAGATATTAAAAGCAGATACTGATTTGAGAGAAGGTGTAACGACTATTTCCACAACAAGACAATGACTAATACAATTGTATGATGACCAGACTGAGCCAAGACCATCCGGTCACACGAGTAAAGGAGAACATCATATGATACATACAGGACTGGATTTATAACGTTTTGCAAAAAGATGCAGTTATATAGCAAGATTCGAGTCAACATATTTGACTAAATTAAACAGAGTTGTGTGAAATAGAGCTGTTGGAAATAAAATTTATGTTTTGATGATAATTCATCATATTTATTCAAAGTATTATCTTAACCCCATTGATGAAGTGCTGAAGCTAGCTGTTATAGCGAAAGGCTAAAAGAAGTCTAGAACTGAATGTATAGGTTTTACTAGAGTCTGATATTTGTATAGGTTACATCAGACAAGCACTGTAATAGTTATAGTGTCGTGGAACTGAAAACTGGAAGTCATTCAGAAAACTGGAAATCGTCAAGATAAACAAACTGACAAACTGACTCAGACTACACCAACATGGAACTGAAGAAGATAAGTTCGCTGAGGGACACAAACTCGGTTGGCTTATCTAGAAGATTGAATAAATGAGGGTTCAAACTCAGTTGATGAAGAACTGAGGGTCACAGACTCAGTTATAGAAGATTGAAGAACTGAGGGTTCAAACTCAGTTTACATATCGAGACTGTAAAGTTCGAATTCAGGCAAGTTTGTGGTGACCTGAACTGACTTTATGGATCTTGTATGAAGACCTAAGAGTCATAAGGACAATGAACTCTTAGGTAATTTGTTTGGAAAATGTGTACTCTGATTAAGTCAATAATAATCAGATGAAAAGCAGGAGTGCTGATATTTGAAGAAGAGTAAAATCTCAGTCAATGCTCCAAGTCAGTCAAGAACTGACAACTGATAAACATAGTATAAAACTGATCAGGAAACTCAGTTTTATAAGTCAGTCATCCAACAAACTGATAGTACAGTCAACGTTGTAAATAAAGCAATATTATTGGATGAATACTGACACATCAGAACGGTCACAAAATATAGCCGTTACAAGATAGCCGTTGATACAATTCAAATTCAAAGCAAGATGAACGTTGGACCTTACACTATAAATAAAGGACTTTGCACCAAGGATCAATACAAGAAGATTTATCAAGAATTAACAAGATTACAAGCATTTTGTGCACTAGTCTCGTTTATTTGAATTGCTATCATCTCTGCGCTAAACAAGATCATATCTAGAAATCTTCCAAGTGTTCAAGCTACACAAGATTTATCAAGAATCATACACTTAGAAGAACCACAAACAAATATCAATTTATTGATTCTCAACCCAACTTTGATTCTTAATCAAAGGTTCAGACTGTGAAGCAAACTGGGAAGGTTTTGCCAAGGACAGTTATCACAGCAGTCGGGTAGACTGTGTTTGTGGTGGTAGCTGGTGAAGAGGCATACATAACCCTTCAAGGACCAGTGTTCAAGCAATTAAAGAGCAGCAATTTTACCTATTCTATAACTGTTTAGATAGTGAAGCTAGGATTAGCCAAGGACTATTTTTTAGGACTTTTTGTAACAGCTCACCTCAAGAAGTTCTAGTGGAATTTTTCCTCCTACACCACAGGGGAAGAGTGGACTGACAGGATTACACCACCTGGAACCTCTATAATATTTGCCTTATTTACTTTACACATTTATTTAATTACTCAGCATTTATTTACAACATTCTTAGAATTGATTGTTATACACCTCACAGCTCACAAACTGACATTCACCAGAATTCAGTTTAGCACACTCAGCTTTCGCATAGAATAACAAGATCAAGAAAAAGGCTAGAATTATATCCGCTGCCGGTTGACTCAGTTTTGCTTAAGTCAGTTTGACTTAAACTCAGCTCAGTCAGCTTAACTCCACACAAGTTATAACTAAACCTTAATTTGTTTAAAATCCAGTTTTTAAGGACAAGTTTATTCACCCCCCTCTAAACTTGTGTTAGCCTTTCCAATGGACCAACAATTGGTATCGGAGCAGCGTTCTCTGTTCCGACTTAGAGCAAGTAACTGGTAATCAGTTATTCCGATACCAACAATTGGTATCGGAGCAAGGTTTCTTTAACAAACCATTGTTAAAAGCTCATTTGCTCTAAATCTCATCTAGTTGTTCTCATTAGAAAGCTCAGTTTCATGTTTTTGTATAATCAGTTTTCACTCACTCACAATAGATAACAATCAGTATGCAAGACATATGCTTATGTGCAACATGGATAGGTTTGATGAATACAAACGTCGTATGCAGGCTTTTCTAGCTGCTACTCATGACGAGATGATGGACGTGCTCACTTATAGACCAATTCAGATCACTCACATCCAAACTGTTGGTGAAGATCAAGTTCGAGTTCCAAAGCCCAAGGGTGAATGGAAGTGATAAGGTTTAAACAATCTCAACAATGGACTATGGACATTATGATAATCTTGACAACAACATTTACAAGGTGAAAGGGACAAACAAACGATTAGTTTGTGAAGGAACTGACTCAATCAAGGAGAACAAAATCTCAGTTGCAAAGCAGAAGTATGAGAATTTTAAGATGAAATCTGAAGAAACCATTGACCAAATGGAGACAAGATTCAGTGCTATCATGGATGAATTAGATCTACTCAAGATTGAAGACACAAAGAAAGTAATCAATACAAGAATCTTGAAGGCCTTCTCAATGTGTTGGAAGATGAAGGTCACTGCTATGGAAGAATCTAGAAGACTTGATATAGAAGACTCCTTCAAAATCTTCTCAGATTTAAAATCTTACGAATTCAGTGAATATTTTACAAGCACAACTACAATAATCAAAGCTCTGGAAGTGTTTGTACCTTGAAAAGGCTTTGGTTAAGTTTAGAGGGGGGTGAATAAACTTAACACTTAAAACTTTTGGAGTTAACAAACTCAAAGAACTTCAAGAACTCATTGATACCTCGAAGAGTCTGGCGACCTTTAGTAGTCTGCTGACTATTGAACTTACTGAATTTGTGCAGTGGAATTATATCAAAAATTAAGCCTTATTACTTGTTGTAAAATATGATACTAAGTATTAGATACTCAGTATTGTATGTGTGTGATTTCAGTTGCTAGATTCAGTAGGTTGATGTGTGTAATAAACTAAATGCAAAATGTAAGTGCAGAAAGTAAGTAGGCAGATTTTATAGTGGGTCCAGGTGGTTTAATCCTGTCAGTCCACTCTTCTCCTGTGATGTTGGAGGTAATTCACTAGAGATGTTTGATGTAGCTGTTACAAATATCCCTAAGTTGCTTGTCCTTCACCAATAACTATGGCTTCACAAACTGAACACTTGGAACAGGTAGGATTGCTGCTCCAAAGTCTTCCACTGGTCCTTGAAGGGTAGAATTTCCTTTTCACCAGCTCCACCACAAACAACAGTCTTTCACACCCCAAAGATGCTTCACTGTCTTCAGTAGATTCTTGTAAAAGAAAGATTGAATCAAGTAAATGATTCAGTTGCAGCAGCTTGCAGTCTTCAAGTGTGTAAATTTGATGTAGCTTGAATGCAGATTACACTTGAAGATTTTCTCTGGATCAGTAGCTTTAAGCTCAGTAAGTTCAGCAGGTTGTTTTTCTTGATAAGAAAATGCAGCTAAGAATTATCTCTTGTTTTTCCTCAATTTTCATCATCTTTTTCTGAGCTAGAAGTCCTCTATTTATAAGTAGGAGTTCTTGTGACTTGTATTTGAAATTCAAATATAGCCGTTCCAGATTTTGTCCCATTTGACTTGCTTTCTGTCACTATTCATAGTACTGACACAGTCAGACTGCTTTTTGACAGAATGCAGTCTGCTCAACCTTTGACTTGTAACCATTGGATAAAGTCCTGAATCATCCCAACGTCCTTTTAATCTCAACCATTGATTTGTTTGATAAATCAGAGGTAGTTAGATGTCCTTATCCTTGTTTTCTTCCAATGTAATCTTGAATAAATCGAGATATATGTTTCAGCAGGTTCATGAGTCCGCTGGAGTACATATCAGCAAGCTTAATCATAATTTGCTGTGTTTAAAACACAATGCAGCTTACTTCTTTTATCTAACTTTTATTTATGAAGTTAGATTACACCTTTTTGCATATAACTAAGTTCCAATCACCATTGAACTTATGGAACTTAGACCTTGTACACAAGGTATATGTAAACAGTTTTGGTCATCACAGACTTCCCTAAATTCTGATTCCATATCCTTGACTTTAATCATTAAGTTTGATCCCTTAGCCTTCATTCACTGAGTTTGAGCCCTCAGCCTTCAGTCTTCAACAGGTTCCTGACTAGTCTACTGACCTAGCTACCCTATTAATCTAGACCAGTCTGCTGATATAAGTCAGCTGACCATTACAGTGATTGTTTGATCAAACCTATACAAAGATCAAACTCTAATAAACATATACATTTGATCTAGACATCTTTTTGCCTTTGCACTATAACAGCTAGTCTGGCACTCATCACTAAAACTCAGAAATAAGTGCAACAGAAAGAACCAAAGACCACAGCACTTGCAGCAGCATCAAATGACTCTCAAGAAACATCCACAAACAATCTTACACAGTTGGATGAAATGGAGGAACAAATGGCACTCATGATGAGTCGAATCAGAAGGATGAAGAATGGTCATCCTGTAACTCAGAAGTTTATCAAGAAGTCTCTTGAGAAGAGAAAAGATGATGAGTATCTTTGTTTCAACTGCAAGAAACCTGGACATTATAAAGCTGAATGCCCAGAAATGAATGCAAAGAAGACTCAGCAAAGAAGAACCGGCAGAAGAGCATTATTAGCTGAAGATGAGTCTGACTACGAAGCTGGTACAGAAAGATTATCTGATGACACAGCTTTAATGGCACACATGGAAGTTCCAATGAGGTATGTGAATCAAATTCAAAATATAGCTCAACTCAGATTTCCATGCAAAATGCATGTTCTTCAACAGCCGATTCCAATCCAAAGAACTCAGAATTAGAAGAAACTCTTGACGAATTGATGAGTCATCTTGTCACCATACAAGCTGGTTATGAATCTATCAAAGCTGAGAAAGAAGCTCTAATTCTAGAAGTCAAAAGATTGAATGATGAACTGAACACATTAAGACTAAGCAGAACCGATAAAGGAAAGAATCAGTGTCAGTCTACTGCATCAGCAGCAGCAACTGAATCTTTTGCTCAATCTAGTTCAACAACTGGATTCAAATCAGGCAAGCCATATGGAGATAGAATTGGCTTAGGATTTGATACACAGCAAACTTTGAAGGGAGGAACGAGCAAGGTAACTGAACCTAATACCAAAACTGGTGTTAAGTTTATAGCTGAACAATGTCCTCAAACTAAGAAGCATACTGAACCAGTGAAACAAGTTCAACGTGAATCAGATCAGTCTCAGCGTCAGTTTTCAAAGAAGTCAATTGTAAACAACAACAGGGCCAACCAAAAGGGTAAACCAGTTGTACATCATGAAAATCGAAAAGGTAGATCAACTGCTGAATCTACTAAAGCTGATCAGGCCAAGAACCAGAAAAACTTCAGTCAAAGCAAATCCAAGAATATCAATTATTCAAAGATTCACAAAGTCAGGGGGAAGGCAAATTATTTCCAACTGATGATGACTGGAATTTCTCTGAACCTACTATTAAAATTGATAAAAGCAATCATTTCGCATGTAAAACTTATCACAAGTTTTCGGTCAAAAACGGCAGAGGAATCACTTCACTCCTCACCGAAAACTCTCATATCAAGGCCACAGACCTCAGTACAAAAGAAATGATGGTTATTATTCAAGTGTTAATAATAGAAAACATCATGGAAATCAGTTTCAGTCAAAGGATCTGAGAGATCATATAAATAAGACACAGTCCAAGCATAGATACTATGGGAGTGTGACTTACATATATGAAAACAAGTGCAACAATATCCGAAGGATACCTAAAGGATATATTCCCAAGGTTGTACTGACAACTGACCCCCATGGACCCAAACAGAGTTGGGTACCTAAAAATGTTTAATTTATTTTGCAGGATATATGGTACTTTGACAGTGGTTGCTCAAGACACATGACAAAGAGCAAGGACTGTCTAAGTAATTTTATTGCCAAGGATGGAACAAAGGTTAACTTTGGAAGTAAAGACAAACCTGGATTCACCAAAGGTTATGGTACATTGATCAGAAATGGACTTACAATCAAGAATGTATCTTATGTAGAAGGATTGCATTACAATCTACTCAGCAACAGTCAATTCTGTGATATGTGATACAAAGTTACCTTTGATAAAGATTTTTGCATTGTCGTCAGCGAAACAGCATTTCAAGTTGTTTTAGCCGGAAGAAGAAAAGAGAATATGTATGTTGTAGATTGGACTACAGCTGTTGCAGAAACTTGTTTACTTGTGCATACTAAATCAGAAATCAGCTGGTTATGACACAAGAAACTGAGTCATCTAAACTTTGATGACATCAACACCCTTGTCAAGAAACAGTTAGTCATTGGACTACCAGAAATCTCATATAAGAAGGATAGCTTATGTGATGCTTGTCAGCAAGGAAAGCAAACAAAAGCAAGTTTCAAGACTAAATCTCACAACAACCAGAGTCCTGGAGCTACTACATATGGACTTATTTGGACCTATTACACCAATCAGTATCAGTGGAAAGAAGTATACATTGGTAGTGGTAGATGATTTTTCAAGATACACTTGGGTTATCTTCTTAACCAAGAAAAGTGAAACCAAGCAAAGACTTACAGAACTACTCAAAAGGCTTCAAAATCAGAAAAGTGTATCAGTTGTGAAGATAAGATCAGATAAAGGAACTGAATTCCTCAATAAAGTGAATATTGAATATTGTGAAGAAAATGGTGTTTTACATCAACTTTCCGCCACAACAACACCTCAATAGAATGGTGTAGCTGAAAGAAGAAATAGAACACTCAAAGAAGCAGGAAGGACTATGATCTGTGAAGCTAAAGCTGCTGAAAGATATGGGGGTAAGCGATTAACACGACTTGCTATACACGTAAGCAGCTCTCATGAATAAAAGGCATGAGAAGACTCCTTATGAAATTTGGAATGGAAGAAAGCCAAATGTTTCTTACTTTCATGCTTTTGGAAGCAAGTGTTTCATACATAATAATGGAAAAGATCAACTTCATGTTTTTCAGCCCAAAGCTGATGAAGGAATTTTTTTGGGATATTCAAGTGTCAGCAAAGCATTTAGAGTACTAAATAAAAGGACACTCAAACATAAGGAATCAATACATGTGGTATTTGATGAACCAAATTTTTCTCATTGAAATAATCGAAGATGACTGAGAACCATTTTTCGGCCTCGATTACGAGTCTTTGCGAATCGCTTTTGTTGACATTGGAAGACTAAGGATTTCAGAATCTTCAGATCAAGATCAGTCTCAGTTTCCAACTACTCAACAACCTACACCTGAACAACATGATTCTGACTCAGTTGAAGAAAATCAAGAATCAGTTCATGAAGAACCAGTTGAACAAAATGTAGATCCCTTGATGTAAGCCCCAGTACATCAATGGATGAGGGATCACCCTGAAGAACAAATAATTGGTGATACTCAAGCTGGTGTTCGAACAAGACATCAACTAGATACAATGATTGCATGTTTTCTATTTCAATCTGAACCTAAAGAGATAGAAGAAGCTTTGAAAGATCCAGATTGGATATTATCTATGCAAGAAGAACTAAATGAATTCAAAAGAAATCAAGTATGGGAATTAGTAGAGAGACAAGTTCATGTAAATATCATTGGAACCAAATGGGTATTCAGAAACAAACTTGATGAAGATGGGAATATCATCAGAAACTGTTGGTCCCTTGGAAAGGCTAACACAAGTTTAGAAGGGGGGGTGAATAAACTTGTCACCAAAAACGCTTTGTACCCCAGGAACTGAGTTTCTTCTAAACTCAAACTGAACTAGCAAACTGATGTTCAATGTAACTCAGTTCAGTTTTGTCCTACCCTTTAATACTGTATTGGAGTTAGTTAATTCAGCTTAGCTAGAGCTATAACAGAACTAACTTGCAACGGATAAGATCAAGCCTTTTGTGCAATAGATATGTCAATAAAGATCTAAGTCTTCTATGTATCAGTTCTGTGCTGACTCAGTGTCTGATGTTTGCTGAGTGAAGTGATGAAATGATAATGCAATAATTAAAGCAATCACAACACAAATATAAATGCGTAAAGTAAATCAACACTGAGTTTGTTTGTGGAAGTTCCGGGTGGTGTAATCCCGTACGTCTCCCCTTCTCCTGTGGTGTAGGAGGTATCACTAGAATCTTGAGATAACTGTTACAAAATCCTAGCCTAATGACAGTCCTTCACGACACCCTAGTTTCACTGTCTACACATAATGAAGAAAGGTGAGATTGCTCCCTTCACTCTGCACACTGATCCTTCGGAGGTGGAATGACTCCTTCACCAGCTCACCACACAAACACAAACACGGTCCACAGACTGCACCAACAGCTGTGGCAACTGAGTTGCAACCATATGAGGAAAGGTGGAGTTGCTCTCCTCAAACTATGCACAGCCAACCCTTTTTACACAAAGGTTAGGTTTAGAATTAATAAAGAGATAAATTCAGTGAGCTGTCTGCTTCTTCTGGATATGACATTGTAGCTCCAAGATGCCTTCTTCCCCCTTAACGGGTTACTGGATATTTCTCTGTAAACTTCAAGGCAATTCTGTTGGCTTCCCCTTTTCTAGATATGAAATCTGATTTTCTGGATCTGGACCTTTAGATATATGCTTTTTAAAACTTGTCCAAGATATCTCTTTTTCAAGCACTTCCTTCTGTGTATTTATAGGGAAGATGTAACGGTCAAATAAATCTTATAGCCGTTGCATTTGTCGTTTAGGCAACGTTCATATGTACGACCTTTTGTCGTTTTGTTATTTCAAATTCAACAAGGCCTTAACTCAGTTTTATACTCTTCTTCAAAACTGAGTACCTCGTATTCTTGACATCTGACTTCAATTGACTAAGTCAGAGTACACCATTCAGCTTCTTCTTTTCCTGGTAACTGATAATCTTTGTCCATAAGATTATTCAGCTTTACATGATCTATAGTTCAGTTTCAGGTCACCACAGACTTGCATGATTCCTGACTCATAATCACGACGTAATCAGCTTCTAACTGAGTTTTCCACCTCGCTTCTTGGGTCTTCAATAATCGAGTGTGCGTGTCCTCGGTTCTTGATCTTCTAGACAAGCCAATCGAGTCAGTGTCCTCGGTGAACTTATCTTCTTGATTCTTTCATAATCGAGTCTGTGTCCTCGATTCTTGGATGTACACTCACTTTGCTTGTCGTGACTCAAATTTGCTTGCCTAGTTCTTATCTATTACAATGCTTGTCTGAAACAACCTATACAAGGTTCAGACTCTAGATAAAGCTTATACATCTTTCTCTAGACTATTTCTTGCTTCTTCTTTCATTATGCACTATAACAGTTAGTTATGACTTCATCATCACGGGTGATAAGTGAACTTTCTAAATACGTGACGAATCATCATCAAAACACAAATATTATTTCCAACAGAAACAAAGCTAGACTTGTAGATAAAGGATATTATCAAGCAGAAGGCATAGATTTTGATGAAACTTATGCACAGTTGCAAGATTGGAAGCAATCAGACTATTTCTTGCCTTTCCAGCTCATAAAAAGTTCAAAGTGTACCAGATGGACGTTAAAAGCGCATTTTTGAATGGAATACTTGAAGAAGAAGTTTATGTTCAACCACCACCCGGATTTGAGATCAAAGATCAAGCTGACAAAGTTTTCAGATTAAGGAAAGCTCTATATGGACTTAAACAAGCACCAAGAGCTTGGTATGAAACTCTATCTCAGTTTCTAGTGGATAATGGATTTATCAAAGGAACTATCGACAAGACTTTATTGAGAATGAAAAATGAAGAAAGTACTCTCCTTGTTCAGATTTATGTTGATGACATTATTTTTGGATCAGAAAATGAACAGTTATGTGAGAAGTTTGCAAGTTTAATGAAAAGCAAATTTCATATGAGTATGATGGGATAATTAAATTATTTTCATGGATTACAAGTTAAACAATTAGATGATGGAATTTTCATTCACCAAACCAAATATACAAGAGAACTTATCAAAAAGTTTGGTATGGAAAAATCAGCTGGAATTTCTACACCAATTGGGACCAACATCAGGCTAGATGAAGACAAAGAAGGCAAGGATTGATCAAACACTTTACAGAAGAATGATTGGATGCTTACTCTACCTTACAACAAGTAGGCCAGACATATCATTTACTGTTGGTGTATGTGCAAGATTTCAGTCGAAACCAAAGGAAAGACATCTCACAGTTGTTAAAAGGACCTTGAAGTATTTGAAAGATGAGATAGAGTTGGAATATGGTATTCAAGAGAAGGAGAATTCAAAGCGATATCCTATTCAGACTCAGATTATGCAGTTGCAAAGTGGATGAAAAAGCACTTTGTGCACATGTAAATTTGCTAGAAATAGACTTGTGTCATGGTTTAGCAAAAGCAAAATTCAATTTCAACTTCAACGGTGATTGGTTTGAGTATATAGCAAATTTGGAAGTTGTTGTTCTCAAGTTTTATGGATCGATGACAATTAAGAGATTATAGGATAGAAGAAGGAACAATTCCCATAATGTGTGATAACACAAGTGCAATTGCAATAACTGACAATCCAGTTTTGCACTCAAGGACAAAACATATAGATGTGCGACATCATTTTATAAGAGATTATGCAGAGAAAAAAGATATTACAGTTCTTTATGTGCCTACTGAAGATCAGTTGGCTGACATCTTTACAAATCCATTGGACAAAGAAAGATTTGCCAAACTAAGAACTGAGTTGGGTATAATAAAAGTCACTAAGTCGGTTTAAGCGTAACCGTCAAGGGATTGATCTTTGTTCTGCTGGGTGCACTCACTTAACAGATCAGTCATTGACATCAACAATTTCAAACTGACTAACTGAAACTAAAGTAGTAACTGATATTTAAGCATCAGTTTTTACATCAGTCAACTTAAGTCAAAGGTTGATAAGATAAAACCGACAGTGGTTGCATCGCATTTAATTACCGTAGTTTATGTTAGAATATGTTGCGTGTACACCCTTTTACTGTCAGAACAGTACATGCATCGGTTACAAAAACCATCATGGAATTTGAAAATTTGTACCAATCAACCGCCAGTACATTACCCCTATATATCCAACCTCCTTTCATTTTTCCTCAAAAACAAAAATCTGATTTTTCATAATTCTTTTTCCTCTCAAAATTCAATCTTTTTCACACTAAACCCAGAAATGGCCGCCTCAATGAAATCTCAAGAAGAAAGATTGATCACAGATTTAGATGTGTTTACATTTGAAATTTATGAAGCTATATGCAACTACACTCTACTTGCAAGTTATATCTGCGAGAAGATCCAGAAACAACCAGGATTAAGAAGCATTCTGGAGGTCACTTTCAACGAAAAACGTGATGTGGAAGGGATTTTGCAGTTCTGGGAGAACATGCGTATGGTAAGAGACTCCCTCATCACTAAGGTTCATGGAGATCGAATCATTGTCAATGAACGAGTCATGAAGTCACTATTTGGTTTCACAAATCCACCTGTGACATCAATAGACTTGGCTTGTCTACCATTGAAAAGGGACGCCTTTCTTAGGCAATTTTCCTTATCTAAGGAACCAGCAACAGTTGGTATTCATGTTGATAAACTCAAGCCAGAATTTGGACTCCTCAGCAGATGGCTCACCAGACATGTTATTGGAAAATCCAAAGGAATCAATATATTATCCGATGACAGTGCTTATCTGATGAACGTAATCTGGGACGAACTAGAATTCAATTGGGCCGGTTATGTCGTCAATCAGATAAAGACACAACATTTAGCGGAATTGGAAAGTGTGCAGAAATCTCAAGCAGAAGGACAAATAACTATTGGCAGATTCCGACTAAAGAAATCACTCAGTGGAGTTATTCAATACTATTTGGAGAAACTCAAGGCAGGGAAGAAAGCAAGACAAACTGCAGCTGCAACTACTGATACAGAGGAAATTGCAGCAGTTGCAAGTTCAAGAAGAACAACTTCCCAACCTGAAGCAAGGAAGAAAACTGTGTCTCAGCAGGAAGCTGAACATAAAGGAGTCAAGCGGAAAGCTGACTCAGCAAAAGAAAAATCAGTTGTCAAAAGTTTGTACCCAGGTACTTCGAGTCAGCAAGCACCAACTAAGGGGAAACTACAACAACTGACAGCTGAAACTACATGGAAAGATATTCTTGCTGATGATATCGCTTCTCGCCATACAACAATCTCAAAGACTAATCGGATCAAAGAACCACCACAATTTTTGAAGCTAATAGAATCATCAAGTTTGGTGAAGATGAAGCTCAAACCAGAAGACTCTATTTCCATTGTCGCTTTTACTTATGGTAATTGAAGATATCACTCAGTCTAAAGTCCAAACAGAAGACACGTATGATCCTTCTGATATTTTGACAAAGGAGGAATTGGGCAAAGTTCATGAGAACTTGAAGATTATGTTCAGCCAAAAGGATGCATACAATGGCCTTCTGTCAAACATCTCTGGATATCTAGATTATATACAGAGAATTGTCTTGAAAATTGTACACTTGTGTTCTGAGGCGAAGCCTCTTATTTATAGCTATCTAAACCGACTTAGGAACTACTAGTTCGACCCCTCGTCCAAGAAACGCGTTTCGAAAGCTTCTGGGACCTCGGTAAGTCGGCACCGCCCCTCGGGTTACCGAGGGTAATTTCGTTTTTTTTCTTCAATCGACTTAACTTGGATGCTTCTGGAATATCCTAGGCCCATTCCTTTCGTGCAGTCCACTCCAGATTCATCCATCATGCTTAGCCCGATATTTCGTATCCTGAAAATCATCAAATAACGCAATAAAAATAATATCGAAATAGGGAAAATAAACGCTAAGTACAGATTTCTCGACTCACGAACCCGATATATGATATTCAACGTAAATGGTTCATATTTATAGGTCGAAACAACTATTTTTAGCTCATAATGGATAGAATATTGATTCCGTAGGATAGAATATTTTAACCGTCATCAACTACCCCCCACTAGCCTTTTGCTCGTCCGTGAGCAGAGTATCAAGGCGGAATGTACCTCCAAGAACAACTACCCATCAACTATCACATATTCAATAAAGATTTCCGGCAGAGACATACATCAAGCCACAATCCATAAGCTCCCCATTAATCCCTACTTACCAAGCATCAATGTGTCGTGTGATGAATCAGTCGCGATAGTGCGTTCATGAAGAGAATCAAGTTGTACTAACCACACAATCTTAACTTGCTTGCGCATACACTCGCTCATCTTGCCTTCAGACTTAGTTACACAACATGGTACCGTAATTGGTTCGGGCGGCCTCGGGGACTGAGCATCGCTCTTAAGTCCTCGTTTGTTTCTTTTTATGCGAGGGTCGTGCCCTTTTTACACGAGTTCTCTTCCCTCACTACCTTTATTGCATATATATTTTCTTTTTCTTTTTTTTTCTTTTTTTTTCCTGGCAGATTTCCTCACTTTTTTCTCTTTCTCTCACAAGTCCGTGTGTCCCGGTCACCTTTCGTCATCCAAGTTGCTTCCCTTGTCTTACAACAATTTGTTAAAGTATATAGACAGACAAATAATGATTCCAGGTTAAAACAAACCATCATCTAATCTTAAACACTTCTCACTCAGATTATGTGCTCAAGTATTGATTGCAATGACAGAATAATAATTAATAAGTTACCACTTCACGCAACCTAACATATTCTCGTTCTTCCATACTAATTGAATATGCTATAGCTCACTTCAAATCGAACTTGGGCTCCTTTTCTACCGATTCCTTACTTGAAAACGTGCAAATAACAAGCTAAAGACAGTGTTAAATTTTCAAAATTATTGCCTTTCCGATTATCTAGCTAAGACGCCTACCCCTCACTTATTATAGACATTGTCGCCAATGACTAATAATAAAGAGAAAAAAAAAGGTACTTAGCTCTGGAAATGTTGGCTGAGTCAAAACGAATCCTGGAGCGTGATCATTAGCTCCTAGGTTATTCTTCTTCCAAGTTATTACCTGCTTCCCAAAATTCTTCCTAAAACTGTGAGTAACAAGCGAAGGGCAACAATAAAATAAGGTGGCGGTAATTGTGCATACCGAAGGAATGCACAAAAACAGTTTAAGCCACTTTATTTTGTCATTGGCCTAAGCAAGACGCGAAAACTTTTACGAGGGTATCACATGAGAATCGTGAAGGAAAAAACCACATATATCCCTAGCCAGGTGACTGAAGATATATGTGATGAAAAAAACCTTGCGATTTTCATGCTACTTTATTTACTCAAAATAAAATAAACAAAAGCAATAAATAAGGGTTTAGAAATAGTTCTAAGTTTATAGTCGTCAGCTCGACTGTACTAATAGGGCTCCTTTATTCATATTCTGGCTCCTCTAACGTAAACTGTGAAATTTGCCCAGAGTGTTCATGTCTAACTTCACATGCACCTGAATTGTAGACTTTCATGACTTCAAGTGGTCCATACCATCTAGACTTCAACTTCCCAGGAAAAAGATGAAGACGCGAGTTGTATACCAGCACCTTATCTCCTACTTGAAATGTGCAGTTCAGAATCTTCTTATCATGCAGGCGTTTCGTTCTTTCCTTGTAAATCTTTGCATTCTCATATGCTTGAAGTCTGAACTCTTCTAATCTATTCAACTCTAGCATTCTCTTTTCACCGGCTAAATCCTCATCCATGTTTAGAAACCTCGTAGCCCACAGCGCTCGGTGCTCGAGTTCTACCGGTAAATGACATGCTTTTCCAAACACTATCATATATGGTGACATCCCAATCGTGGTCCTATAAGCTGTTCTGTACGCCCACAGAGCGTCATCTAATTTCAAAGACCAATCTTTCCTCATGGGATTCACAGCCTTTTCTAAAATTCTCTTACTCTCTCTATTCGTGACTTCTATTTGTCCACTCGTCTGGGGGTGATACGCTGCTGCAATATTATGTCTAACCCCATATCTTATCATCAACTTTTCAAATAACCTATTATAGAAATGACTCCCTCCGTCGCTAATTATGGCTTTGGGCACTTCAAACCTCGTCAAAATGTTTTTCTTAAGAAATCTCAGGACAACCCTGGCATCATTAGTAGGTGAAGCTACTGCTTCCACCCATTTAGAAACATAATCGACTGCTACCAGGATGTAACGATTTGATTCTGACGATGTGAATGGTCCCACAAAATCAATTCCCCAAACATCGAATACTTCCACTTCTAAGATACTCTGCAGTGGCATCTCGTTCTGCTTAGAAATATTGCCAGTCAGTTGCCAGGAATGACAGGATCTCATAAACTCGTAAGCAGATTTATGAATTGTTGGCCAGTAGAATCCACACTGCAGTACCTTTGCTGCTGTCTTGTCCGGCCCATAGTGACCTCCAGCTTCTCTAGCATGACACATGTACAAAATACTCGGAATCTCATCATCGTGGACGTATCTCCTAAGAATAGCATCAGGGCACAGTTTGTATAGGTATGGATCTTCCCAATGATAATGCTTCAGATATGTGAAAAACTTCTTCTTATCTGCATTATTGAATTCTGGTGATAGGTACTTTCCTGCTAAGTAATTCACAATATTGGCAAACCAAGGGTATACCTTGCCCACTTTTGATGTATGATATCGGGTCTGAGATTCAACCCGAGCTAACACTGAGACTGAAAAGAGTTGTTCATCAGGAAAACTTTCTTTGATCTCAGACGGTTGCTCTTCTTTTAGCAAAGTTAATCTTGACAGGTGATCAGCCACCTGGTTCTCAGATCCTTTTTTATCTTTGATTTCCACATCAAACTCTTGTAAGAGTAGAATCCATCTTAACAACCTCGGCTTGAGTCTTGCTTGGTTAGAAGGTATTTTAAAGTTGCATGGTCGGTGAACACGGGGACTTTCGACCTATCGAGATAAGGTAACTTATCAAATGCAAAGATAATGACTAAGAGTTCCTTCTCTGTAGTCGCATAATTCCTCTACAAACCTTTATGGAACGACCGCGTAATAGATAGGCTTAAAGATTTTATCCTCCTTTTGTCCCAGGGCTGCTCCAACTGTCGTGTCGCTTGCATCACACATAAGCTCAAAAGGTTTGTTCCAATCCGGTGCTACCAGAATTGGGGCGGATATAAGCATTTGCTTCAATGTGTTGAATGCTTTGTTGCACTCTTCTCCAAATACGAAAGGTACATCCTTTGCAAGCAATTCCGTCAAAGGTTTAGAAACTTTAGAGAAGTCCTTAATAAACCACCTATAAAATCCTGCGTGGCCAAGAAAGGCTCGCAACGTCTTCAAGTTCGTTGGAGGGGGTAACTTCTCTATCACATCTATCTTTGCTCTATCAACTTCCATTCCTTTCTTTGAAATTCTATGACCCAACACTATTCCTTCTGTAACCATGAAATGGCATTTTTCCCAGTTAAGTACAAGGTTGGTCTCTTCACATCTCTTCAACACTTTACTCAAATTGTCCAAGCATTTATCGAAGATATCTCCAAATATAGAGAAATCATCCATGAAAATCTCTAGAAAATCCTCCACCATGTCCGTAAATAACGACATCATGCACCTTTGGAATGTTGCTAGTGCATTACATAAACCAAAGGGCATGCGATTGTACGTAAAAGTTCCATATGGACATGTGAAAGTTGTTTTCTTGCGCTCTTCTGGGGCAATATGGATCTAATAAATAACCAGAATATCCATCTAAGAAACAATAAAACGCATGACCACTTAATCTTTCCAACATTTGATCCATGAATGGTAGGGGAAAATGATCTTTACGAGTTGCATCATTCAGTTTCCTGAAGTCTATGCAAACTCGTTGTCCAATAATTAGTCTCACAGGGATTAACTCATCAAACTCATTTGGTTGGACAGTGAATCCTCCTTTCTTGGGCACCACATGAATTGGGCTTACCCACTCACTGTCTGCAATTGGGAAAATGATTCCCATTTCCAACATCTTTATGATCTCTTCCTTAACAACATCTGTGGAAATATTACAGCATTACTTCAAATTGATTGATGAGTCTCTTGAAGTTATTGAGGTGCCCAATGACCTCGAGTAAATTGCTGAGGATATTTTGTACACTTTATTTAATTATAAAAGACATATTAATTGTGATACATATAAACAATTAATATGTCAAACTCTAGTTTACTTTATGTCATAGACACAATTAATATGTCATAGACATAGCTTTTACTTTTACTTTTACTTTTGCATGCTTGCTTACATCCACATCTACATACTCAGTGGCGCCAAGAGCTAGTGCTAGTCTCTCTCAATTGTATCTATTTATACACCTCTCATATCAATGAATAAACTAAGTTGAAGTTTACTCTTGTGTTAACACATTCTCAAACTCTCTTCATGGTAGCAGAGCCTTTCTTGAGTTCTAAAATCATTTGCAAAACTCGAGGTTCCTTTTCGAAAAATGTCAACATTATCGAAGTTTCATCTTCTTGATAGACTCACATTTGCCTCGTGATGTAGGATAATCGAACACTCTTCTTTACAAATCATAAACTTGATGGTAACAATTATTTGCTATGGTCAAGGTCTATGAAAATGTATATCTCCGGCCCAGGGCAAGATGGGATATACATGCAGTTCCAACACCGCCTCTTGAACCGACCCCAAGTTTGAAGCATGGGACACGAGAAAATAATCAAGTCATGACCATCCTCACGAGGTCTATGACAAAAAGATCGATGAGAACTTTATGATGTATGACAATTGCTAAGGAAATGCAGGATAATGCCGAGACCTTTACTCAAAAAGGACAATACATCCAAGTCTATGAACTCAAGCTCAGATTCAAAATTGCGAGACAAGGGGATATATACTGTAACTCAATACTTTAATCAACTATCTAAGGCATGGCAACACCTAGATATGTTGGAAACTCACCCTGGAATGATGTTAAAGATTTGCACTCTTTAAAGACATTATCGAGAAAAGAGAGTATTCAAATTCCTTCATTGGATGAATCCTACTCTTGATGATGTCGAGGTAGAATTCTTGCTACTAAACCTCTTCCAAATCTCAAATCCATGTTTCTTTGAGGTCAAACATGAGGAAAGCGAGGAGGAAAGTGATGCTTTCTTTGAACCCCCTCCGACAACCCTATTGAAAGTGCCACCTGGCGGTGATCGCCGGGAACCCCGCTGAGGCTAACGAGGCTTACAGGAAGCTTCTTGATAAAAATCAGGAAGGTCGTTCGTGACCACTTTGCAAACGCACTAATCACACCAAGGACACAACTTTGGAAGCTACATGGCAAGCCTAACTCCTCCAAGACCTCAGGACTGCCAAGGAAAGTCGAGGCGGAGACACATGTAAGTGAGGAAGAAGATGACAACAGGTTGAATGCTCGACTGTCGCATTCAAAGCCTTCCTAACTCAACAAAAGGAGGTAGTCACTCACTTGACATAGCCTCTCATGCCAAGAGGTAAATTCTACTCATCTATTAGTAATGAAACTGGATTGTTGACTCGGGCCTCATCCCATATGATTTCGGTAATAAAAATCTCATTACTCAACTTAAGCCATGTCCCCAAATTCACAATATTAAGGCTGGCGATGGATCTATCTCTAGTGCAAAAGGTTTTGGTCAGTCTGACTTACTAATAAGATATGCTGCAGAATGTCCTATTTGTTCCAAAATTAGATTGCAATCTCACATATCGTCAATAAACTTACTAAAGATTTGGCTCGGATTGTTGTTTTTAATGAGAATCAGTGCACATTCCAGATCATTCCTCAAAGCGTTGATTGGGATCTGCTAAACCTTGCTCAGTCTGTTTGTGGTCAACCTGTGAAGATCAAGATCAAGATCGAATCGCCTCGACTTTGCACTCAAAACCTAGACAATATCATGTTATGGCATTATAGACTAGGACATCCCAGATTTTAGTTATTTAAAGTCTATAGATCCGAATTGTTTAAAGGTTGTAATTTGAATGATCTTCAATGTGATATTTGTCGGTTTGCTAAACTCACCAAATCTGTGTATGCAAAATTACCTTACTTACCATCCACACCATTCACCTTAATTCACAAAGTGACGTATGGGGACCCTCAAGAGTAAAAAGCATAACGAGGAAAGAGGAGGTTTGTTACCTTCATAGATGACCACACGAGAACCACTTGGTTATTTTTAATGAAGGATAAGTCGAAGTTGGACCCATCTTTCAAGAATTTTACAACATGGTCTCCACTCGGTTTGACACTAAGATCAAAATCTTAAAGACCGACAATGCTCTTGAATATTATGAGTCTCATCTCATTAATTTCTTGATGGATAAAGGGATTGTCCATATCGGTAGTTGTGTTGAAACCCCTCAAACAAAATGGGGTTCTTTGAGAGAAAGAACAGCATCTGCTTGAAATGGCTAGGTCTATTATGTTTACCACAAATGTTCCAAAATATATGTGGGGTGAAGCCATATTGACTTCCACATACTTAATCAACAGACTTCCAGGCCAGGTACTAGGCTTCAAAACTCCTATCAAAACCCTTTGGACACACACTCCTCGCCCCATCTTATTTCCCGATTACCTCCAAAAATCTTTGGTTGTCTTGTGTTTGTCATATCCATGCCCAACATGAAGCAAACTTGATCCCAAAGCTCACAAGTGCATTTTCCTAGGATATGCAAAGGCGAGGAAAGGTTACAAGTGCTACTCTCCTTCGAAAAGAGATTTTACAATTCTATGGATGTAAAATTTTTGAAAGGACTCCTACTACAACAAGTCCACCGAGGCGTCATCGATGGAAACTGATAGAAATTGACCTAAACCCCTTCCTTCAAAGACAAACTCTTAACCTCAAGAACTCCACTCTCGATCTCTCGAGGTGAACCCCAAGTACCCTCTCGACTCACAAAGAACCTCTCGATCCCCAAAGAACCAACCGACTCAGAGCTCACTCGATCCCGAGCCCATCGACACTCGGCAATCTGCAGATCCTCGCAGATCATCGACATTGATGATGGACTATTGCTCTAAGGAAAGGGAAAAGATCATGCACCGATCATTCTATTCATACTTATTTATCTTATGATCGGTTGTCTCCTGTCTTTGCCATGTTTTTACGGGACTGGACTCTCACTCTATCCCTAGAAATATTGGTGAGGCCCTTCAAAATGATAAGTGGAAGGTCTTTATTAAAAGCGAGATGATCGCCTCCTGGATAATCATACTTGGGACCTCACAACTCTTCCCAAAGGCAAGAAGACAGATTAGGCTGCAGATGGTTATTCACTATCAAATACAATGCGATGGTACAATTGACAAGTACAAAGCCGATTGGTAGCAAGGGATTCACTCAAACTTATGGTATTGACTATAAGGAAACTTTTGCACCAGTGGCAAAGCTCAACACTTGTCAGGGTTCTCGATCTCTCTAGTTGTCCAACTGGGTGGCCTCTACACCAATTGGATATCAAAAATGCTTTTCTCAATGGTGATCTCATTTGAGGAGGTCTATATGAATGTACCTCTGGTTTTGTCAATCCCCACACTCAGGGGCAAGGTATGCAAACTCAGGAAATCTCTATATGGCTGAAGCAATCCCCAAGAGCCTGGTTTGGGAAACTTACTACTGTGGTCAAAGCTGCTGGATATCATCAATGCAACTCAGATCACACTATGTTCATCAAGACAACCAACCAGAGAAGGTCTATTCTTATTGTATATGTGGATGATATCATCCTTACTGGAGATGACTCTACTGAGATTCAAAATTTAAAGACTCTACTGGCAAAGGTATTCCAAGTTAAAGATCTGGGCTCCCTAAAATACTTTCTTGGTATGGAAATAGCTAGAAGCGGTAAAGGCATTTCAATCTCTCAAAGGAAGTATGTACTTAGATCTCTTTGAAGGAAGCGGCATCTTTGGGATGCAAACTGTTGTATCCCAGTGAGACCTGAGTAACACACTTATCGCATGGTGACATTCTTTGTCGTAAAAGAACAATATCAAAGGCTTGTAGGTAAACTCATCTACCTTTTCACACAAGGCCGCGATATTGCATATGGGGTTAGTCCAGTCGGTCGGTTCATGCATGCGCCGCCTCTTGAGCAACATTGGGATCTTTGTGAATAGGATCTCGAGATATTTAAAGTCCACTCTGGCCAAGGCCTGCACTTCACCAAGTCTCTTGATAGATCAATCAAAAGTGTCTACACCGATCTTTGATTGAATTTGGATGTCACATTGATGAGAAGATCTACCACAGGCTATTGCTCATATGTATGGGGGAACCTGGTTACTTGGAGAAGCAAGAAACAACCTACTGTGTCAAGAAGCAGTGCTGAAGCTGAACTTAGGGCACTTGTACTTGGCATTTGTGAAGCTCTATGGCTAAAAAGTGCCGACCGAACTTCAAAGACCCTCTCAAAGACAACCTATCACACTATGTTTGTGATAATAATTCAGCCTTATGCATGGTGAAGAGATCCATCCATCATGATAAAACCAAGCATGTGGATATTGTGACACTTACGAAGGAAAAGATTGATGCGAGATTATTCAACTCCAAGATGTTCCTCAGCAGATCGATCGCCGATATTCTTACCAAGGCTATTCCCTCTTATGTTCGTGAGACTTAGTAGCAAACTTGGTTGCATCAACATATCTGACCAGATTTGAGGGGGTGTGGAAATATTACAAGACATTACTTTGGCCAGATTGATGAGTCTGCTGAAGTTCAGCAGGGTGCCCAGCAGCCTCAGAAATTCATACAGGATATTTTGTACACTTTATTTAATTATAAAAGACATATTAATTGTGATACATATAAACAATTAATATGTCAAACTCTAGTTTACTTTATGTCATAGACACAATTAATATGTCATAGACATAGCTTTTACTTTTACTTTTACTTTTGCATGCTTGCCGCCCACATCTACATACTCAAGTGGCCGCCCAAGCTAGTGCTAGTCTCTCTCAATTGTATCTATTTATACACCTCTCATATCAATGAATAAACTAAGTTGAAGTTTACTCTTGTGTTAACACATTCTCAAACTCTCTTCAACATCCTTTAGTTGTGGTGTCAACCTCCTTTGAGGTTGTGCTACCGCTTTTTTCTCAGGGTCTACAGAAATCTTATGCATGCACACCGATGGGCTTATTCCTCTAATATCTGCAATCGTCCACCCAAACGCTTCTTTATACTCTCTCAGTACTCTTAAAAGTTTCTCCTCCTCTAAAGGTGATAATGATGCTGAAATTATAAGATGAAGAGTATCATCTTGTAAGTACACATACTTCATGTGAGATGGCAAAGGTTTCAACGTTAAGTTCTTTGGTGGTTCCTCTAATGATGATCTTAACATCTTACCAGTCAATTGTAAGTCAAAGAACTTGTGCCAGGAAGGTCTATGAATGGTTCCTCCTAAATCCACAGAGGATATAGGCTCTATTTCTCGTGACTTGACCTTCACTACACCTGGCCAGTTTTCTCATAACTTTCATCTTCCTTTTAGGAGTAATGTATATCTACTTCTTGTGGTTCAGTGCCACTTTGTCGATATAGTTCCATCACAAGTTCATCTATGGCATCTAGCATGTAGCATGCTTCTCCTTCATCTTGAGCATGTCTCATTGAATTCATCACATTGAATACTACCTTGTCCTCCTTCACTCTCGAATCAAGACATCCTTATGAACATCTATCAATGTTTTGCTCGTAGCTAGGTAAGGTCTTCCTAAGATCAATGGAACATCGTGATTAGCTTCCATGTCTAGCACCACAAAGTCTCTGAGGAGTAAAAACTTATCAACTTTCACCAAAACATCCTCCACCACTCCACAAGGTTGCTTCATAGACCTATCGCTAATTGAAGGGTTATAGATGTCTCATTCAACTCCTTCATTCCTAATTTATGAAAGATGGAGAGTGGCATCGATTGACACCGGCTCCAAGATCACACAATGCTTTTTTAGGCATACTCCTCCAATTATGCACGGTATGAGGAGCTCCGGGATCTTTACACTTAAGAGGCGCTTTGCGTTGCAAAGCCGCCGAGCATTCCTCATTCAAGCAAATGGTTTCAAGGTCTAACAATTTCCTTTTGGTAGAAATTGCTTCTTTTAAAATTTTGCATACTCTGGCATCCCACGAGCTTCTATAAAGGTATATTTACTTGCAACTTTTTAAACATCTCTATAAACTTTTTATAACGCGCATCATCATTATTCGGCTTATATTTCCTAGAGGGATAGGGTAAAGTAGCAGGATTAATAGTTACAGTTCGTGAAGATTTACCTGCTGAACTAATACTTCTTGATTGGTCAGTCTTGTATCATTCTTCTGACAATAAGTGGTGAAGTTTGTATTCAGCTCAGTCATGGATTTCGTAAGTTGATTGATCGTGTCGGTCACAGTTGAGCTCATTTTATCCATGGTTGCTTCCCAACCACCGGACTTATTGAATTGAGGCATGAATCCACCAGTTTGTCTCAGTCTCTCTCCGCCGTTTGAATCACTTTGTCGAAAACCCCCACTAGGGTCACTCAGTCTAAAACCAGGGTGGTCGTGAGAACTCGGGCGATATCCGCCCCATAAGGAGATTTCCTTGCCTCCTATATAGTTCACGCCCTCGGTGTTGGTTGCTTCAATCTCTTGAACTTTCTCAACCTTGGCTATGCGATCTTGCATGCCATCTATCTTTTCATTCATTGCCATTATTTGGTATAAGATCTTTTGAGAAGTATCTTCCCCAAATACTCCTTCAGCTACTTTGGCGGTTTCAAATTGGTGTGTTCTTCATTGACTTGTGTTTAATCGCTCCAATTTCTCTTCGGCTTTTTCAGGTGATAGTAACGCAAAACATCCGTTGCTTGATGCATCAACTCTCATTTGTTCACTTGGCGCAATCCGTGATAAAAACTATGCATTCGTACGGGCAAAGTGATATCATGATGAGAGGCATCTCTCTGTGCTTCCTTAAATCTTTCCCAAGCTTCTTCAAAGGTTTCGGTGAGTCTCTTCTTGAAATTAATAATGTCTTGTCTCATCTGTAGTGACTTCCCAGGTGGGCAGTACTTATTCATAAACTTCTGCAGCAGGTCGGTCCAAGTTTGGATCGATCCCGGTGCTAGAGACAATAACCAAATTTTTGCCTTGTCTTTCAGAGTGAATGGAAACAATTTCAACTTGATATTGTCTCCTGATACTCCTGCTGGCTAACTATGCTGACTATCTCCAGAAAGTTGGTGACGTGTACACTAGGATCTTCGTTCATTACTCCATGAAAGGTAGTGTAGTTAGTCACCATTTGTATCACATTTGGTTTTGGGTGAAATACCTCAGCTGCATTCTCAGGCTGAACAATTGTTGGCACGAATTGCTCAATCATAGGCATTGCATAACTCTGTAGAGTTCTCCTATCTGCTTGTACCATAACTCCTGCTCCATTCTGTCCATTCTGTGCCATGTTGTTTTCTGTATCTTCCAAAGGTGGAATCTCTTCTTCCCTCTCGCTGTGATCTCCTTCATTCGAAACCACGTCGTCCGCCAGCCTAACAGATCTCTCTCGAGTTTCCTTTCTCTTTTGTCTAGCAAACTTTTCAATCTCATGTATGAATCTCTCGAGTTTGGCTGCTGAACTTCGTGTAACGTACTACAAGACACCAAAAGAAAATAAAAGGTTAGTGACTCGCCTCGGCGGCTGTTACACGCACATGGCAGACTGAAAAATACAGACTCTGACTACTGACTCGACTCTGAACTAACAGAAACGATTCTGGAAAATCGGAACCCTCGATTTATCGTGGTGGACCCTCGGTAAACCGGTGGCAATTTTCTTCCAGAATTCACAGAACTAAATATGTACGACTCTAGAATAAACAGACTATAAAAAAGACTCAATTAAATAGACTCAAATATATACAGCAAACTCAATCTAAAATAAAAAGTATTCTTGACACGAGTCCCCGGCAACGGCACCAAAAATCTTGATCGCGTGCAAAGCACTTACTAGCAAAAGAACTAGGTCTATCGTAGTAAAGTATTGGAAAATCAAGGTCGATCCTATAGAAACTCATAAGAACGTCTAATTATCAAGATTGAGTTGTCACGATAACAGTCTACGACCAACTATAATATAGACTGTAGTAAAATTGGTAACAATCAACTAGCAAGATTATGCAAGTTCAACGAAGAAAACTAGAGTTTCTAAGGTATTAGTTCAATTATGAGTAATTAGTTATTCCCCCACACATGCAATGATCCTCCCCATTGGTGAATTTATTCATTGTTCAAAGAACGGATACAACGCTTTAACCCTATCTACTCCGAAAATGGTAGTAGATAATCTATACATAAAGCTACCCTCCTTAATTGGTCCGTAATAGCCCATACGCATAAAGAACTGTAGAGCCGCCGATATTGAGCGCTAACTCATACCGCAAACCCGCCTGCAGACAATTTATCGACATTGACCAAAGACGTTCTGTAGGGTCCACTCTAGATATGTCCTAATTAACACTTCACTTGTGGTCCTTCATGTTAATTTACGAAGACATGCAAATAGTTGATCAGGCTAAAAACATGTAAATTAAATCTATCGATCAACGTAGCTGGCGCCGATTATCATGAATTAGTAATTTACTAGGTATCCAGATCTAGCGATATAGACCGTCACAGATCTGAAGAACACAACTACTATTTCATTATTTCTTCACCAACGAATCAGATCTATAACACATGGGGTAAAATAAACTAACTACTACATAATTAAACTAAATAAGCAATTAAAACATGCTAGTCGAATAGAACAACGATAGATCTACATCTTGGAAAAGACAGAAAATCATACCCTCGAATATGAGCATAGATCTCCTTCGAATCTCTCCCTAGGCGGCGACTCCGTCGTCTCTCCGACCAGAACTCATAAAATAAATAAAATAAAGAACTAAGAACTTTTATTGCATAATATTTGTCTTGAAAATTGTACACTTGTGTTCGAGGAGTAAGCCACTTATTTATAGCTATCTAAACCGACTTAGAACTACTAGTTCGACCCTCGCGTCCAAGAAAGCGCGTTTGGAAGCTTCGCGACCTCGTAAGTCGGCACCGCCCGCTTGGGTTCTTGAGGGTAATTTCAACTTTTTCTTCAACCGACTTAACTTGGATGCTTCGAATATACCTAGGCTCATTCCTTTCGTGCGATCCACACTCGATTTCGTCCATCATGCTTAGCCCAATATTTCGTATCCTCGAAAATCATCAAATAACGCGCACGAAATAATATCGAAATAGGAAAATAAACGCTAAGTGCAGATTTCTCGACTCACGAACCCGACATATGATATTCAACGTAAATTGTTGATATTTATAGGTCGAAACAACTATTTTTAGCTCATAATGGATAGAATATTGATGCCGTAGGATTGTTTATTTTAACCGTCTTCAGATATCATCGGTTAAATAAAGAGAACGTTAGGTATACAATAGAGACTGAAGAGATGGAGACGTGTGAGACATTTTCTAGGAGAGCATTGAATGTTTGACAGAAGAGAGTGATCTCATCGCGTGCTACCTCACGAATTACTAGCAAGAGTACTAGGTCACTCATAGCATAGAAAGGGCGAGTCAAGGTCGATTCCACAGAGACAATGCAACACAGATAATAAACGCATAATCCCAATTGAGAATACATGCAATGGTCCCTAGACCAACATAAAGACAAAAAAGCAATTGGTTTCTCCCATTCTTACCAATCTACTAACTTGGTGTGATTAATCGTTATGTTTACTTTTCCCCGTAGTTCCCTAATTCAACCAGAACTTGTGTTTTAATTCTGTTTTAGCCACGGTTGCAATCTTCTAACCTTATTTACTTCAATAGGATGGACGAGAACGCGTCATGTGCGATTGACCTCCTTCGTTGGTTGTATTAACTCAAACGCAATAAGTTCTAGAAAGTGTCGGCTAAAGACTGAGAACCTCCCTGAGCTGATATCGTGGATTGACTAGCATGTTTCTAGGATTTGATCTAGACTATGTACTAACTAACACTTCACCTTGTAAGTCGTTCATGTTAATTTACGATGACATGCAGTTAGTTGATCAGGTTAAAAACATGTAAATTAAATATGTCAATCAACGTGCTGACGATGAATCTACAGATTTAGGGTGACCTAAAGTTGCATTGCAATAGCGATATAGACCGTCGCAACTGCGAGTGTGGCGGTTCCTACTTCTGGAATTTCATAGTTCTGTTCTGATTAATTCTGGTAAGTATGGTTCGTTTAAACAGTCAGATTGATTATATCGCGTAATTCTAAGCTAATCTACCATGATAAAAACATAAAGGAACGTTCAAAGCTTCATACCTTTTACAATGGCGGATCTACCTTGATCGACTAAAGCTAGTCGATGGCTTGGAAGAGAAAACCTATGGAAGCAACTCAAAGCAATAATAAAGAGACTATTTTATTTCATGAACTTGATAATGAATTGAGGTGTGTGTTACAATGGACTAGTACAGGCTTTATATAGACCTGTAAGACTTAGACTTGCCAACCCTAACCGACTTAATGCAAAAACGAAGCTTTTGTTTCGTGTTTCCCAAGGCTCGATGTTGCGGCTAGAGCATCCGTAATTGCGGCCCAACTTCGGCCTTTTCAGCTTCAGCAGACTTCTTCAGGGACTTAAATGTCTTGTCCCAATGACTTTCAATAGCTCAGATCCATCTTTCCAGCTCCAGAATACAGTACACCTGAAAATCACAGAAAACGAGTCAGAACAGTACCATATACGAGGGATATTTATGTAAATGCGGAATTAGCAACCGAGGTACAAGCACTTAGCAATCGACATATATTTCATACAATAATCGAATTATTTTTAGTCAATTGAGCACGATTCGGGAGAAATACTGGTGTAATTTATATCACTAAATATGGTGTGATCAGAGAGGGACGTTTGAAATGTGTGGATGAAAAGTAGAGGGCGAGAAGGTTCTAGGAAATGGGTGAAGGACGACAGATTATGGAGATGAGATAGGGTTAGGAGGTCGGGAGTTATAAGGTGTTATGTTTTTTTTAGAGATAAACAGGTTGACGGCCGGATATATTAAGAAAATAAGGGCCAGCCAAAATTTATAAAAGTAAGCCATCGTTTAATTTATTTAATTATCAGGCCAAGAGACACAAAGGTCATTAAATTAATCCAATCTAATCATGCCATAACACAAAAATTATTTGCATAACTAATCAGATTAATTTTAGATATTGCCATAGCACAAAATTTATGTTTGCAATATTATACATCATATCATAAAGCCATTTTTAATCATCCATAATGTGTATGGTGTACCTGCAAGAAATACTCAATAAAAGTGTTAGTACACAAGATAGAAGATAATTAATTAACACATAATAAGAGTAATGATGGAAAATAATCAAACTCACAAAATGAAGGCACAACAAAAGTGCTACTTAAAATATGATGAAATACGATGAGTACTATTTATATTACAACTTATCTTGAATATTTGGCTCATCATATGAATCCGGAAATCAAAATGAAAACAAGGTTTTTCTTAGAAATAAAATTTAAAAAAAAGATTTATAAACATCATGATCCAATAATACCTGAGTCGCAACTTCTGCAATGGCTATTAGTATGCCATTTATCTATTTAAAATATTTCATGATCTATCACTACTAATATTAAGGTCGCTTATAAAATAATGCTCCGACATATAAATTGTACTCCTCATTATATTCCGGGAGGCGTGATCGATGTTGAGATTTCAAAGTAACTCATCAGATCAAACTTAGTTTGAATTCATCCTCTAACTAAACGGTGAGTGAGGTGTGAACCGTAACATTATTAAAATCCTTTAAACTTACTGTCTCTATTGGTTTGCCTGTAGTGTCTCTCTTTTCAAAAAATATTGTTATTCTAAAGACACTATTATAACTTTAGTTAAAATTGTAAGACTTTCTGTTGATATTTTTATGTTTGAAAATCTGTTTATCTTTTGAAAATACTGATAAAACTCATAAAACTGACTTAAGCTTCTCGAAACAAATTCTTTAATTGTCTTTCTTAAAACAATGCTTAGTAAAACTATGTTAGTAAATTTCAAAAAAAAAAAAAAAAAACTATGTTAGTTCAGGTAATTGTTTATAAAACCCTTTTAAAACCAATAAAGTCTAAATATAATCATTTTATAAATCTTCTAAAGAGATGCATACATTTTGAAAACATAGATTTATTGAACTTCTAACCATTTATCTATCAAAACCTCAAAATACATAAAAGGGAGTAATAATTTGTTATTAGCTCCTAAAATATTTATAAAATGATTTTTGAACCAAACCAACATGCCGTTGTTTATGTCTCTGAAAAATATTTTGTTTTCTGGTAACATGCTACAGGCTTGACGGTGTCTAGCTAGCTCTTCAGTGGTGTCATATTATTTGTTCTGATTTATTATGTGTTCTATTCAGTCTTGCTCAGTTATTTAACAATTACGTTATGCAGATATACAACTATAATGAACATTGAAAACTAATTGATGAACATGAATTTTCAAATAAATAAAATAAAACATGATATGATGAAAATGCTCTTGATACTCTACATACCTAAAATTCCAAGTCAAGAATCCGTTTTTAGAAAAAAGAAATGTTTGTGCCACACCAAAATATATACAACAAATGTCACAACACACTTTTAAGCCATTCATTTTTATGGGATCTATATAATTCAATAGGCCTCACATCATAATCAATAGTCCCCAAGTGTGTTGTGCACAATGTTGTGGCTATTTTGTTGTGGCACTATCATTACTAGAGGTGTACACGGATACTGATTATCAAAAAACCGAACCGAACCAATGTCATTTGGTTCAATTCAGTTCGGTTAATTACTACTTTCGGTTCGGTTTCGGTTAGCATTATAGAGAAACCGAAATTTTCAATTCGGTTGTGGATAACTCTATAAATTATCCTTAACCGAACTGAAAGCCGAACTGAATAAAAAGCCGATCTATTAACCGAAATTGAATAGATAACCGCAATATTAACCTATATAACTAGTTTTCTTAATCAAAATATTATTAACGTTTATGAAAAAATGCATATAACTCAACCGTTGTCCGAAATTTTTTTTAACCAAATTAAAAAATCGAATAAAAACCAAACTTTTTATAACGTAATAGAATTGTTAAATTATATTTCAATTTTCGGTTAGCCGAACCTAAACGGTTCGGTTTCGGTTTCCAATTTCAATTAACCAAAAATTTTGGTTCGGTTTCAGTAAGGCCAATCATACCGAACCGGACCGTGTACCTTTCTTATTTCTCTTTTTCTTTCCTTTAATTCTCTCTTCCTTTCTTTAGTTCGAACTCCAGCACCCCTCTCTTTCTTTTTGTTTTCCTGCTAATCATCCCTTCCCTTTTTCACATGTAGTAATCAACTTACCGATCCCTTTAAGGAACCTACGGCAATACATTGAATATTAAGCTAATGCTAACAAAATGGACTTACTTGATCAAAAAAAAAAAAAAAACAAAATGGACTTACTAAATACTTCCTCCGTCTCAAAATATAAATTCGTTTAAATTATTTCTACACAGATTAAAAAAATAGTTAAGTGTCATTAATTTAAGTGGTAAAAGTTTAGAATGCACTTTGACTATCATTAATGCAATAGTTGTAAATTATTTGAATATATAAAAATTAAGGGTAAAAAAAGAAAAATATAATAAATACTTTATTGGTATTCTAAATGAATTTATATTATAGGATAAATTTTAAAAAGTTAAACGGATTTACATTTTTGAGACGGAGATATTACATATTACCAATGACCAATACACTTATATGTCCAATTACTCATCTTAACAATCATCTTAGATTTATTAGACCACTGAATCATAAAAGGAAAGCCCATATACTTGCTATGAAAAATTACTCCATGGTCACCAGACACACTCAAAAGATTAATAATATGACAAAAGCAAGATTCATAAAGAAAGAAAATAGCTTTCTTAACAAAAGTTTGCTTAACACCAGCTTTTGAGCATATAGAAGTAAAAAATATAATGAGATAAATGATCTCATTGTCTTATGCCTTACAAAAAAAAAAAAAAAATTCAGTAGGTTGGAATTAATTTCTTCCTTTGCTTTGGAGTTTTGGGGTTGGGTTTGGGTCATTTAACCAATCATTTTTTCAACTAAAAATAAAAAAATATTAAATTATCTCACTATTTCATTTTATTTATTTTATTACCTTCTTTACCATTATTTTATTCAATTTTTTTCGCCAATTATTTCTTTAACTACACAAATTTTTAAAGAAACATTTTAACTTTCTAATTATTACTTCAATCATTTTTTATTCGTATTTTATTATCCACTCCTCCATCCGCTTCAATTTATCTCGGCATCAGTTATCAAAATCATGCATATTGAGGATGTAAGTTAATACATTAACTTTTCTGATGAAATATTAGAATATCCTTTGATATAATTAATGTGATCTTCATTTTTATATCTCCTTGTATAATAAATAGGGTAACAAGTAAAAACACAATAAATATTGTATTGAAAATTATACTGTCCCATATACAATGAAACAAAACATTTTAACAACTGTCTCAGTTATCGTGAAACGGAGAGAGTAACCCAAAACAAGAGGTTTCATTAGATATCATATTTAATCCAAAATCTTAACCAAAAGATCACTAATTAAAATAAAGATTAAATACTATATATATGGAGATAAAATCGTCTATTGTATAATGGGGTCGTTCTACTGTAGGGACTTCTTAGTATGGAGTTTACGTGGCGAGAATCCCGGACAGCATGATTTTACGAGATGGACACACAATGATAAGGTGTGTGGAAAATTATGATAGTCAGAATCTTTGTCAGCGTAAGCGATTCTACAATAGAAAGTCAGGATAGAATTTTCCTGTATAATGTGATGTGATAGAATAATGAAATGCAAACAGCCAAAGTGTTGCATCACATTCAACAGCAAAGCAAAGGCATAATAATTATAATAATATCCAACATGTACTACTACTTTTTGATTATTATAATCTCCAACATCTGCTATGCCAGCCAGGCCGGTCTTTTGTTTCACATTTGTCTTTGAAAAAATATCTTCTTCTTTCTCTTTTTTTCCTCTTGTTACAGCTGCTTTTCTTCCTTAAGGTTGGGTTCCTTTTCCTTCCACGACCAAGATTCAATACTTTCTTCGATACTAGTATATTTTATAAGTTTTGCTGAAGTGAAATTGTATCTGGGTTTGGCTTGTTAGAAGCTCAGTGGGTGGTCTCTTGGACTGTTGAAAGGGATAGACTTTAGGAGTTTTGCAGCTGGATTTTCTTTCTATTTTTTGGTCTAATGGAGTGTTTGGGATAATATCTTTGTTGGAGGTGACTGGGATGATGGATGATCTTGCTTGACGTTTTCGTCATTGGGCTTGTTTCGTTCATGCGTTCATGCGTTGGATACTTGGAACTTTTTTTTTTTGGGGAACTCTACTTGTGAGGTTCTTTAGCAATTAAAGAATTATCCATCTGCTCTGAGTTCATTTGATTGAAGTTTTACTGAACTTGAAGCAGATTTCACTTCCTTTTATGGAAAATCGGTCTGCTTAGGTTTTGAGAAATCACACAAGCTTTCTTTCTGTTGTATTTGGACTAGTGTAATCTTGAAGGCAAATTCCAAAGACTGTTTGATTTCACCGCCAAAAGTTCCGCCATTACTGATTGTGATTGCGACAACTTCAAATCAAACAACTTTTTTCTAGTGGTTACAGCAAATTGTTTCTTTTTTCAACTTTCGCAGTGTGTTTTCCTTGGAGGTGTTGATAGTAGTTTTTAATCCATTTCTGAGGCACATTGCAACTGTTTCTTTTAGTGGGGCTCAAGTATATAGGTTTTCAGCAATGCCAAGATGGAATATTTGGGACCTAAAATTATCTTGGTTCTCTTAAGCTTGTTGTTATTGGCACAATTGCAGAAAGTATCAGCTTCTGGGTTCTTTACCAATTGGAATATTTGTGGGGATAATAACCATATCAATTACTTGGATCATTCTCACAAAACCCTGTTCTATATCAATGGAGAGCTTGTAGATAGATATTTATTTTGTATATCCCTCCTTTTCTATGAACAGAAAGGTTGTTTCCCTGACCAAAATGTCAGACACCGATACTGTGGCTTCTTCGATTTTTCAGTAGGTATGTTCTATTAGAGCAGCCTTAATTTGCAAATCTGTCTTGAATTTTGCTGCTGTGATTTCACTTTGAGAATTGACTGGATATTTGTTTTTGTCATAGACAAGTTGCCTGTCAGGATAAAGAGAAAATTTTCAAGGAAGGTTGCCATAGAAGGATCTATGGAACAACAGTTCAAAACCCAGAAAAGCTATGGAAAAGATTCTGAGGATTCTGTGATATCTCCAGCACATATGGCCATGGCTGCTTCAGCTGCTTTCTTTCTTTGTTGTGGCGTAATTTGCCCGTGCTTTCGCGCAAGGAGGAGGACTGCCCATACCGTTCTTCGAGAGCCAGATTCAAGTGAGTGAAATATTTTTCTCCATTTTTTAGAATAAGAAAATTACGCACGAATCTGTTCTCTCGTTTAGATTAGTCTTTTATAAACATGGAACTCTTTTGGACTTTGATTTGTGGGGATTAAACACTTGTTCCATGAACATGCATATTCATTATGTTGATTGTATTTTCCTATAATGATGTAGTGGATTCAATTTCTTCCATGGAAATGATCTCAGTTCAAGAAAAGATTACAGCCAGTCCATTGCGACTACCAGGCAGTCCTCTGCACGTATCACCAAGTCCATTACGAGTTATTCCTGGTAGTCCAGGGCGTTTACCACCAAGTTCTTTACGAGCACCCCCAAGTCCACTACGTGTACCCCCAAGTCCTCCCAGATTTTCTATGTCGCCTAAACTTGATAGAGTTGGTTCTGTTCACTTAAACATGAGTCAAGTCATGAGAGCTACTCACAATTTCTCCGAATCAATGAAGATAGGGAAGGTGGGTTTGGAACGGTCTACAAGGCCCGGCTACCTGATGGTCAATTGGTTGCCATCAAACGTGCAAAGAAGGTATAACTTTTGACTGTTTTATGCTTCTTTGAAAAAGGCTATTATTGGCTTTTGCCTAAAAAAAAAATAAATGACAATTTGCAGGAACTCTTTGAAAATATACGAACCGAGTTCAGGAGTGAAGTTGAAATGCTAACCAGAATTGATCACCGTAATTTGGTGAAACTGCTTGGTTATGTTGATAAAGGAAATGATCGCGTTATAATAACCGAGTATGTACCAAATGGTACACTGAGAGAACATCTGGATGGTAAACATTTTGGACTCTTTTAATAATTGAATTTCCAACGCTTAAATAATGTATTCATCAAATAATAAATTTGTCAATGTCACTTACAGGTATGCGTGTCAACATCTTGGACTTCAAGCAGCGATTAGAAATTTCTATTGACGTTGCACATGCCTTGACTTATCTGCATTTGTATGCAGGTTACCTCTCTTCCTATACTCTGCTAAATCTTTTCGGATTACTACCACAAGTAATATATGGTTGTTGTGAAACCCCCAACATTCGTAGTATTGGCGGCCTTCTGAGAGTTTTTTTTAGTCCATTTATTTCACTGATTTTGCAATTTTGCCTCCAATGTTCCGAATTTGCAATTTTATCCCTCGTCCATGATTTTTTTTTTAATATCAAATGTGCTACGTGTCCAACAAACGACCTTAAAGAGATGATGCGTTGCCCAAATTTCTAACCAAATAAAAACTTGACTTGTGGCAAAATGGACTGAAAAGGTGATAACAAACGCATAGTTGAAGGATAAAAGTGCAAAACTGAAACATTGTGGGGTAAACATCGCAAAATTCGTACAACAGAAGGGACCCGAATTGTCATTATCCTTTTTTTTATTATAGCCTCTGTATTTCTGAGCTAATTCGACTTTTTTGATTATATCCTTTTAATTGATGGTTCTCAGCATTTGTTTGTTCTTTGTTCTTTAAATTTAGGTTGATATTTTAAATATAGGTTTGGTGAACTGTTGTTTTTTCTTATTAACTTTGTACAGAGAAGCAAATTATTCATAGAGACGTGAAGTCATCGAATATTCTTCTAACAGAGAGCATGAGAGCCAAAGTTGCAGATTTTGGATTTGCTAGACTAGGGGATCTTGACTCTGATGATACACACGTTTTAACGAAAGTTAAAGGCACGGTTGGTTATCTTGATCCTGAGTACATGAAGACGAATCAACTCACAACCAAGAGTGATGTATACTCATTTGGGATTTTATTACTGGAAATATTAACGGGTCGTCGGCCTGTGGAATTGAGAAAACCGGCGGAAGAGAGAGTGACGCTAAGATGGGTATGCTTCTTTATAAACACATGATCTGGTTTTTGCATGTTTGTGGTGACCTGCTTGTTTCTCGTGTGGTGGTTGATAACACATGTCGTGTTTTGATTGGATGATAATGGAATAAAAGTTAAAATGTATAGCTGGCAATAGTGCCGCCATTCATGCAGAGGCTTAACTTAAGATTACAATTTGTTTTTTGCGCAGGCTTTTAAGAAATATAATGAACGGAGTGTGGCGGAATTGATGGATCCTCTAATGAAGGAAGTTGTAGACAAGGTGGTTGTAATGAAAATGTTTGGATTAGCCATCCAGTGTGCAGCACCGACGCGTTCTGACCGCCCCGATATGAAGTTAGTTGGAGAGCAGTTATGGGTAATTAGAATGGATTACCTTAAGAGTGGAAACATCAAGTAAAAGCTGAGCTGTATAGTGTTTTAAATAGAAATTTGATTTGAACATCCAATTTTCCCTCTGGAATTAGCTTTTTTTTTTTTTTTTTTTTTTTTTTTTTTTTTTTTTGGTTCCCTGGTTTTACTTTACTGGTGTAGTATTGTATGGAATGAAATGACTATTTGTTGCAACTTCTATATTCATTTATATAGACATATGTGTCCAACGGCCCAGGCTTTAAAAGTAATAGACCAACTGACTTGTAGACATGTCTATAGGTATTTGAATGAACTTAATTTTTAGGGAGAATGAGGGAAGACAAAAATATTTCATCAATTGAGTAGAAGAAACGATCTTTTGAAACTTTTGTGATAAAGCGACAAAACTATTTATCCACTATCGAAATTCACTGTTCAAAATTCATTTATTTAAATTCATTCTTGAAATTCATTTATCGAAATTCACTAATTTTCAAAATTCATCATCGGGATTATTTTGATTTTCCGGATTCATTTGTCAAAATTCACTATCGAAATTCATTGATTTTGGGATTCACTATAAGATTCATTTGATTTTAAGGATTCATTGTTTGTCCTTCTCATTATAAAAATTATGCATTGTCTCTTCTCCCTTATAAAAATATATAGTTGTCTCCGTGCTTAATAATATTCCAAATGTGTCCTTATCCAGGTTATCCCTAATTTCCCATAATTTTTAACGCTTGTATCATATATATATATATATATATATATATATATTAGCCAGCCTATAAAAAAAAACTCTGGATCCGCTGCAGTGTTGAATTCCAGGCCAGAGAACTCTGGATCCGCTGCAGTGTTGAATTCCAGGCCAGAGGCGCGAGACACGGATCTCGCAGAAACTTTCTCCCGTTCGAAAAATATTCTACCTGTCCCGATCCTAATGATTTTTCTCCTGTTCCAGTGATTGTAAAATTAACAATGACTTGGAATTTTCTCAGAAACAGGAAAATTTCTCTCCATCCGACTAAAAATAAACTCAGGAACTAGAAAAATAATCTTCGGGACCGATGTTACTGACCCATCACCATAGGATGATCACTAAAGGGAAGGGATCCATATTCCTATAAAAGTAAGAGCCTTTCTCTAATCTTCAGCAACCATATAACATAATATCCGGATGGGCGACCCTTATATGCTGGAAGCAAACGGGATCTTTTAGGTATATTGGTAGGAAGCCCCTTTCTGTATTCATAACGGCTATATATACATGGTTTCTCAACTCTTCTCTGCTGGATCTGCCTCCATAAAACTGCCTAAAAAGTTTATCCCAACGTGAAAACTGGAATCTCAATCTTTTCCACCTGCTCCTTGATCCCATTGGATGCAAACTCAGTATATGTTCTGGGAAGAAATCGTGTCTTGTCAGAATCCCTACGACCGCACTCCCTGGTAGAATACAACAGCAAGCGATTAGAAATATGAAAAGTTTATGGCACTTTATACAAGGAAAACGAGTATGAAATCCAGGATAAAAGACACTCCGGTGCATGAAAGCACCTAGCCTACACAATAAATCAGACCATTGACCCTACCATACACATAACCTTACCTTATATTTTCATACGAATCTGTTTCCATTCACAAAGAGTTTCTTATGGCAACTGCAACAATATTGGTTGCAGTTACCATAGAGTGGCATGTGTCACCTATTTACTTGCGAACAGCTTGAAACTTTTGCTCAGCTTGCTAACAAGGGCCACGTGTCACTCCATGGTTAATGCCACACGCAGTGTAGTTACGATGTTAATAAAGGCAGTATTTAGACAAGCTAGGTGCAGTATTATTAGCATGAAAAAGTATGTAAGGTAAAGGTCTTACTCTAGAACATCTGGGGATCACCAGCAGATGTCTCAAACCTAATTCACGGAAAAGTATGAGTGCCTTTGCCAAGGACATCGTCTCTACAACTGTATAGGGTGAAGCATTAGAAAATGGATGCAAATCTATAAACATATCCATCTCTTCAGCAGATAAGTTTAAATCTTCTACTCTGTCTCCATTACCCAAACCCTTCTTCGCAAAATCATCTGCTGTGAACTGATGGAAATCAACAGATGGGTTTGGCTCCGGATAACGCACGAATGGTTTGCGCTTGAGCAGTGTAATCAGATGGGCACGGAGGATTAGACCGGAAAGAACTGGTTGTTCAGAAAAAGGAGGCTCGTCTACAACAGGAAATCCGTTATGAGTAGTTGTTTTCAGGACATGAAGTATATTTCCAACTTTCTCAATTCCATGGAATAGCTGAAGGGGGCCTGTAACAACGTCTCCAACGGTAAGCTGTCTCATGTATGGCTCAGCATGGGCTTCTAAATAAGGAAAACCTTTAGCTTTCATAATCAAATCATATATGTTTCCATTGAATGTATCAGCAACAATCTTTGAGATGAGAAGAACCAGCATTACCAAAGGTAAAAGTAATAGATTGTCTGTCAGTTCAAGAATTATCACACATAATGAAACTGTCATCCTCATAGATCCACCAAGAAGAGAAGCAGAACCCAAGACTGCAAAGAGACCATGGTTAAGGTTAGAGCCTTGAACCAACCAACATTCCTACAAATCGCCCATAAGATGCACCCGTGACGATTACAGGTACAAAAAGCCCTGTAGGCGCCACAATACCATAACTGAAGATGCTGAGAAAGAAACAAGTTATGAAAAAGATTAACATTGAGATCCTATGGAACTCTGCATCAGTATTCTTGCTGAATAAGTTTTTTATCGCGTCATCATTTGTGTTGAAAAAGAGACTGGCTAAGTCATTGTAGTGACCAGGAGGGCATTGAAATTTCTTGTAGTTTCCAGACCGACCAATTGTCGGGCAAGGTTCTAATGGATCAATTGGACATGGTCGGCAAGGTGCAACCCACGGTAATCCAAATAGAAGACAGGATGTGATAATGGAGATAATGCAAGCAAGAATTATTTTGCAAGTTTTGCCCCTCCTGCAACAAGAAACAAAATAATTGTCAAATTTTTGTCTTGTCATTTGCTAGAGGATGAGGTTTCAAATAAACAGCATAAAGCATGTAATCATACTCATTTATCAGCTTGTAAATCGGAGAACCTTTGTCAGCAAAGAATTGTATAAGCTTCCTAAGATGCCCCCGAAAAGTCCAAGAAGTATTACAGGGGGCACATCCTCCAGATGGTAAGTTATATTTTCAGAGGTCACATCGTACATAATCAGACCCCCTTTTCCAAATAGTCCACATTTGCCTCTCAGACACAAATCGATAAGAGCCCGAAGTACGATGGCAACAACAGCTGTAGTGAAGAAAGATCTCCACAGAAGGGAACTTCTCCACCTACAGAAGTAATATAATTCATTATTTCAAACAGCATGGAAGCATTCTGAAGAGAGTAATCTACAGTAGCAATTCTTTCACGTAAACATCTGGTACTTCTAACTGGAGTGCTCGAAGCCTCGAACTGCTGCTTACTAAATCTGAAAAAATAGTTTTAGCTTAAGCACAGCACCACTTTTGGGTATTAAAATCATGACTTTACAATTCTTTAATTAAAAGTCACAGGACAAATCGAAACAAGAAATACACTAGGGCTCTAGATGTTCCAGGACACTGCAAAGTTGATCAAAATTTCGCTTGTAGCAACTCATTAGAATGTTAGCCCAGACGAGTGTGGCTCAAACAAGTGCAGAAAATCAACACAACTATAAAGACAAAAACCAGTTAAAAAAGAGAGATGCCAAACAGATAATCATAAATTATAGATCATGAATTTATACCAAGAAGCCATCTCCTCAAGAGCAAATAATACACCACCAACTGGAGCACGAAAAGCAGCAGCAATTCCAGCAGCCGAGCCACAGGTCACAAGATCTCGCCGATCTCGATCATTTTTGAAAAACTTCAACCACTTCCATGTTACCCTGTACTTCTTTGACCCACCCTGGCCCAGAAGTGCTGCAATGCATGCTCCTGTATGAACCATGGGCCCAGCCTTGCCTACATTAAGAGATGATGACACTGCAGCTATGCTGCCCACTATCTGTAAATTAAGATGGAATGAAAAGAAAAATTAATTGGAAAGCTTGATAAAAATTGATAAGATTTTTGTGGAGGAAACATTGTCAATTCTGATTTTCGACCAGGAATCAATAGATTCATCAAGTTCCCACAACTTCTAAGTGAAGATACAAGTACTCGGTTTAAGATAAATGAGATCAGGGAAAGATAAAGAAATAACTATTACTTCATTTATTTATTTATTTTGAGGGGAGAAAATGAACTAATACTTGATTTAAATGAATTACATGCATAGCACATTACCTTGACAATTAAAGTTCTAAAAGAAAATATCGCCGGTGCATCTACGCCATTCAAGTAGGCCTTAACTTCTGGTATACCCGACCCAGCAGATTCTGGGGCTATAAAAGCCGTAATCAAACTTGCAAACAAGGTCAACCCAAAATTTGAAGAAGCAAAAATGACGAAAGCTGCTACATACCTGCATGAAGTGGTCAAAATTCACAAATGTCGCTTACGAAAAAAAAGAATAATAACAGTAGTATCTGATCTATTAACCTCACACTTTTAAAAGCTATGAGAAGCTTAAAAAAATTAAATTTGAGATACTGAAGAAGTTCAAAGCCTTTGACAATGACACAAAAGTGTCTTCTAAAGCAACAAAGTAGATTTTCTTTGTGTGAGGAAGATGAGAAGATGCCTACTGTTAACGCAACATGAGTGAAACTGAAGTAAGTTAATAATAATAAAAATATAAATTATTCATATACATATGAAGCCAAAAACTTAATCTGTGAATTCGCCAAGCAATTGAGAAAGGTGAATTACTTTCTGTTAAGCATCATGTTTGAGGTGACAACAAACTTCATTCCTGCAATGTTTTCAACAGAAAGATTGTTGACGAAACCGACAAGACTGACAGTGAGTCCAATGAGGAAACAAAATGCCCACTTCATACACGTGTACTGGAATATCTGGATCGTCTTTCTGCTCCTCCAGTCTTGCATGAACATGACATTCTCCACGATCCTAGAAAAGCATTTACCGGAATTATCTAGCTGACTAGTTTGCATGCTAAAAGTTTAAGGAAGCAAAACATTATTTTAAGCAACCAAAGCCACAACTATGCATCCATACATAAATACATCATTACAGCACATTTCATGAACTGGTAGTGTCGGGAAGAAAATACCAAAAGGCATGGCAGTTCAAATAATAGATTTTATACGGTGTACATGCTCTATTGATGCAAAAATAAATTACTGATTATATCACATAAGGTGGTGAAATAGATTGTTTTAGTATAACGATTATAATAACTGCATTCTCGAGTTCATGTGAGTTATATCTGCAACAGGAGAAAATCTATGGTATTAATGGAAACAATCTTCTGAACATAAAAAGAGTCATACAAACATGATGCTAAAGTTGGAAACACATTAATCACTCAAACATATGAGTTTATGTACTAAGATATTTCCTGAATTAACGATATTTCCTGAATTAACGATTTATGCAGCAACAACACGGATTAAGGAGGTCAAGAGTACACATATGAGTTAACTAGGGCTCACAAGTATCCTACTCTCTATCTAATTCCCCGTCCCAAAAAGAGATAGTATCTCGTGATCATATCGATTTGTTCACTAGTAACCACACTGAACCAATTATAAGCTCTCATGACAGCCCACTGCCCTATGCATTTACGCAGATATCATAGTGAGCACCACAAATTAAAAATGAGACAACATGATCTCAACCTCGAAAAGACAAAAGGTACACAAAAAAATAAAAAAAAAACAATAACAAAGGTGTTGCAATAGTAATACACCACAATTACGATTACCTTATATTCAAGAATTAGGGAAGCCGAGCTACGGATTTCACTTGACAAGATAGGCATTAATCCCAAAATAAGTAGAAAAAACAATAGACGAGCTAGATGTTGATTGATGTATAATAGGCTAAGAGAAGCAAATAAAGAAGGAAAAGACAAAATTGCATACTCGTAATCGAGGCTTTCTATTGGGCAGACATTAGAGCCGACAATGGCAACTTGAGAAGTGCTATTGGAGGTAGATCGCCGTAGAAGAAGATGGCGTTCCTGTAGCTGGTGTTGTTGAAGCAGGGGTTGAGTAAGCAAAGATTCTTCTTCTACTTCCTCTGACGCTTGCAGCTGCGGCGGCGGTGGTGATGATCCATTCATGGCAGCAGGGGCGGCGGCTGACATTGCCAGCAGCTATTTTGTGCCGGGAAACCAGTGGTAGGGATTGAGAATAAATAAGTATGTGAAATTGTATGTGTGGAGTGGAGTGAGTATGAAGATTCGACTACATAATAAATCCTTAAATGGATGTGTCAGTTACGGGAGGGAAGAGAGCAGCGAGCATAAAAATTAAAGAGACCAACTCAGATGGAGTGAGTGGGATAGAGATTCTCGCCCATCAACCATTTTGCGTTTTGCAGAATATTTGCTTTGGAAATGTAAGTCATTTTATGCTTAGAGAAAATATACATTCAGGTCACTGTAGACACTCATATTTCAAATCAGTGCATTCGCGCCGACATTTTTTTTTAAATAGCCGTATCATTCCACGGGATCGTGCCATTTTTCCACCATATCACGTGGAATTTGAATGGTTCACGTGGAAATTAATTCGTCTTGAAAAATGAATTTCCACGTGATGAGGAAATTTTAATGGCGCCAGCGTGGAAAATGAACGCAACGCGTGGAAAATATCCACGCCCGTGAAATTGTAAAACATATAGCATATCTGGGACACTTTATCTTCTTCTTCTTCACTTTTTATCCGAAAAAAAAAATCGCCCCACACAAAAAAAATACGCAAAATGCCACATCCCTATCCCCACATCTGTTGATTAATTTCACGTGGAAGGAATTACCTCTCACGGGCGAAGGTGTTTGACGGGTTAGTTTACATTGCGTGGAATTGGAACCGGGAGTGGATTGAAGCTTCATACAACAATTAGTAGTTATTAATTTAGAAGAATATCTCTACTAAGTTATTTGATTTATTAGGTTTAATTTTGATGAATTTGCCCCAAATTTTAATGAACTGCAACTTTTATTTCAAATTGTGATATTGTAATGTTATCGAAATTGTGATATAATAATGTTATTGAAATTTTGGTTTCGAAATTGTGATATAGTATGTTTATGTATTGACCCAAAAAATCGAAATTGTGAGATAATTTTTTAAATTTTGTAGTAATGATATTGTAAAATTTTTGATATTGTAGAAATTATGATTATAAGATAGGAAATTGTAATAATGATATTGTACAATTTTTGATATTGTAGAAATTATGGTTATAAGATATTGGACATTTCGAATTATGTATATTGGGAAATTTGTAGAAATGTTGATGTTGTAGAAATCTTGACGTTGTTGAAATTATGATATTGTAATTATTTTGCTTATTTGATTGGAAAATTTGTATTGGAAAATTTGTAGAAATGTTGATGTTGTACAAATAATGACGTTGTAGAAATTTTGATATTGTAATTATTTTGATTATATGATTGGAAATTTTGTATTGGAAAATTTGTAGAAATCTTGATGTTGTAAAAATAATGACGTTGTAGAAATTTTGATATTGTATTTATGTTGATTATTTGATAATTTAGAATTTTTTAGAATGATATGCATTAACGTAATTATAGTGACAATGTTATTATTAGAAAGCGATAATGTAGAAATGATAATGTAGAAGTTTTGATATTGTATATAGTTCGATTATATGATATTGTATGTATATGTCTTTGTTATAAGTTGTTTGAAATTTAGTAGTATAATTTCCTTTCATGGCCTTAGTTCATTTTGAAATGTGTAGTTTGATACCACTTTAGTTTTCAAATAACACTCGAATAATTTTTAATTGTTACGGGCAATCACAATGAAAATGCCCTAATTTAATAAATAAAAACTGAATTTAAAACGAGAAACAAACGACAAATAAATGTTGTTTGAAAAATTCCAAAACAACGAGAATTTTGGCGTATTCTACAGACGCTCGACTGATGAGGTTCTTAGAAATGCATGCATCCCAGGGTGTTTTGAATCCTTCCGATCCATTGTGTCATGCCTAATCTCCAGGCTTTGTATTGGGGCTCCTGGTAGGTAGCTAAGTAGAATTTTCATTAAGTCTACTCGATAGAAAGCATCTTTTCCGTTCTCGCGACTTGGTAAAGCCTCCGCGAAGCGAGGCATCCGTTAGATCGAAAGTATAAGATCATTATGTTGGCTCTGTCAAAGATCTCGATCTCCTCGTCATCATCAAATATTCTATGACATTTGGTGAAAACAATCTTCTCTTCTATTACCCCCGTCTTCTGTCACAACACAACACAACGAAACGAAAAATTTCTCTTCTAGTGTGTATATTGGTTTTTTCAGTTATATACACATATATTTACTTGTATATAACTGAATATTGCTAGACATCAAAAAACACAACAATATTCCTAAAAATCTAACCATATATATATATATATATATATATATATATATATATATATAGAGAGAGAGAGAGAGAGAGAGAAATGGTTAGTATTTTTGGCGAATATTGATTTTTTTTGCTATGTGGCTAAAATAAACACACCAGGAAAAATGATTGTTTAATCGATAAAACACGGGTGTCCGTTACAAACGAGAAAATATACTATTAATAATAATATATATATATATATATATATATATATATATATATATATTTGTATTAATTTGTATTAATATATATATATATGTATTAAGAGTATATTTTCTCGTTTGTGTGTGTGTGTATATATTCCAGTACATTTATGTATAAAGTTATATATACACTTATTTTATCACATATTCATGTCATCGCATATATATTTATTATCAAGTGAAAGAAATTATACACATGATAATTTTAAATTTACACACAGATTTAAGCACACACACACAGACATATACACATACACTAGGAGAAATTAAACACGGTACATATATATATATATATATATATATATATATATATATATATATATATATATATATATATATAAATAAAGATATATATACACTTATTTTCTTAAGTTTATATGTATGTATATATACATTGTGATTATATATAAAGATATATATACACTTATTTTCTTTCTTAAGTTTATATGTATGTATATATACATTGTGATTATATATAAAGATATATATACACTTATTTTCTTAAGTTTATATATATATATATATATATATATATATATATATATATATATATATATATATATAGTCTTCTTAACACATTTTTAATCACTCATGAACTTACTAGTTATCCAACACCACGTGGGACATTGATTCATCCGCCTGAAATTTTTTTTAATGCCGAATTGCGGTTCCATGCGGAAAGTGCTACTCTTACAAGACTACAAGAGTTATTGCACAATGCTACACCAAACAGAGCGTTGTGGAATAGATTGGAGGGATCAGTGTTTGGTCCGTTTCTTCGTTTTATAAGTAACAATTGGGAATTCAAGGGGTGGCTAATAGCATACCTGTATTTCAATATGGTTTATCCAGACCGAGACGACGAGCTTCATTTTAAGATTGGCGATAATAGAGTGAAGTTCGGAAGACGAGAGTTTGCATTCATCATGGGGTACAGATTTGGAGATTTGGATGTTGAATTGCCTGATCAGTCAAGGTGTTTCGATGTTAGTTGTGCTCTCCATAAGTACATCAAGAATGTGACGTTGCAAAAAATCGAATCAGCGATTATGGCATCGAATAACTAGACACTCTATTGTTTGGATCTTTATCCTGCTCTTTTAACTGCTGAAACATTATTGCGAATCGCGTTTTGAAAAAGTATACTCGCTTCCCGGAAAGTGTATGCACAGTATCCTCCGTGCTTCGAATTTTTATTGAGGTTCATGACAAGGTGGTGGTAGCAAAAACCATGGTGAGCGTTTGGAAATACATCTCTAACAGCACCAATGATGCTAGCCCCTCGTCGATACTGAACACCATGTCTTCACGTTCCTCCCCGATTACCCCTTCGCTTGAAGCATGAAATACATCCACGCATCCTCGCTTTCTCTCCGTCGGTCACGGCAAGCGGTACGGAAAGAGTTTAGCTTTGCGTCTACACCGATAGCTACTAACAATGTCCCTTGCATTTTGTTTTTAGATGAGTACCATCCACGACTAAGACAGTCGTCGCAGATTTAAACCCGTCAATACTAGCTTTCAAAGCCATGAAACAAGATTTGAACACGCCGAGAACATGGTCGATCCACTATGTCTCCGTGATGGCGGTTTCAGGATTTTCACTCTTCAACATGTAAAAGTAGGCTAGTAATTTAGAATACGATAGTGTTACGCTTCCTCCGATTAATTCCAACGCTTTCTGCCTACAATGATATGCACGCTGATAATCAAGGTCTATGTTGAATACTCTTTTGACCTCCACAATTAAATGTTTTGTCGTGAACTGACTTCCGAGTTTTATGAGGTTCTCTCTAACGAGATGACCTATAGTTCCAGGTCTGGCTTGCCTATGATCGCTGCTTAATCGCTCCAATCCACAAGTGTGAGTTTCATTGTACTCGGTTATCTCGAAGTTATTGCAATCAAACACCTTTCTACCCACAACTTTCCATTCGCATTTCTCAAGTAAAGCATCGTAGTTTTAACTTCCCTTGTCGGACCGGATAGGTTTCCACATGTAATTATTTTTCAATGCATGGTAACTCATTTTCATCTCGCATATCATCCTTGTCCTCGAACTTTTACCAATATACAATAATCCGAATCTTGATGCAAACGCCCCAACCCGTGGACATGGAGGAATTTCCGAATCCGGAATGTCTGAACCGAAATGAACACCTCTATTGCGATTAATACTTGCCATACTAAATCTAGGACCAATATCAGGGTTCTGTTCTAATGGTGCTCTCATAAAACTCGTAAACGATCCACCAATATTGGGACCCGGTTGCATAATTGTTGACATACCCTGTTCGAAAGGCCCACTCAAAAAACTCGTAAACGATCCACCGATATTGGGACCCGCTTGCATCTATGTTGGCATATGAATGTTCTGCTCGAAAGGCGCTCTAAGATAACTCGTAAACGATCCACCGATATTGGGACCCGCTTGCATCGGTGTTGGCATAATAAGAGGCGGACGGTCAAAGCGCGGCTTGTTCTATTCATGTTGACATTATGACTTGTCCCGTCTAATCGTTGTTGGATGGATACGGTGTGTGTGCGTTATGCGCCTAAAATTAAGCGGAGGTGTGTGAATTGTTGACGAATCATATTCGCAATTATTCCCCAATCGTAGTCGTTCACTTGTGATGTCAATGACTTGTTCGGTGAAGTTATATTCGGTCGGATGGCGGTTTCATGAGGGATAAGGTCGATGTTTTGTGTACAACATGCATTCGAATTTCGATTCTGATCCAACTCGGATGTAAAATCCTCAATGCCTCTATCATTTTCTTCATGTAGTTGCTCATTTAAGTCAAATTCGTTCTCATCTTCCGTATCGTGATCGTGCATAACCGGTTCGGCGTTAACGCATAGTTTCACGACTTTCTTTCTCAAAATATCATCAATGTAGCCTAGCCATGTATCATCGTCCAAAACATCAATCGGTTGGTCATAATCTACGTACATTAGTTTCATGATCAATGTGTTGTTTGAGACATCAATTCCTACTTTCTTACACACTTTGACCTTCACTTCATCCAATGTCGATCGGTTTTCACACGGACCAAATACAATTTTCCTTTCTTATAAGACCATTTGTCGCTATCTTCATGGTATTTCCACTCTCCGCCAGATAAAAACTTAACGGACACCGTGTTGTTATCTGCAAAAAAAAAACAATCATTTATCCACAAGATTAGGTTTTTTTCCAAATATTGTTGGATTGACTAAATATTATTGTAAAATTATTCTGGATTGAAATATATACATATATACATATACATATATATATATATATATATATATATATATATATATATGTGTGTGTGTGTGTGTGTGTGTGTGTGTGTGTGTGTGTGTGTGTGTGTGTGTATGTGTGTCTATATATATATATTGTGTGTGTGTGTATATACAAGTAAATATATGTGTATATAAATGAAAAACCAATACATATATACACTTATATATGCTAGTAGTATATATGTGTGTGAATATTGGTTTCCCGTGTATATACACAACCTTTAAAATAAATAAATATTCTGTACCATATATACATACTCAGACACACACGCACACACAGTTAGGTTAGGTTAGGTCAAAAAAATTCAAGTTTCGTTGTGTTGTGTTGTGTTGTAACAGTAGACGGGGGTAATAGAAGAGAAGATTGTTTTCACCAGAGTCATAGAATATTTGATGATGACGAGGGAGATCAGATGATGATGAGCCAGCAGTAATGGATCTTATACTTTCGATCTAACGGATGCCACACTTCCGGCGGAGGCTTTACCAAGCTGCTGAGAACGGAAAAGATGCTCTATTGAGCAGACCTAATGAAATATTCTACAAGCTACCTACCAGGAGCCCCAATACAAAGCCTGGATATTAGGCATGACACAATGGATCGAAGGATTGAAAACACCTAGTGGATGCATGCATTTCTAAGAACCTCACCAGGTCGAGGCGTACCATAGAATACGTCAAAATTCTGTTGTTTTGGAATTTTTTCAAACAACATTTATTTGTCGTTTATTTCTCGTTTTTAAATTCAGTTTTTTTATTTATTAAATTAGGGCATTTTCATTGTGATTGCCCGTAACAATTAAATTATTCAAGTGTTATTTGAAAACTAAAGTTGTACATTCATACAATATCATATAATCGAAATATGTACAATATCAAAACTTCTACATTATCATTTCTAATATTAACATTGCCACTATAATATCATTAATGCATTTCATTCTAAATTTTTTCTAAACTATCAAATAATCAAAATAATTACAATATCAAAATTTCTACAACGAATGACAATTTTCTTATCGAACAATCTCATTATAATTAATCATTTCAATAGCTTAATAATCAAAATTTTATCCTTTCACTACCCTAAAACTATAAGCTTTTACCTTTTCACCATACGAAAAATCGAAAATTTATATCTTTATAAGGTTATTTACCTCAAACATATCATCAAATTAAAACAAATACAATATTTAAAAAAAATCAAACAAAAGTGCTATACGAAATGCTTACCCATTTGTTTAAAGGAGTAAGACCGGTGTAGATTGATATCCCATAGATTGATAATTTTTTTCTGAAAGTTTTGTGAAGATAATTTCGAGTGAAAAAAGATTGATGATTTTGGGTGAAGAAGATGATGGTATTGACTAAAATGTAGGAAAAAACGACAGTTGGAGGATTTATTAATTCAATTTCAGTATTTCCACGGGACCGTGCCCACTTTCCACGTTGCGTTCGGTTTTCCACGTGGCTTTCAATTAAATTTTCCCCCAGGTCACGTGGAATTTCAACTTTTGGCACCATTTGAACTTCCACGTGGCCTTTATAAAATTCCACGTGATATGGTGGAAAAATGGCACGATCCCGTGGAACAGACCTGACTTGAAATATGTCAGGCCTGAACAGACCTGACTTGAAATATGGGTGTCTACAGTGACCTGAATGTATATTTTCTCGAAAGTATGAGATTAATTGTGTATTACTTCTTCCGTTAACTGTCACATTTGGGAAAAACACATATATTAAGAAAAGTAGTTAATACTTTGACTTACTATCAAAATAACAACAACATCCCTTGCATTAATTGCAGTGTTGTTTTCGATCTCTCACCTCTTAATAAATAAGAGTAGATGTAGAAAAATACAATTGATAATGCTTTGAAAATTTTTAGTTTTGACAACTGTGACAGTTAAATAGGAACAAAAGGAGTACTTCTCCACAAAACAATAATGATTTGCTACTCAAAATATAAGTCTAGTTAGATTTTTTCACACAAATTAAGAAAATTGATTATGTGTCATAAATTTTGATTAAAAAGTCTAAAATGATATTTGATTGTTATTAATACAAAGTATCGAAAAGTAATTGAGTACTACATCTGTCCCAAAATGTAAGCACGTTTAGGTTTTTTCACACAGTTTAAGAATGTGGTTAAGTATCATTAATTTTAATGATAAAATTTTAGAATACCATTTGATTCTCATTAATGTAAATGCGGCAAAGTAGGTAAATGTTTAATAAATTATGTGTAAAAGAAAGAAAAATGTAATAAATACACCAATGGTGTTCTAAATGGACTTATATTATGGAACAAATTCAAAAAACTAAACTGAGTTACATTTTGGGACAGATGTAGTATATAATAAATGAGGGGTAAAAAGAAAAAAAATATAATAAATACTTCATTGATTTTCTAAATGGACTTATATTATGAGACAAAAACAAAAAGCTAAATGGACTTACATATGGGACGGATGTAGTATTTATTATATTTTTCAAGTTGTAACGTCTTGTCCTGAATATCGAGTCCTTATCCGGACATGTGACGTTCACCACATGACATTTACAGTAAACCATAAATCTCGCGTAAGTCTCGTGCCATATCATAGTAATAAAAGACGCGTGGAAGAAAACTAGCTGAAAACTCGGGAAATAAACCCTCAGAGTCATTCCAAAACAACCATCAACCAAAAAACAACTATTGTCACACTAAATCATAAATAATTGAAAGTAAATGCTATTATCCATTACAATTGACTAGTCTGAAAAGAATGAACAACTATATAAAAAAAAACTAAAACATACATGACTCCATTACTCCACTCCTAAGATAACATTCTTAGCTCGTCGTCAAATCAGCATGTACCTGCAATCTTTTTATTCCAAATAAATGAGTGAGCACTAGCTGAATGCTTAGTATGGAGAAGAAGACCAAAAGGGAGACTCATGGTTGTCAATTGCCGGGAGACATGATATGAATCTATTTTACCCACTTTCGCAAACAATCTAAAGACATTTCTTGTAACATAAAGAAAACCACCTTTAAAGCATTACTTTAACACGTGAAGGAAAGCCAACATGAAACAGTTCCTTAAAATGCACTAGAAACGTGCTTAGTTACTATGTCGATTTATCTTGCACGTATTTGTTCAGTTACATTAATTTCTTACTATGTTCGTGTTCAACTGATCGAAAACTTACGCAATCTATCTACCAACCCATACTTGTCGACTAACCATAGCATGTTCGTGTCTTGTCTATCTTGTTTATGTCTCTTACTTACTTAACATGTCGATGTTCTTGTCTTGACTTTTCTGCTTCATGTTCCTTACTTACTTAACATAACATAAAGTGCGGTGCAACACGGCTAATATGACTAACCATACCTCCCACTTGGGACTTAAAGTATCAAGGTACTCCATTACAACACGTCTTCTTAAGAACGACATGGCTAATACAACGACCATACATCTTACACGGAACATAAGTACCCACGGTATTCCGTGACTGATACATTGCTCAGTCGCTAACTATAAACAAATAGGAGGACATAAAGCACATAGATTCAGGTTAAATTCCACGTGTCACCTACGTTAACATATAAAGGCCGTAACGACACCATACTCCCAACCTATATATCTCCACTATTAACACGAAAACAGAACCCAAAAACATGACCAAAACTTGAAATAATTTTCTGAAACACTGTGGACAACACAGAACGACTAGAAGGCCAATCTGGGAGTTTTTTTATGGGTCGCTTAACCGGTAGAGGCTCTCGGTTCAACCAGCCAATGATGCCTTGTGTAGACGTAAATAAAGTGTTTCTTGGAGGTGCAGTTGTCGTCTTCGCCCTCTAAAATCCATGGATCTTCATCTGTAAGGATATCGCATGGCGTCAAGGACGGAGGTATGTAGATGTTATAGGGGGGCTAAGCCCATCGGACTAAAAAATATCACACTAAAAATCTATGTTGTCCCGTTCGATTCATTAAATATTCTTAATCGAGCCACCTAACAAATTTGATATAGTCTATTAGCCCACCTCAAATTCAAATCCTGGCTCCGTCCTTGCATGGCGTTGAGTTTTCACCGTAAAGTTGCTTCCTCACAACTAGTTGCAGAACATCGGAATCTTCATCCTTCAACCATTCGATAATTTCGGTCGATCCCATGGACTGTTAGAATATATTAGCCAAAATTATTTCCATGTTCATATTACCTTAGTCAATATAGCATTTACTCAGTCAATTGACTAGCATTAGTTTAGCTAATCTGTAGGAGATTTTGTAGCATCAGTTACAAAACTTGTATGGTATTTATACTCCTGATTTTGTGAATAAAATCAACAAAGATTTCATAGTCTTTTATGGTATCGGAGCCTACTTTTTTTTATCAGCTGCCGGCCTTCTTTTCCATTTTCTCCTCTACGCTTCCACCAACACCATGTCTGACTCCACCAAAATTCACCCGGCTATGGCTGTAACTAATATCAAATCCGTTATTCCCATAACGTTGGATACTGAAACCAGTCAATATCAATCCTGGTCCCTTCTTTTCAAAAATTTGGCCAAGGCACATGATGTGCTTGACCATATAATCCCTCCTACACAACCTGCTGAAAAGGCTGCCGCCGACAAGGCTAAAGCCGACAACCTCCCTCTCTGGAAGAGGTTGGATGCTATTGTTCTCCAGTGGATATATGCGACGGTTTCGAACGATATTCTCACCCGGATTTTGCAGGAAGAAGATCATCTGCTTTGAAGCTTGGGTTAGAGTTTTCGATATTTTTCTCAATAATAAAAATTCCGAGTGTGCTATTGAACAAGGAATTGCACAAACTCTCTCTGGCTGATTTCCCTAATACGGCTGCCTATTGTACTCGTCTGCGTTCATTGGCCGACCAACTCCACAATGTCGGTAACCCGGTTTCAGATGGCACTCTGGTTCTTCGTTTGCTTGATGGGTTAACTGCTCCGTACAAGGAGTTTGTCACGGTGATGCACCACAAGAAACATCTCCCCGATTTTGCGACTGCGCGATCCAAGTTGGCTCTCGAGGAGTCCAATCTCATGGAAACGGCTCGATCTGAGGCGGCGGATTCTCAATCAGCATTGGTGCATCAGCAACCCGATGACCTTCATCGTGGCAACTCACAATCCTCCAATTACTCAGGTAATCGTGCTTCCTCTTCCCGTAATAATAATCGATCGAAGAACAAACAAGGTAGTGCAGGTCGAAATAGTGGCGGGGGTCAGCATTCGGCCAAGCAGGGAAATGGTGGAAATCAGTCCGGTCAAAATAGTGGCCGCCGTCAGCCTGCTTCAACCGGCGGTGGTCAATTTCAGGCTCGGCCCGCTTGGATTCCGCCATGGTGGATGGGATTTCAGGCACCTTGGGCTACCCCTCCTTGCCCATTTCCTACCCGTCCAACTCCAGGTCCGGGACTTTTGGGGCCTCGTCCCACACAACGCGACAAAGAAGGCATATAATGCCGAAGAAATTCCAACCGACATCGACTCCGCTCAGCAGGCGATGTACACAATGACTCTCTCCCCACCTACTTGGTTTATGGATACCGGGGCAACGTCCCATATGACTTCGACGTCAGGTACACTCACTCCTTATTTTAATTCGAGCACTAATTCTGGTATTACTGTCGGTAATGGACAATCGATTCCAATTCGTGGTCATGGCAATGCTGTTTTTCCCTATCCTAACCCGCCCTTACGTCTGAACAATGTTCTACATGCACCCAATATCATCAAAAATTTGGTCTCTGTCCGAAAATTTACTACTGATAATAATGTTTGTGTTGTTTTTGACCCTCTTGGTTTTTCTGTCCATGATCTGCAGACGGGGAAATGCCTCATGAGATGTGATAGTTCGGGAGATCTATATCCTGTCACTCCCACACAAAGTCTTTCAAGCTCGTCTTCTGCTTTATTAGCGTCTTCCGTGTGGCACAATAGGTTGGGCCATCCGGGACCTAAAGTTCTTGATTTTTTGCGTTCCAATAATTATATCACATGTTCCCACACCCCCCGTTCCAATTTATGTCATTCGTGTGTGTTGGGTAAACATGTTCGTAAACCATTTTATGACTCTACTTCTATGTCTTTTTCCCCTTTTGATATCGTTCATAGTGATTTATGGACATCCCCAGTTATAAGTTCATCCGGACATCGTTATTACGTATTATTTTTGGATGATTTTACCAATTATTTGTGGACGTTTCCAATTGCTCATAAATCAGATGTGTTTGCTATTTTTTCAAAATTGCATGCGTATATTCTCACTCAGTTTGAGAAAAAGATTAAAACCATCCAATGTGATAATGGTCGGGAATTCGACAATCATCCTTTTCATCATTTCTGTAATTCTAATGGTATTGCTTTTCGCTTTTCTCTTGCCCTTACACATCTTCTCAAAATGGTAGAGCGGAGCGTAAAATCCGTACTATAAATAACCTTGTCCGCACTTTACTCCTTCATGCCTCGGTTCCATCCAATTTTTGGCATCATGCTTTAGAAATGGCTACATATCTTCTTAATATTCTTCCTAGTCCTCTACTAGATAATGACACTCCCCTACATCGACTATTTCATAAGAAACCCGCATATGGCCACTTACGGATTTTTGGTTGTTTATGTTACCCTCTTTTTCCTTCCACTACCATACATAAACTTCAACCCCGGTCTACCCGTGTGTGTTTCTCGGATACCTCGCGAATCATCGAGGTTTCAAATGTCTCGACCTCTCTACCAACAAAATAATTATTTCCCGCCATGTTTCTTTTGATGAGCATATTTTTCCTTTTCTACACTCCACAAACCGACCCCAACTTCTTATGATTTTTAAATCATGAAATTAGCCCTCTGGTCACCCAGAATATTGATTTTCCCCACCATTGGTCCCTGCACGGCCCAATCGTTATCTGGGCCCAATTCTCCACCCAACAGTCCACTCCAAAATTCTAATTCTCACTCCAATCCGGCCCACTCGAGCCCAGTATCCACTCCACACCTATTTCTTCTACTTAATTCTTCACCACAAGATACTACAGCCTCTTCGTCCCCTTCACCCTTCCCGACCCACCTCACCCCTCCTCCCGGGCCTATCACTCGTGCACGTCATGGCATTTTTTGTCCAAATCCTAAATATTTTTCGGATGAATCTTTTCTCTCCACTACTTCAAAATCCCCACTCCCTCGTAATCCTATTACAGCATTACGTGATCCGAATTGGAGATTGGCTATGGCTGACGAATTTGATGCTCTAATTAAAACTAGGACATGGGATTTAGTACCCCGCCCACCGAACGTTAATGTTATTCGATCTATGTGGATTTTTGCTCATAAACATAACGCTGATGGTTCTTTTGAGCGTCATAAGGCTCGTCTTGTAGGTGATGGAAAGACTCAACAGGTGGGTATCGATTGTGGTGAAACATTTAGTCCCGTGGTAAAACCCGCGACAATTCGGACTGTTCTAAGTTTGGCACTCTCCAAAAATGGCCACTTCATCAACTTGATGTTAAGAATGCGTTTTTACACGGGATCTTCATGAAAGCTGTTTATATGCATCAACCGGTTGGTTTTCGTGATCCGATTCATCGACTATGTGTGCTTACTTAGAAAGTCACTATACGGGCTCAAACAAGCCCCACGCGCATGGTACCGCCGCTGCGATTTTGTTTCACTTATGGGTTTTATAAATAGCACGTCCGACTCTCTCTTTATTTATCACTCGGGTCTCGATGTTGCATATTTATTATTATACGTCGGCGACATTATTCTTACGGCTTCATCGGATTCTCTTGGACTTCTATTATCTCTCATCTTGCCACCGAATTTGCAATGAAGGACCTAGGTCCGTTACATTATTTTTTGGGAATCCGGTCACTCCTCATCCACATGGTTTATTTTTATCTCAGCGTCAGTATGCCCTGGAAATTATTGAACGAGCGGGCATGGCGAATTGCAAACCATCTAAGACACCTGTTGATACAAAGCCCAAGCTCGGGACTGAGGATGGTGATCTTTTACCTGATGGTACTCTATACCGCAGTCTTGCGGGAGCTCTTCAATACCTAACATTTACTCGGCCGATCCGGCCTACGCGGTACAACAAATCGCCTTCATATGCATGCCCTCGCACAACTCACTATAATGCATTAAAGCGTATCATTCGATACATTCAGGGCCATCGTAGATCTTGGCATGCACTTAACTCCCTCGTCCCTCCATGGATACAGTTGCATATACGGATGCGGATTCGGGGTTGTCCGGATACACGCCGCTCTACTTCGGTTATTGTGTTTTTCTGGCGACAATCTCATATCCTGGTCCTCCAAACGTCAACCTACACTATCTCGTTCAAGTGCAGAGGCCGAATACAGGGGGGTGGCCAATGTTGTTTCTGAATCTTGTTGGCTACGCAATCTTTTATTGGAATTACGCTGTCCGGCCCGTAAAGCAACATTGGTTTATTGTGACAACATAAGTGCAGTCTATCTTTCGGGAAATCCGGTTCAACATCAACGAACAAAACATATTGAAATGGACATACACTTTGTCCGGGAAAAGGTTGCTCGCGGTGAAGTCCGGGTTCGTCATGTTCCTTCACGATATCAAATTGCGGACATTTTCACGAAGGGACTTCCTCAAATACTCTTTGATGATTTTCGACATAGTCTCAACATTCGAGAATCTCCAGTTTCGACTACGGGAGGCTGTTAGAATATATTAGCCAAAATTATTTCCATGTTCATATTACCTTAGTCAATATAGCATTTACTCAGTCAATTGACTAGCATTAGTTTAGCTAATCTGTAGGAGATTTTGTAGCATCAGTTACAAAACTTGTATGGTATTTATACTCCTGATTTTGTGAATAAAATCAACAAAGATTTCATAGTCTTTTATGGACCAAAATGACAACCTACTCCTCCAACTTCTTCCATATTCATCTCTTGTTTACCTATGATCAGATGGCACAAATTAAGATTTCTCAATAATTAATTAATATATAAGCTGCAGAATGCAATTAAAACTGTGGGTTTTTGTGTTTGGGGCATAACAAACGTTTGTCGATGATGTAATGTTTGAAAGATGATGCATGTGATTATTAATGTTATTAGGGTTATAGATATATATAGCCGTTAGTTTATTTGTCAGTATTTTTATCTAATATTTATCCAAATATAATCCCTTTCTTAAGGAGATAATAAGCCATTTTGATTGAAATTCAGAATTTCTCGTTTGAGATGAAATATTTGTTATTTTTATTTTTTGAATAGAAAATTCTATTTAAAATTCATCAACATATTTATTTTATTTTCCTTTTCTCATATTATTCATACTAAGCACAGATGCAATAAAGCGTATTATTATTATTTTATTTTGAATTATAGTGTATTAATTAAATAACAAAACATTTTTGTTTTTAATTGTATTCGATTCATCTACCACTTACTAAATACGTATATTCATACCCCTTTCCTTATTGTTCCCCACCCCAAGAATGTGGTGTATTATAGGTTGTTTTCGAGGCCACTAAGAAATGACTTCAGGGATGATGCAACTGGAGTTTGTTATTCATTATTATGTTGTAATTTGAGTATAGACTCTCCTACCTTTGTAATGATAGAAATCAGTGGTTGAGTTTGTGGATATCAAAATGTAACGGATTATTTGTTTTTGACAATTGTAATAAATTCTTTTGATGATGTTTTAGATGCAGCCTATGTTGCTTTAGATCGTTGTGTTAGTCGTTTTAGTTGCCCGAGTCAATTGTTTTGTCTTTCACCTTGTTCTTTGATGTTTGGCTACGTAAGACTTACGTATATAATTAGATTAAATTTTAATTATATGCGTGTGAGGCGATTCTTTACGGATAATGACTCAAGATCGGCACGAGGCAGGCGTCACAACCTCCCAACAGTTCCAAAAGGTTAGAATTGCAACTCTTCGGGCAGATGGGATTAAAATTGAACAGAATTTTTTCTCGTTTCTTTCATTCTGAACTTCACTCCCACAATTCTCTTATTTCTCTCAAAGCCACTAAGCCTCTCTGCAATTTCCATCAAGGCAAAACAACATCTTGCAAGTTCGTTAAAGTTCTTGTAAGTATGTGTATGTCTCATGATCCTCAATAATTTAAGCATGAATTCTCTTACTTAAACATAGGGTTTCTTCCTATTCTAAGTAAATACCATGAAACATTGTAGGAAAATATTACTACCTAGTTGAAGAAAAAGTTTCTACAGAAAACCTCCCCAATCAACAAGGTAAGGACTCCGATATCAAGGCTCTTTGCATCAAGTCATGAATTATGTGTTTCTATGGCATTTTAAGTGTAAATGTGTTACTATTTTGCATTTTGAACGTATGATACTGGGATTTACAAATAATATCATGTTATACTGGTAAGATAATCGGTTCGGAACCAAAATGGTTTTCTGACGCCTGCTCAACGTCGCGTCTCTTACCTGCATCCCGATGGCTTTCTCTTCATTTTATGAATTTGCAGTAAGTTTAATGAATTCTGGGATTGCAGTAAGTTTATGAGTGTATTTTCCATATACTACCATGGTTCCATTTTAATTATATTTTCTTTTCTTTTTGAACAGCCAAAATTCATTTATTATCAGCAAGATGCTAAAATCAAGTTACAAAATGTTCCAAAAATTCCACAAAACTAGCAGATACAAACATCATCCTTTTTTAGCCCAACATTTGCTAAAAAAGCGAGTTCAAAATGACCTTCATCCCAATTTAATGGGTGCAAAAGCGAGTTCAAAATGGGTGCACTAGACTCAATCTCTTAACTCCCTGATCCTATGAGGCGGCATTCATCAGATTAGCCTTCCACTTTTCCCACTCCAATTTCTTGAGACCCTTAGAATGAGACAACCAAGAAAATGATAATCTTTGAACTTCCCTGAATATCATCTCCGGGTTTAAAACTTGAGCACGAAAAATGATTTTGTTTCTATAATTCCAAATAACCCAAGTTGTGACTCCCACTAAAGCTGCCCATAAACAAGAAGCCGTCTTTGACAATGCATTTCCATCGTTCTTACACCAACTTTGAACATGTGACCAAATCAAAAGTGACACATCACACGCGAACAAAAGATGGTTAACGGTTTCTTCAAATTTGTAACACAATGAACATAAAGAATCTTGAATTGCAATTCCACGATGAATAAGATTCGGTTTTGTGGGAATTCTTTTAAGACTTGCTTTTCACATGAATAAGTTTACTTTCGAAGGTAACAATTTGTTCCACCTGACAACCTGCTCATTAGCCGAAAAGAATTTTTGAAAAAATCAATTTCAAGTTTTTTCCGCAAATAGGCCACCGAGAAGACGTCATTCGAGCAAAGACTCCATCTCAATTTATCTATTAAACCTGCATTTATATCGACAGAGTTAATTAAATTCTCCAACACACCTAATTATATTTTCTTTACTGGGCCTTTACGCTCACCTCTTACTTAACATTTCCAGATAAGGATAATGTTGAGATCGATGAGACATAAGATGACTTTGTAGAAGATATTTGTTAAGCTTCTTAGTTTATTATGTTTAGGTTGTGTACTTATCTTTTAATATAAATTATTCTATTTTATTATTTGGGTTGCATGTGGCATTTATGACCTTTCGGTTTCTGTTTTGATAATAAATAGGAAATTGGCTGTATTTCTTTGTAGAATTGAAGTTGTGTAGTTATTTGGGAATTATGGCAATTTTTGGATTGTCCTTTGGATTCATTGGAGTTGTAGATATATCTGTAGCAGGAAATATGAATTTATTAGGATTTGACCCACCAACATTGCAGCAGGGCCCCAACACCGGCGGCATGGTGGATTTCTGATTTTATGTTATGTGTTCTATCCGTTCAGTTCTGAGTCTGATCAGTTCTGTTAAATAATACTTGTTTCATTTTCCGCACGTTCTGATTAATGTACTCTTTCAAACTTTCGCTCTTTTGTATGATACGATTGTTGTGTAAAGCGTATATGTGTATTTGATCACGAGATATGCATGTGTCGAATGACCTATGACCAATTTAGCATTGCATATACTTTAAGTCGTTACAGTTATTTTGACTAGATTTCCGCCGCAATATCCTTTGAAGAATTTTTTTTGCACCGACATAGACTTGTTGCAAATCATATGAAGACAGTGATGGAGCACAAGGTGGAAATTTCACTCATTGCAGCTTAAGGGGGTATGTTGCGGATCATATGGAGAATATGATGGAGCAAAGAATGAGATGAGGGTTGGAATCGGTTAGGTTAGGTTATGTTTCCGGCCAAATCCGCCATCTCCGGGCCTATACTGCTTCAGTCGCCGTTCTTGTTTCGTTTTTATTTTTATTTATGTTGAGTTTTGGCTACTCCCTTCTCGTGATTCTTCATTTGGACTTTTCTTTGTACCTATTTATTAACTCGATCATAGCTCTTTTGGTTCGGTTCATGGGCAAACACCAATAAGGGAATATTTCACATGTCCCTCCAACAAGTACTGTCCATTTAACTTGGATTTCATTTTTACAATAGATGTTTAATATTCATAATTGTTAAAAACCCAAAAAAAAAATTATTGTAATTTATACATGTGTATCGTCTGAAGCAATCCTCACATATAAGCTTCCTGCATTTGGATTTTCCGGGAGAGCGGCGGCGAGGGATGAGATCGGCAGAGCAGCGTCTAGGGTTGCTAAAGTTCAAAGGTCACATATAAGCATGAGATGATGAATACTTTATGAAGATGAAGTGTTTTTGTAAATGAGTATTATAAGGAAGAACATATTTGTTGGAGGAAAATTATGGGGTTTGTAGGCAGGGGCGTGGGATATAAGGTAGGTGAAATTGAGGACTGATTGGTAATAAAAGAATTTGGTGTGGAAATAGTTTAAAAGTGCGGTGTAAGGTAGAAAATATGGTGTATAAAAAGAATTATAAATGTTCGAAAATCAATGTGGTGCAAAAGTAGATTTTATATTTAGGTGCGGTGAAGTATAAAGTGGTGCAGCAGTAGATTTGATGTGTTGTGAATAAAGGCCGCCAAATAATTATCTTCTTCTTTGCGTTTTCAGTCCAATCTTGCTTGATTTCCACAAATAAGCTCACACAGGGGCGAAGCCACACCGCACCAATGATTTTCTTACCCTTTATATATTTCATTAAGGTATTTTTAAGGATATATCCGGCATTAAGACCTGCATTCAATAACTTTTATTCTGGATCCGCTACTGAACTCACGCTCACCCATAAGTTTTTTAGAACATTCACATAACCAGAGTGCAAACTCTATTGTACAACTAAATTTGCAGATTTTTATACTTTTGCGAATTAAAACCACTATTGATGTTTTTTGAGAAAATCATTAGTCATTCAGAAAACAAAAATCTGCATGACATGAAAATTCCATTGTTTATTATGGCAAGAATCTGAAAGACTTCATATCAATCATATCAGACTAAAGCATCATGGCCTAAAATAGCTTATTCATTGTTTTCATCATAAATTCATGCCAAACACAGGGGACATTATTCACTTTTTTTTTGTAACATATATAAAGGGTAAGTACAACAGTAAAGACTTAATTATATGATTTCCTTATACGTATATAATATCAATGCCCTTTCCTTTCCTTGTTGCTGCAATTGATACATCATATTCGTATAGTTTCAATGGCAACCACTTCTTTTTGGTAGCATTCTAAGCAATATTTGCTAAAGTTATCGGCATTTTTGTACAGTCTAGGCGTTTGCTCAATTATTAATCCTTCTTCAGGACCAATCTCTTTGTCGCATTCCGGCTCATTAGCCACTGATACAGATATCCTCAACTTCTCGGGGTTTGCCACTACCATGTGCACGGGACTATTGATCATTCCATTAGTGACAATCTTCCAAGGCCCTATATTCTGATTCAGTGCTTGACCTTGACACCACATCTTGTTTTTTTGAACTCCAAGAGACAAGAGACTCCCCAAGAAACACACAATAGTCTCCAATAGATTTCCTATCAATAGTTGAAACCCCCCAGTCAGCATCAGAAAAACCAGTGAGAGTTTGACATGCAGCAGGTTTGATGTGTAGCCCAAGATTGAGAGTTCCAATCACATATCTTAACAACCTTTTGACATCTTTCAAGTGCTCAAAATGAAGATTCTGCGTAAATTGACTTAAGTACTTCACTGCAAATGTAAGATCAGGTCTTGTACAAGTTAGATACTGCAAATCACCAATAGCACTCCTATATAATGTAAAATTCCGGAATGGCTCTCTTGGGTCTTCTTCAAGTTTCTTGGCAGGTACAACAGGAGTAGGACAGGGTTTAAGAGAATCACACCCTAATCTGGATAACAGTTGTGTTGCATATTTTGTTTGGTTCAAATACAAACCAGATGAATCCCTAACAACCTGCATTCCCCGAAAGTGTGACACAGGTCCCAAGTTTTCCAAGGCCAATTCGGAGTCCAACATTTTGATAAACTTGTCAATGTGTTAAGGTGAGTTCCCAGTGAGAAGTATGTCATCCACTTATACTAACACAATAAGAAGAAGATCTGCAGTTCTAAGAATAAACAGGAATTTTCACAGACTGACTGTTTGAAGGACCATACCGATAACTGAGATCTTACGGCTTCAAACCATGCCCTTGGAGCCTGCTTAAGACCATATAAGACATTTTTAAGTTTACAAATATAATGAGGCCTGGTAAGGTCCACATCATTCTGGTTGAGCCATATAGACTGGTTCCTTTGTAGGACCATTAAGAAATTCATTGCTTATGTCAACATGATTGATAGGCCAATTACAGGTAACAACAAGACAGAGAACAACTCTAATGGTTGGGGCCTTTGCTACAGGGCTAAAAGTCTCTGTAAATTCCACCCCATAGGTTCGACTAAAGCCCATAGCCACAAATCTAGCTTTGTGTTTGAGCACAGAACCATCACTTTCAGTTTCAGTTTGTACACCCATCTACTGCAAACCACAGTTTGAGGTGCAGAAGGAGGAACTAAGGTCCATGTGTCATTCTTCATAAGAGCTTGATACTTCATCCATGGCCTGTTTCAGTTATGCACTAGATAAAGCTTCTAAAACACTTGAAGATTAAGTATGATGAGTAACTACAACAAAGGCTTCTGGTTTAAAGATGCCTTTCATGGCTCTAGTGATCATGGGATGAGTGTTGATAAGTTTTGGGTTAGGATGAGGTGTGTGAGTGGGTGTAGGATTTGGTGTGGTTGTGGGAGTGGATATTGGTGTGGAGCTAGATGAAGAAGTGATGGACTGATTTAGTGGTGTGGACTGAGTTTGTGGTGTAGGACTTGATGTCTCGGATTTTATCTAATGAAAAATAAACAAGTAATAAAAATAAATCCGGTTTACCCCAAGTGCAGGGATCGTAGCATAGTAGTTACAACCGGAGTCGAATCACAGGGAATCGAGGTTGGTCTAGTTCTTAATTCTTCTAAATTTTCACGAGAAATAACTAAAAACGAAAACGAAAAACAATAAACTGGACAGAGGGTTGTCAATCCAAAGCCAGGAAATATAGTTGCGGACCTAAACTAACTAAACAAATCTATTCTATAACTAAAAAGAAAAATAAAATTCTAAGATCGCAACGAGAACAAGGCACAAAGATAATTTCAATTAATTTTAACGAAGAACAAGCATTGATCCACCTATCCCGCAACCCTCAATTTCTACTCTAGATCGTTTAGTGAAGATTTAATAAAGATGTGGTTCACCTATCAAAGGTATGAATTCCTACTCTCGTAGATAATTCGCCTATTAATCTTTCATCTCTCGATCTTAAAGATTAACGCTTCCATAACCAAGGTGTAAGATTTCTCAATCTAGCAACCTAGAAATTAACCTTACAACTCTCGTTATTTTTAGGTTAAAAATCTAATCTTTACTACGGTGATCTAAGTCTAACAACGATTCTCATCAAACGTTAAACATCAAACATGCAAACATCTCTCGATTTAATTGCATAAAAACAAATTAAACATAATAAAGAAACAAACTTTAAATAAAAACTCACAAAACCATCCAAAGAGTTGTAATCAAAACGTTGCATGATTGGCTTCACACGCTTGTTCAAATCGCCTAGCCTCTATCCATCGTTCTACTAGTTGCAGAAATTATAAATAAAAGAAGTAGATGAAATTATGTTTATAGAGGTAAAAACGCAAGAAAAGGCGCCAGAAGGGCCTGGGGCGGCCAGGGATCGAATTGTGTGTATTAGGGTTCAGAAAAACGCGACTATTTATAAGTTTTGAAGTCGGTTTAGGCTGAGGCGGTGGCTGGACGCCCGTCCAAGGATGCTGGACGCCAGTCCAGATGCTTTGAAATCTTCGAGTCGGGCCGAGTCTTCTCAAATGCCCGTCCTATGCAATTCTGAACGCTCGTTCAGCAAAAATCTGAAAACCCTGAATCCAGACACTCCTCCTGGACGCCAGTTCAATCTTCTGGACGCCAGTCCACTGGACGGATGGAGCAAACGCACGTTCAGCTTTTCCAAATCTTCATTCCAAGTTTCACTTGCATCTTTCTCCTTCTATTTAACCTTCAATTGAATATCTTTTTTAGCTCATCCTATGCCATGCAAATGTACCTACAAGATAATAGAAACGTGCAAAATGTAGAAACATATATATTGATGAAAAATCACTAATAAAATCACGTAATAAGCTCGAGTTTGCACTTTAACCGTTTCAATACGCATTCTTGCAATATTCCATTTAAACCCTCACTTTTCTATAAAAAGTAATAAAACACGAAGGAAATTGCTACGAAATAATATCATATATATCGTAAAAATCACCGTCAACAACTCCCCCACACTTATCTTTTGCTCGTCCCGATAAAAACAAGACAAGATAAAGGCTCGGAAAAAAAAGATAGACACTTCAGCAAATATAACGCATATTCAATAAATTAGAGGTTCACCCCTGTGTGTGTGCAAAGCCATAGCAAACTTCCACTAAGTCCAAACTTGAAATTTATTCAAAGCAACTAGCAAATACCCCATTCAAACTAGAAATAAATGATACTTAAAACATGCACCCTACAAAACGTAACATATCCCGAAAAGGATGATAGAATACATTTAGGACCTTTCTGACATACTCAGAGGACAATCCCTACAACATGTCTGTCGGTTTATACTAGGGATAAGGTAGACGATAACTACGTCTTTCATTTCAATTCATACCAGATCCCTTATATAAGTTGATTTAATAATTTCTCATATTTAAACGCACATCAGAATAAGCTATTGCCCTGTCATAGCAGAATAGGACATTCGAGATATACCCTACCTTACTCAAATCATCAGGCAGCTTTTTCTGACTGTCGTGAGCTTTTGGTCATCATGGTGGTATAGGACATTCGAGATATGACCTACCGCACTCAAATCATCGACCAGCTTTCGACACACCCAATTACTTCATTTTAAAACAACTTTTCCAAAAGCACAGTAGTTACGTTTCGCTTATCACATTCAAACCTAAGATATTCACAATATGTCATACTCTGGCTATAAACACAAACTATTATAATTCTCACGATACGTACGTTAGCACTAAGCACAAGATACTTATAAGATAATCAAAAAAATCACTAATCCAAATGGGTATAGCTTTATAATTTAGCTCATCGTTCAATATGGCTCGTGAAATGTATGTCGGGTGAAACCTCTAACCTACTAAACATACGGTATACAGCATCCATGAATATTAAAACGAACAAAAATATGCATTTGCTCACTCGGGACAAAACAAAAATTTGAAAAATTTAGCTCATTTCAGCATAGAATCATAATATCAACAAATGATAGATACACATAACCATTCCCCTTCCCCACACTTAAACGACAACATGTCCTCGGGTTGTGCGAGAATTAAAAAGAAATAAAGTACTTAGCTGATTGTAGTTCGAAGGTGGCAATTCTGGAAGTGGTCATGATCCAGATCCGGAAATGCTTGAAGAAATCAGTAGACTGTGGACCATCCACCGGAAAAATGATATCATCTAAAAGCTCATAATCGCTATCGAAAATATCCTGCATACTTGAACAAACATGGCAACATCTCGGGGAACATAGGGGGATATAACATGGCAAAAATAATCATAGACAAGATAGAAGCACATGATATAATTGCTCAGATGGAAAAATTACCACATAGTTAAAACACAGAACATCTAAGCGTCAATTATAAAGCCACAGAGGCTTGACATCCGTATAGGGTCCAACATGTGCATACAGAAATATTAAACTCCAAAGCGAAAGTGTAAGCAGAGGACACTACAAAGTAGCAGAGGCTAGTGCGCTAAATAAAAAAAAAAAGAGAATATAACACAATGCAACTAAGTGATATGCAACTATACTAATAAGGCAAAAGAAAATAAAGAAAATGCTAGCCCAACTAATTTCCATAGATGTCGCCCTAATCTATAATTCGGACTAAGCGATGAAACATGTCAACTACAGAAGGAAGGTCAAATATATAAACGTCTTCTAAATAAAGCCACAGAGGCTCGACAGACAAGTGTAGACGTGCCTTAAGATCCATCAGAAAATAATAGCAACGGAAAACCGGCAAAGAGCTTCAACTAAAGCACGGATGAATCACATCGTAAAAGCCAACCCCTAAACAACCTTAACACCCTAAATAGACTACGAAAGGAACAACATAAATCATAGTAGAATCACGTCTATTTGGGTGCTCCAGCGTCACCGAGAGTAGGGCCTTCATCGAACTTCGTGAATAAATTTCGTGACATCCTCTTATAAGCGCATCCCATGTACCCAAAGTCATGTAAAGCAGAAAACAACGAAAAACACTGCATGGGACGTGGTCCACATACCAAAAGTATGCAATAGATACATGGGGATGTAAAATAAAAAGCCATGCCACATCGAGAGACTCGAAACACAAACAATCACTCAACATGGACCGCATGATAGATGGAGAAATAACCATAAAGGTGAAAGAACAGAACATCTACGCATATATAAAGGCCACAGAGGCTCACATTAAAACATCCATGTCAAATAACGGAAGCATGTATCAAAATCAAATTCTATTCACTAAAAGCGATACCTTTGGATGGGCGTTCGGACAAGATGCAGACGATCGTCGGGTGCTCTCAAAACATGTCTGTGGTGGTGCGTTTGGTCGGACGGGCGTCCACTCCTTATGGACGCACGTTTGGAACCACACAGAGCAGACGGGCGTTTGGAAAGGACAAACGCTCGTCTGGCCCTAGCTTGATGCACAATAAAGAGAAACCCGACCCCTCGTTTGACTCTCACCCTAGTTACCACGTCAGTAAATTCAAAACCTCAGAAACCCTAGCAAACAAAACAACTTCCCTTTTTTTTAGTAAAAATAAAGAAACAGAAAAAGATACGGAAAAAGAAACAGAAATCTACCTACGAAAAGTTGGTAACAAGAAACAGAAAAATTAATAAAAACTAGACAACCGTACCGATTCCCCGGCAACGGCGCCAAAAACTTGTCTCGGATTTTATCTAATGAAAAACAAACAAGTAATAAAAATAAATCCGGTTCACCCCAAGTGCAGGGATCGTAGCATAGTAGTTACAACCGGAGTCGAATCACAGGGAATCGAGGTTGGTCTAGTTCTTAATTCTTCTAAATTGTCACGAGAAATAACTAAAAACGAAAACGAAAAACAATAAACTGGACAGAGGGTTGTCAATCCAAAGCCAGGAAATATAGTTGCGGACCTAAACTAACTAAACAAATCTATTCTATAACTAAAAAGAAAAATAAAATTCTAAGATCGCAACGAGAACAAGGCACAAAGATAATTTCAATTAATTTTAACGAAGAACAAGCATTGATCCACCTATCCCGCAACCCTCAATTTCTACTCTAGATCGTTTAGTGAAGATTTAATAAAGATGTGGTTCACCTATCAAAGGTATGAATTCTACTCTAAGTAGATAATTCGCCTATTAATCTTTCATCTCTCGATCTTAAAGATTAACGCTTCCATAACCTAGGTGTAAGATTTCTCAATCTAGCAACCTAGAAATTAACCTTACAACTCTCGTTATTTTTAAGTTAAAAATCTAATCTTTACTACGGTGATCTAAGTCTAACAACGATTCTCATCAAACGTTAAACATCAAACATGCAAACATCTCTCGATTTAATTGCATAAAAACAAATTAAACATAATAAAGAAACAAACTTTAAATAAAAACTCGCAAAACCATCCAAAGAGTTGAAATCAAAACGTTGCATGATTGGCTTCACACGCTTGTTCAAATCGCCTAGCCTCTATCCATCGTTCTACTAGTTGCGTAAATTATAAATAAAAAAGTAGATGAAATTATGTTTATAAAGAGAAAACGCGCGACAAAAGCGCCCAAAAGGGCCTGGGGCGCCAGGATCGAGTGTAGTGTGTATTAGGGTTCGTAAAAACGCAACTATTTATAAGTTTTGAAGTCGGTTTAGGTGAGGCGGTGGTGGACGCCCGTCCAAGGATCTTTGGACCTTGACCCGAGATGCTTTGAAATCTTCGAGTCGGGCCGAGTCTTCTCAAACGCCCGTCCTATGCAATTCTGAACGCTCGTTCATCAAAAATCTGAAAACCCTGAATCCAGACACTCCTCTCCGGACGCCGATTCAATCTTACGGATGCCATCCCACCGGACGGATGGAGCAAACGACGTTCACTTTTCCAAATCTTCATTCCAAGTTTCACTTGCATCTTTCTCTCCTCTATTTAACCTTCAATTGAATATCTTTTTAGCTCATCCTATGCCATGCAAATGTACCTACAAGATAATAGAAACGTGCAAAATGTAGAAACATATATATTGATGAAAAATCACTAATAAAATCACGTAATAAGCTCGAGTTTGCACTTTAACCGTTTCAATACGCATTCTTGCAATATTCCATTTAAACCCTCACTTTTCTATAAAAAGTAATAAAACACGAAGGAAATTGCTACGAAATAATATCATATATATCGTAAAAATCACCGTCAACACTTGACGAAGGAGTGATAGTTTGAGTTTGTGGTGTGGATTGACTTGCTGGTGCAAGTGACATAGGAAAAGAGGATTGATCATGGGAATACGGTGAAAAATTATCCTGTGTAGGAGAACTAGAGTGTGATGCAACAAGTATTGTAAAAGTAGGAGTATCAGTAATTACCTAAACAACTGGAGTGTATGTACTTGATTGGAGAATGCCATCCTTCTGATAGTGCAGGGAAGGTAGAAGAAACTGACTTTCAGATTCTAGTATGACAAAAATAGACCTATGAGGGCCTTATGAAAAACCACTAGCAAAGGGAAAGCTGGACTCATCAAAAACCACACCTCTTGTAATGTAAAGTCTACCGCTTATATCCAAACATCGATACCCTTTGTGAACAGTACTAAGGCCCAGATTAACAAACCTACTAGAATGGAATTGGAACTTGGTGTTTTGGAAAGGCCTCAGATGTGGATAACAGGTGATCGAACTTTTCTAGATGTCCAATATTACCGGCAAGTATAACGGGTCAATTGTAGTCTAGTTAACTGGTCAAGGTCGTACCACGAGGATTATGAGGTGAAGTAACAAAAAGCTATGATTATCTTGATATAAGTCGCACAAATTAGAAAGTAAACGGTCTAAGGATCAAGCTACTAAGCTCAATCGACTACAACTAAAACGAGTGATCAAATTATAAAAGGCCTAGCCAAGACAATGCAATGATCAATCCAATCTCTACTAGTATCATAGGAATGAACTTCGACCAACCTTCCATTAGTGCTCAAGTGTGTGTTATCGGTGCACTCCTAAGCTAGTAGTTTCCCATAAGAGTGTATGAAACTACTCTATGCTTCCTCCTTGGTCTAAGAACCCTAGACCTAATGATTCAACATAATTAAGTTCTTGAGTGCAATGAATGAACAATAACCCCCGGATAATAAATTGAGTTCCACTTAAGGTCAATTTTACCTTCCGGTTCTCCTACCTCTTTTCCCACACCTAAAATCTCCTTTCGGTCTCAATTAAGTGTGTGCGTGCAATCATTGGTTAATTATTCCAACAAAAACAAGGCATAAAATGCTAAAAAGATAAGATAAACAACACACAAAAAGCTATGAATTTCAAACTAACATTCCTAATCAACCAATAGATATTAAACTATCACAACCACATTATCTTGGCTAGTATCGAACTAGCCACTCATGGATATGAACTCCAACATGTCAAGGTTAGAATTCATGTCAATGAGAACAATTAAATCAAGGTAAAGGCTAAGAATTTACCAACTAGAAGCAATGAACTTGTAGAATAACAAGAAGCTTCAATGGATTTTGCACACCAAAAGTGATACACTTGATCCCACAAAAGTGATTCTAGAAATTAAACTAAGAATGCTTAATGTTTACAATTGGAATTAATAGCTAAATATTGATGGTTTTGGCTAGGAGAGCCTTGAGGTTGGAGTGCCTTCAAGAACTTAAGAGAGAGTTAGTGTAAAAGTGTTTGGTGAGAGAGTAAATGTTTCTATTAAATGCTGAATCTGCACCAATTGGCGTGCGCCAATGCCCGTTAGCGTAAGCCATTATGTGCTTGCGTTTAATTGGTGTGCGCCAAACGTAATTGGTGTGCACCAATCTCTGACACGTAGTTGAGGCTGACATCATGCATTTAATGCTCTTTAGTAATTCTGATCTCTCACATTGGCAGGAATTTCAAACCTGTTGGCGTGCACCATGATGGTATTGGCGTAAGCCAATTATAAAGGAAGAACTCTCTGATAGCTTTGAACGTCATTGGCGTGCACCGGGGGTCATTCGCGTAAGCCATTTATGCTGAGATCTCCTCAAATCTTGAGCTTTGACACTCTAATTCCCGAGCTCCCAACCTTGGTATATGTGCTACAAAACAAAAACACAAAGATACCACGCGTAAATCCGATAATAAAATTGGCTAAAAAGCCAAGATAATCGACAAACGAGTAGGTTTTTATGATATTTACTATATGCACAAAATGGTCCAAATCATCACAATAATCGCTCGAGTTGATACGAAAAACATCAATAAATGCATGGGAATTGGGGTAAAAACATCGTAAAATGTATCATCTAATTGACTTACATCACATACAAACTAAAAAGTGATTAATGCGTCAGAAATATAGTATGAAACGACAAGATTATCCTTATGTCTATTATTGTAGAGACCTTTTATATACTTGTGTTAAATAGTCCTCTTGGAACTTGTATACCGAGCTGTTTACCTCCATTTGGTGGAGCTTCCATGGTTGCTTCTCTTTGATTCTTTTGGTTTAGTAGTATATGTATTTTAATTTAAAATAGTTTCCTATAACCCTCCCCCAACCGACCCCCATAATGAAAGACTAAATCAAGTCAAGACTATATGAAACAACGGTAGGAAAATATAAATCAATAACTAAAATTTTCCTTTTGAGGAACAAATCACAAACTCTTCATTATCTATTTGAGTTACATTTAATAAGGCTGTATTACCCGTTTGCATCATTTTACATCATCTCTCATTGAAGAACGTAACACTCAGCCCAATAAATTTCCACTATCACACATTCTCACTATTAAAAAAAATCAAACCAAATAAACAGCCTACTTGTACTAAACTAGAATGTAGTCTTTGAATTTTCCCCTTTCCTTGAGATAACTTCTTAAATTCTACTAACATTGGGAATTGATTTTTTTTTCATCTTCATTTGTTATGGATATTGGAAATATAAAAACTTAGTTTACAAGTGTTATTAGTATGAGGGTAAAAATGGAAAATATTAATAAATGTTGTATTGGTTTTCTAAAATTACAGATAAATATGAACAAATCAAATTCTCAAATATGACAGTTAAAAAAACAGAAAAAGTATCAATAACCAGATGTATTATTTTTGTATCCACAATGTCAAGTAATGAAATTAAACACTCAAAATTGAAAATGCCAACCTTTTTCTAAAGATATCCCGATTATGCCGCCGTCAGCGTTCGTGTACACATATCGTCAGTTGCTTTCCTCCACGAAATCCGGAAAGTGATTGGTGGCAGTATGTAATGTTTTTTCTTCTTCTAAAGTAAGCTCAACTTCAAACTCAACTTCTTGATATGCTAGTGAAACTCATTGTTTTCATCCTTTGAATTTCTTCCACCATCACTGTTGTCCTGTTTTGCATTATTATGATCCACACAAGGATTTTTCATGGCCAATTGTTTCTTCGACATGGAGTGTATTGGGCTAAGGGCCCATGGCAAAAAGACAATAACACAATATCAGGCTGATTTAGTCTATTTTTTTATAAAAAAATACTCAGATTTTAGCTGCTTTTATACACGACGAAAGGTGTGCGGAGTATGCGGGATGCATGCGTCGGTCACGCGTGAAGCGTGTGCGGGATGCATGCAAGATGCGTGCGTCGGCTTCGCATGACACGTGCGTCGCTCCTGCAGGGCATATTTAGCAAATAACTTCCTGTGGGGCATATATATCAAATACTTAACTTTTGACGCATAATTCTTCAAAAGTTACCATATAAAAAAATAAGGTAAAGATAAAATATATGAATATATATATTCATAAAGACCAAGAACACTTACCATATGTGGAAAATTAGGTATTGGCATGCCCTGAGCAGTACAAAGTTCATTCAAGAATGTCATCGTAGAAGAAAATTGCATTTTCATTTCCTCCATTTCCGATACTTTGCTTTGAAGTTCGGAAAATTTTCCTTTCAATCCATCTATAGTTTTTTGTTGCTCTTGTTGTCTTGGCCTTGAAGATGACACATTTGTTAAGCCATGTTGTGAAGGTTTGACAATTGGACCCATGCCGTGCATGCGACCAGGCCTCTTTTGTGGGAATTGTTGGCTATAAATTGTCTCATCGCTGAGTTGTTCTGCCTCATCATTGTTATCTATTTCGCCTTTGGCCGTCTCAAACGCATCTTATTTAGAAAAAAATAATCAGATCCAATCATACCTATCGATTCCTCTGAATTGCCCGAGAACACGGTTTCATCAACCTTCATTTCAGCCTGCGCGCAGTTATTTTCTTAATTGTCTTATAAAGTTCTTTGCACGTATATTCAGTCTTCATCATACGACCCACCATTTCCCGCAATGGCCATTATTTCATTTAATCTTTTTTCGCAAATCATATTTTAAACCAAAACTTACATGCTTTTTTCCGGTAGAAAGGAAAAAAATGTATTTAGTGGTACCATTATATTTTTAGCATTGACAATTGGATTATCAATTTTAGGATCGATTTTCAAACGGTTTATTACGACACTCGATCGTTAGCGTTTACCTCTTGTACCTGTACCGTTAATACATACATTCGATGCATACTAAGTACGATGTAGCAATATGGCGGGACTGGTGATTCTTTTGTATCACAGGGTTGATGTCCACAATCATTCATCGTTGATCTGGCCTATTGATCATATATTAAATGAGTAAAAAGGACACAAACAAAATTTCTTTAAACAAAAAAGACATTTTGTGGGTGTAAAGTATAAAGATATCCCTAAAGTCAAAAATTTCCAAAGGAAAAAGGAAAATGAAAAATATATATATTAAAACCACTAAAAATAGCAACAAAAAAAAAAAAACTACTTCCATATCCACATCAAACGAACTACAAATAGATAGGAATTTGAAAGAAAATGTTGAACTACCATCTCTCAAAAAACTTAAGCTGATGAGGATACAAATAATTAACATTTTACTCACTTTAACATGCTCCCTCAAGCGTGGCCATATATATAACAGGTTGAGCCAACTAGGCTCACAAAGGCCAACGAAGCCAAGGCCCAACACTTACCCAATATAATTAGGGGAAATAATGTTGGTAGCAAAATTTGAACTCAAGACCTCCCGCACAGATACAATGTTGAACTATCATCTCACCCAAAAACTTAATCTTTTAGAGAGATGGTAGTTCATCATGATGTTGAAAATCTAGGCACAAACCCATATTTGAGGAGGGGCCTCATCCTCAAAATGTGGGACAACTTTAACACACCCCCTCAAGTGTGGACCTATAAAGAGTCTGGGCCATATGGCACACAAGGCATATAAAGGGCACTATCAGGTCAACAAAGAGGCCCAACACTTGCACAATAAAGAGGTGGATTTGATACCATGTTGAAAATATAGGTCTAAACTCATATAAGAAGAGGGACCTCATCCCCAAAACCTATGTTATGAGGTGAGGGAAGTCTATTTCTTAATATGATGGGTGATACAATAGCAAGTGCCAATGTGGGACAACTTAATACAGGAAAAAGAATAAATTGACATTTTAGGAACCGATAAAAATATGAAGATGGTATTTAAAAGTAGTGTGAATAACAAGAGGCAATTGCTAATTAATACTTTTAAAATAGTGTCAATAACCATGTTCATATCGGAAAAGTAGTGTCAATAACAAAGAGTCGCGGTTAATTGACATTATAAAAGTAGTGTCAATAACCAGAGTCACCACTAATTGACACTTTAAAAGTAGTGTCACTAACCATATTCAAGCTCTAAAAATAGTACTCCCTCTGTATTTTATCAGTTGTTTTTTATGTGGGCATACAGACTAAAAAAGTGATTAATGTGTCAGAAATAGAGTATGAAACGACAAGATTATCTTTATGTCTATTATTGTAGAGACCTTTTATTTACTTGTGTTAAATAGTCCTCTTGGAACTTGTAGAGTTGTTTACCTCCATTTGGTTGAGCTTCCGTGGTTGCTTCTCTTTGATTCTTTTGGTTTAGTAGAATATGTCTTGTAATTTAAAACATTTTCCTATAACCCTCCCCCAGCTGACCCCCACAATGAAAGACCAAAAAATCAAGTCAAGACTACATGAAACAACATAAGGAAAATATAAATCAATAACTAAAATTTTCCTTCTGAGGAACAAATCACGAACTGTTCATTATCTATTTGAGTTACTTTTAATAAGGCCGTATTACATGTTTGCATCATTTTACATCATCTCTCATTAAAGAACGTAAACACTCAGCCCATTAAATTGCCACTATCACACATTCTCGCTATTAAAAAAATCAAACCAAATAAACAGCCTACTTGTACATTATAACTTCGATAAATGAATACTCTCATGACCAGAAAAAAATATTCGTCTAGCGAGATATTTATTTATCGATAAATGAATATTTATTCATTTAAATAGTATTTTTACATTTGTTTCTTATGATTTGTATTTTTACATTTAATGTACAAATGCACGTAGAGGATAATGGTCAAAATTCTTATGAAATACTTTATAACATTCATTTTCTTTAGAATCTAGATTCGGAATACATACACTATACATGTGGACTAAGTACAGTGTATTATGTATTGAGACTACTAATAAGATTGTATGTATGAAATACTTAGAGTCTATGAAAATATACGTAACCGAAACTACAAACTATATATATATATAAAATCTTAGTTTAATAAAGAATTCATACAACCGTATCTTTTTTAATCTTCCATTTAATGGCTTCCGATCATCAGTCAAAATTACCAAATTTTATGGAATTGCCTACAGAAGAAGAAATTATTGAGTCCGTACTAAATGATGAGAATGATCCTGAACCAGATGATTGTAGTGTCATACCAAATGTGTCATCAAAAGATGCATTTCTAGCAGTAGTCCCATACAAAATTACTTGATACAACACGAGCAAAACATTCCAGAAGTTGTGCATGCATTACAAAAAAATTAAAGATGAGATGCATTTTGAAGGAAGGAAAAAACAAACAACTTTTGATGCATTTGTTTGAGAAGAAATGACTTCTTATATAAACATTGTTGATTGGATGAAATATTTTCGTTTATTGTATATATATATATATATATATATATATATATATATATATATATATATATATATATATATATACATTTTAATTTTTTTATGGAATTTAGTGATTATTCATTTATATTTACATGGGGACTTTAAGGACTCAAATTTTTTATTCGTTAATGCATTTAGCGAGGTTATTCATTTAGCCCCTTTGACCACGTCGGGACCAGAGAAATTTATTCATTTGGCGAAGTTATTCATTTATCGAACATTCATTTATCGAGGTTATATTGTACTAAACTAGAGTGTCGTCTTTTAATTTTCCCCTTTCCTTGAGATAACTTCTGAAATTCTATTAACATTGGGAATCGATTTTTTTTCATCTTCATATATTATGGATATTGAAAATATAGAAATTTTGTTTACAAGTGTGATTAATGTGAGGGTAAAAATGGAAAATATTAATAAATGTTGTATTGGTTTTCTAAAATTACAGATAAATATGAACAAATCAAATTCTCAAATATGACATTTAAAAAAACGGAGAAATAACAATATCCAGATTTATCATTTTTGTATTCACAATGTCAAGTAATGAAGCTAAACACTCAAAATTGAAAATGCCAACCTTTATCTAAAGATATCCCGATTTTGCCGCCGTGAGTGTTCGTGTACCTAACTTGTCGATTGTTTTCCTCCACGACATCCAGAAAGTGATTTGGTGGCGGTATGCAACTTTTCTTATTTTTCTTAAGTAAGCTCAACTTCAAGCTCAACTTCTTGATATGCTGGTGAAACTCATTGTTTTCATCCTCTGAATTTCTCCCACCATCATTGTTGTTCTTTTTTGCATTATTAAGCTCCACACAACGATTTTTCATGGGCGATTGTTTCTTCGACCTGGTGTGTATTGGGCTAGTGGTCCATGGCAAAAAGACAATAAAACAATATTAGGGCGATTTAGTCTTTTTTTTATAAAAAATATTCGGATTTTAGCTGCTTTTATACACAACAAATGGTGTGTGGTTATGCAGGATGCGTGCGTCGGTCAGGCGTGACGCGTGCGCGACATGTGCGGGATGCATGCAGGATGTGTGCGCCGGTTACGCATGACGCGTGCGTCGCTCCCGGGTAGCATATTTAGCAAATAACTTCCAGCAGGGCATATATATCAAATATTTAGCTTTTGAGGCATAATACTTCAAAAGTTACCATATAAAAAAAACTAAGGTAAAGATGAAAAACAATATATATTCATATAGACCAAGAACACTTACCATAGGTGGAAAAATAGGTATTGGCATGCCCTGAGCAGTACAAAGTTCTTTCAGGAATGTCATCGTAGAAGAAAATTGCATCTTCATTTCTTCCATTTCCGATACTTTGCTTTGAAGTTCAGAAATTTTTCCTTTCAATCCATCTATAGTTTCTTGTTGCTCTTGTTGTCTCGGCCTTGAAGATGACACATTTGTTAAGCCATGTTGTGAAGGTTTGACAATTGGACCCATGCCGTGCATGCGACCAGGCCTCTTTTGTGGAAATTGTTGGCTGTAAATTGTCTCATCGTTGAGTTGTTATGCCTCATCATTGTTCTCTATTTGGCTTTTGACCCTCTCAAATGCATCTTATTAAGAAAAAAATAATCAGATCCAAACATATCCATTGATTCCTCTGAATTGCCCGACAACACGGTTTCATCTACCTTCATTTCAACTTACAGTTCTTTTCTGAATTGTCTAAATTTCTTTGCACGTATATTTATATATGTCTTCATCATACGACCCACCATTTTCTGCAATGACCATTATTTCATTTAATCTTTTTTTTTCCTTTTTTCGCAAATCATATTTTAAACCAAAACTTACATGTTTGTTCCGATAGAAAGGAAAAAAAAAATGTATTTAGTGGTACCATGATATTTATAGCATTGACAATTGGATTGTCAATTTTAGGATCAATTTTCACACGGTTTATTACGACACTCGATCGTTAGAGTTTACCTCTTATACCGGTACCGTTAAGACATATATTCGATACATACTAAGTACAATGTAGCAATATGGCGGGATAGGTGATTCTTTTGTGTCACAGGGTGGATGTCCACAATCATTTATCGTTGATCTAGCCTATTGATCATATAATAAATGAGTAAAAAGGACACAAACAAAATTTCTTTAAAAAAAAAACATTTTGTGGTTGTAAAGTATAAAGATACCCCTAAAATCAAAATTTTCCAAAGAAAAAACTGAAATGAAAAAATTCTAATAAAACCACTAAAAATAGAAGGAAAAAAAAACTACTTCCCCATCCAAGTCAAACAAACTAAAAATAGATAGGAAGTTGAAAGAAAATGTTGAACTACCATCTCTACAAAAAAACATAAGCTGGTGAGGATACAAATAATTAACATTCTCACTTTAACATGCCCCTTCAAACGTGGCCTTATATATAACTAGGCTGAGCAAACTAGGCTCAAGTCCAACTAGACAAAGGCCCAACACTTACCCAATATAATAATGGGAAATAATGTTGGTAGCGAAGTTTGAACTCAAGACCTCCCGCATAGATACCATGTTGAACTATCATCTCTCCCAAAAGTTTAATCTTTTGGGAGATATGGTAGTTCATCATGATGTATAAAATCTAGGCCCAAACCCATATTTGAGGAAGGGTCTCATCCTCAAAATGTGGGACAATGTAACACACCCTCAAGTGTGGACTATATAAAAGTTTGGGCCACATGGCACACAAAGGCATATAAAAGGCACTATCAGGCCAACAAAGTGGCACAACACTTGCACAATAAAGGGGTGGATTTGATACAATATAGAAAATCTAGGTCCAAACTCATATAAGATGAGGGGTCTCATCCACAAAACCTAGGTTATGAGGTGAGGAAAGTCCATTTCTTAATATGATGGGTGATACAATAGCAAGTGCCCAAAGTGGCATAACTTAATACTGAAAAAAGAATAGATTGACATTTTAGGAACCGAAAAAATATGAAGATGGTATTTAAAAGTAGTGTGAATAACAAGAGTCACTGCAAATTAATACTTTTAAAATAGTGTCAATAACCTGGTTCTTATCAGAAAAGTAGTGTCAATAACAAGAGTCGCGGTTAATTGACATTATAAAAGTAGTGTCAATAACCAGAGTCACCACTAATTGACACTTTAAAAGTAGTGTCACTAACCATATTCACACTCTAAATATAATACTCCCTCTATTTTTTTTATCAGTTGATTTTTATGTGGGCATACAGACTAAAAAAATGATTAATGTGTTAGAAATATAGTATAAAACGATAAGATTATCTTTATGTCTATTAGAGACCTTTTATATACTTGTGTTAAATAGTCCACTTGGAACTTCTATACCGAGTTGTTTACCTCCATTTGGTTAAGCTTCCATGGTTGCTACTCTTTGATTCTGTTGGTTTAGTAGAATATGTCTTGTAATTTAAAATATTTTCCTATAACCCTCCCCCAACCGACCCCCACAATGAAAGACTAAAAAATCAAGTCAAGGTTATATGAAACAATAAGGAAAATATAAATCAATAACTAAAATTTTCCTTTTGAGGAACAAATCACAAATTCTTCATTATCTATTTGAGTTACTTTTAATAAGGCTGTATTACATGTTTGCATCATTTTACATCATCTCTCATTGAAGAACGTAACACTCAGCCCAATAAATTGCCACTATCACACATTCTCACTATTAAAAAAATCAAACCAAATAAACAGACTACGTGTACTAAACTAGAATGTCGTCTTTAATTTTCCTCTTTCCTTGGGATAACTTCTGAAATTCTACTAACGTTGGGGATTGATTTTTTTTCATCTTCATTTATTATGGATATTGAAAATATAAAAACTTTGATTACAGGTGTAATTAATGTGAGGTTAAAAATGGAAAATATTAATAAATGTTGTATTGGTTATTTAAAATTACAGATAATATGAACAAATCAAATTCTCAAATATGACAGTTAAAAAACCGGAGAAAGTATCAATAACCAGATGTATCATTTTTGTATTCACAGTGTCAAGTAATGAAGCTAAACACTCAAAATTGAAAATGCCAACCTTTATCTAAAGATATCCCGATTTTGCCGTCGTCAGCTTTCATGTACACATCTCGTCGGTTGCTTTCCTCCACGACATCCGGAAAGTGATTTGGTGGGTGGCATGCAATGTTTCTTCTTTTTCTTAATTAAGCTCAACTTATTGATATGCTGGTGAAACTCATTGTCTTCATCCTCTGAATTTCTCCCACCATCACTGTTGTTTTGTTTTACATTATTAAGCTCCATACAATGATTTTTCATGGCCGATTGTTTCTTCGACCTGGTGTGGATTGGGCTTGTGGTCCATGGAAAAAAGACAATAAAACAATATCAAGGAGATTTAGTCTATTCTTTTAAAAAATATTCGATTTTAGCTGCTTTTATACACAACGAAAGGTGTGCGGCGTATGCGGGATGCGAACCTCGGTCAGGCGTGACGCGTGCGCGGCGTGTGCGGGATGCATGTGTCGGTTACGTATGATGCGTGCGTCACTCCTGCGGGGCATATTTAGCAAATAACTTCCTACGGGGCATATATATCAACTATTTAACTTTTGAGGCATAATTCTTCAAAAGTTACCATATAAACAAAAAAGCTAAGGTAAAGATAAAAACAATACATATATATATAGACCAAGAACACTTACCATATGTGGAAAATTAGGTATTGGCATGCCCTGAGCAGTACAAAGTTCTTCCAATAATGTCTTCGTAGAAGAAAATCACATTGTGACGCCCCGTTCCGGACACCGAGTCCTTATCCGGAAAGAACGCCCGGCACGCATATATATTTTTTTCTTTAATAAATCAAAGAAGTATATATACGTAAACCCACGTCATCATACATTAATATCAACTGCAAAGCGGAAGACTTAAAAGAACAACTCGGGAATGTCAAACGATAAACAAAACAGATCGATCAAAGTTTCAGATCAAGTCTAAGAACATCCTCAAAAGAAACAACAAAATTAAATGTTGTTTAAACTATTACAATCCCAAATAAAAAAGATGAAACGGGAAGCTAAAAGACTAGTGGCATCTCAAACGTTAAACGTTTACAATTCCAAAGTATTATTGAAACAATGAAAATTAAATTAAACTTCATTTCGAACTCCAAGATCAAACGTCTACATCTTGACTATCGTCATAGCCAACTCATCTACCTGCCAATCTTCTCGGGGTGGGGTACAATAAAGAAAGGGGTAAGTACATTTTGTACTCAGTAAGGGGTAGAAGACCGGTAACACATATATATAATCTACACATCTACCACATATGTTGCATTAAAATATACTCCCTCTCGCTAAGTCTCATTAGCACCCTCACGAGCAATTATCTATGTTACATTGTAATTCAAGGACACAATGCCCGAATGATGGGTATGCACCGGGACATAGTCAGCACCTCATATGACACGGATGGTTCCGTGTGGAACATTTCCCAAAACCCGAATATTGTCCGTTACGTATGAGAAATGATTCCATGTCGCGAATCATAAATGTGCCTCACCAAGAATTACAACGTTTTAGCTTTTAGACTCATCACATATGTTTATTACGTAGTTAATCTAACCACCTAAGTTCATTCACATATAAGGCTCCTTAGGGACTCCTAGCCAGACATCCTGATTACACTACTTAAAGCACGTTGTAAAGGTGTCAAAGACTACTAAACCAATGACCCCGCAAGGTCTAAACAACCGCTTTCCAGGCTACCACATTCTCTCCCATGAGAGGTCTCGGTTAATGGCGATTGATGCTAAGACACTGAAGTCGGAAGTTAGACTTTGCCACATTCCACTTAATGTCTCAAAAGACATACATACCACATTGTACACACGTAATACTTAAACAAGGTTAATATTATAACATTAAATAATATTAAGAACATAAATAATTATAATAATTATTATTTCTATCTGGAACGAAAATAAAAGGAGCAAAGCTGTCTCTTTTTTTTCTTTCTAATTCTGTTTCTTCTTTTTTTTTCACAAACTTTCGAACTAATGTACCTTTTACATTCTTTGGCTAGTAACCCAAAGCCTGAGAAAGAATTCATACATATATGTTTTTTTTTCATATTATTATAACACTTTTTCTTCCTTCACCTTTCGAAAGCATCAGTACCTGTTCTCCCTTTTTATTTATTTATTTATTTTTTTTATTATACTTCTTCTTCTTTCTACGGCTCACAGTATACATCATCAACACTAATAAGAAATTAGGTCCTATTTCCTTTGGGCTGGTTCCATCGACAACATCAAATAAAATAAAATAAAAATAAAATAACAATAAGGAATCGACAACAACACGATTGAACACTCAAATTCAACACCCCCTTACCTATGATTCTTCAGAAAAGATCCAAAACTCAAAAGAATCAAAGAGCAGCCTTGAATCCTTGCTTCCACTACGAATTCTACAAATTAAAGACACCAACTACGATCACTAAACAGTTTAAGGGCATCTAAAAACACTAAAACACCAAGAACGATTTCTAATAAAAAATTGGTGCTAAAAACGATCACTTACCAAATACGATGATCTTAGGATCAAAAGAAAGCTTGCTATGAGACGATCAATTTTTCTCATCATGTCTCGCACAAATTATCAACCTTTAAGCCTCGAATTTGAATTACGATTGCCCTATATATATATATATATATATTTTTTTTTTTTTACCGCAGAACTTCTCCTCTTTCTTTCTCGATGAACCGTCCAAATAAAGGGAAATTATGGGGTGGGGTTTCAGATTAGGAAATTAAATAGCCAAATATTAATTTCCCATTAATTCTTAAAAAAATCTTTAAAATAAAAGAAATTCAATATTAATTAAAATATTAAAAAATCTTTTACTCTTTTACCCTTAACTGAAATATTGGGATATTACATCCCTTCCCCCTTAAGAAAAGTTTCGTCCTCGAAACTGAACGTACCCGGAAGGTTCTTGAAGTCTGGGAACTCAACAATCATGTCATCTTCTTTCTCCCATGTTGCCTCTTCTGGTGTATGATTACTCCATTGAACCAACACTAGTTGAACATCTTCACCCTTGGCTTGCTTTACTTTCCGTTCCAAGATACAAACTGGTTCTTCTTGGTAAGTTAGGTTCTCTTCAACCATTTCAAGGGCAACGTTTGCTTCCGTATCAAAATCAGTCAAACATTTCTTTAGCATTGACACATGAAAGACGTTATGAACTCTTGACAAGGACTCTGGCAATTCCAAACGATAAGCTAAAGGTCCCACTTTAGCTAAGATCACAAAAGGTCCTACATATCTGGGGCTCAACTTGCCCTTCTGTCCGAACCGTCTCACTCCTCTCATCGGTGATGCCCTGAGGTACACTCTATCACCGACCTCAAACTCCAACGGTCTTCTTCTCACATCTGCCCAACTCTTCTGCCTGTCTTGAGCCACTTTCAGATTCCAACGAACTACCTCAATCTTCTCTTTAGCCTGCTGTATCAACTCTGGCCCCGTTATCTGTTTCTCCCCAACTTCATCCCAAAACACTGGTGTCCTGCACTTTCTTCCATATAAAGCCTCAAACGGTGGCATCTTGATGCTTGCATGGTAACTATTGTTATACGCAAACTCTGCCACTGGGAGGTACTCATCCCATGAGCCTCCTACTTCCAAGGCACACGCTCTCAACATGTCTGAATTGTCCTTTCTGACTGCCCGTCTATCTGAGGATGAAACGCTGTACTCAAATCTAACTTGGTCCCAAACTGTTTCTGAAGACTCATCCAAAATCTGCTAACAAACCGACTATCCACATCGTCGATACGATAAACGGGAACTCCGTGAAGCTTCACAATATTGTGCAGATAAAGTGTAGCTAACTTCTTCAATGTCATTTTCTCATTCACTGGCAAGAAATGCGTAGACTTAGTCAACCGATCGACTATTACCCAAATCTTATCAAAACCTGTTCTAGTCTTGGGTAAACCACCGACAAAATCCATAGTGATCTTCTCCCACTTCCATTCGGGAATCTCTAAAGGTTTTAACAATCCTATTTGGTCTTCTATGCTCTCGGCCTTCACTACCGGGCACGTATCACATCCGGCCACAAAATCGCTATCTCGACTTTCATTGATGGCCACCATAATATTGCTTGACTCTTTATACATCTTGTTTGCTCCAGGATGAACTGCAAACGCAATTTTATGGGCTTCATCCATAACCATATTCCTTAGGTTGTCCACCGAGGAACACACAACCTATTTTGATACCAAAGGTTACCGTCGCATCTAACTCATAGCCACCGGCCGGCTTCCGTCTGGCAACTCTCTTGTAGTCAACCAAAACCGGATCTTCATCTTGCTTCCTCCGAATCTCAACAACCAACTCGAATCGGCGATCAACGGTGCAAAACAACCAACCTCTTCCTCGTGGACCGATATCTGAATGGTCAAGCTCTCCAACTGATCAACAACGCCCGAACGCCGATAAGCGAACTCACTGGTTTCTCGCAAGGCGCGCTGCTACAACATTCGCCTTTCCTGGATGATATTGAATGTCAAGGTCGTAGTCCTTAACATACTCCAACCAACGCCTTTGTCTCATATTCAGCTGCTGTTGCTTAAAGAAGTACTTAAGGCTATGATGGTCGGTGAAAATACGAGCCTTGACTCCATACAAGTAATGTCTCCAGGTCTTCAACGCAAAGACAACTGCTGCTAACTCAAGATCATGCGTCGGATAATTCTTCTCATGAATCTTCAACTGCCTTGACGCATATGCTATGACCTTTCCATTCTGAGATAACACACAACCAAGACCTTGACCCGAAGCATCAGTGTAAACATCATAATTGTCAAACACTTCTGGAAGAGTCAATATTGGTGCTGTGGTTAATCTCTTCTTAAGAATCTGAAACGCTTCTTCGCACTCCTTAGTCCATTCATACTTTGCTCCTTTTCGAGTGAGACTTGTAAGTGGTGCTGCAATTCTTGAGAAATCCTGTACAAAACGCCGATAGTAGCCTGCCAAACCTAAGAAACTCCGAATCTCTGACACTGTAGTAGGTCTAGGCCACTTAACTACCGCTTCAATCTTAGCTGGATCCATTTTAATTCCTTCACCTGAGATGACATGACCTAGGAAACTCACTTGGTCTAACCAGAACTCGCATTTACTGAACTTGCCAAACAACTTCTCCTCTCTCAAAGTTTGAAGAACAATCCTCAAGTGCTTCTCATGTTCTTCCTCGTCCTTAGAGTAAATCAGAATGTCATCAATGAAAACTATAACAAACTGATCCAGATATGGCATAAAGACTCTTTGCATAAGATCCATAAATGCCGAAGGTGCATTTGTGAGACCAAATGGCATAACTCTGAATTCCTAATGCCCATATCTAGTGCTGAACGCCGTCTTAGGAATATCTGATTCCTTAACCTTCAACTGGTGATAGCCCGACCTTAAATCAATCTTAGAGAATACCTTCTTCCCTTGTAATTGATTAAACAAGTCGTCTATCCTCGGGAGTGGATACTTATTCTTAATAGTGAGATTGTTCAACTCTCTATAGTCTATACACATCCTCATGCTCCCGTCTTTCTTCTTCACAAACAACACTGGAGCTCCCCACGGTGAAGTACTCAATTTGGATGATCTTCTTCTTCAACATGTCCATAAGTCGCTCTTTCAACTCCTTTAACTCATTTGGTGCCATCCTATAAGGAGCTTTAAAGCTGGTCCGCTCCTGGAATCAATTCTATGGTGAACTCGAAAGCTCTATCTGGCGTGTCTCCTTGTAACTCTTCTGGAAACACATCAGGGAACTCATTCACTATAGGGATATCTTTTAACTCTGGCCCATTCTTCGATGTATCAACCGCGAAAAACAACAAAGCAGCACATCCTGCTTGAATTGTCTTGACTGCCTTAAGTGCAGAAATTATCGGATAATTCCTAACACTTGAATTCCTGGCATTACCTTGAAAAGTGATAGAAGATTTGCCTGGTTCTTTGAACATCACCTTCTTATCCTTGCAATCCAGATGAATCTATTCCTAGGATGACGTCAAAGCCTGAGAAATCCAACACAATCAGGTCATGTTCACATCTGTACTCACCAACTTGTATCTTGCATTGAGGAACCATCTGATCAACCTTAGAAGACTTTCCTAATGGGGTATTAATCTTTAAGGGCTTCCTTAACTTTCCAAAAGGCATCCTAAGTTGCTCGGCTACCTTAGTTGACACAAACGTATTTGAAGCGCCAGTGTCAAACAAAGCAGACACAAGTAAACCTCCTACTTGTATAGAACCTAGTAGGCAAGGAAAACAACATGTATTCAAGCAACAAAATTGCACACTTAAGAACACATACTGAAAGGAACCAAAAACTTTTAAAAGTACCTGTGACGACTGCCTCATCTGACTCATATGCTTCTACATCCAGTGCAAAAACTCTGGTAGGTCCTGATGGCCTAACTTTCCCTGAGGGTGGTCTAGAAGTTGTAGATGCTGGAGTCTGAGTGTTCCTCCTCATTGGGCAATCTCTAACCATGTGACCTGTATCACCACAGTGAAAACAAGCTCCTGTGCCAACACGACACTCTCCAACATGAGATTTGCCACACTTAGGGCAAGGCGGGGTCGCTGCTGCTGGTGGGGCTGACGGTCTAGCTGGAGCCCTCCTGTAGTTCTCGCATTGTTGTCTTTGGCTGGTTCGACTCGCATCAAAAGGCCTCTTTTGGCCTACCATGACGCTCGGTTTCGCATTATGAATCTCAATTCTCAAACATGTGTCCATCAACTCCTTCATAGTATCTGGCTTGTTGCTAATCAACTTATCCATTATGTCCTTGTTCAGCCCTTCCATGAACTTATCAATCTTAGCTTCCTCAGTCGCAATAGTGTTGGGGGAATACTTTCCCAACTCATAGAACTTCCTTTGGTACTCCATTACCGACATACCTCTCTGACGTAAGAAAAGAAACTCCCTAGCCTTAGCATTTCTCAATGCGGTAGGGAAAAACTGATCGATGAATGCTCCCTTAAATTCTTCCCAATCTTCAATCTTTCCTCTCATATCCTCTATTATATCTGCCCATTCTTGGGCTGCTCCAATCAACAGAGAACTGGCCAAGTTGGCCCACTTATTCACCGGTAACCTCATCTGCTTGAAGCTTCTTTCAACTGTCCTCAACCAACTATCTGCCTCAATAGTAGCCGTCTGACCATCAAACTGCTTAACTCCTGATTTTTGAACGTTTAAGAACCTCTGTGCCTCTTCCTGTTCCTCCCTATTCGGGGGTACTGGTGCATACTGCAAGGGTCTAGGTGAGGTAGGGTAAGCAGTAGGGTACCCGGTAGTTGGTGGTGGAGGAGGTGGTATATAAGTGTCAACTGGTGGTCTATAAGGATGGTATCTTTGGTTAGGTGGTGGTGGAGGAGCTGAGTAGTAGGGCTGATAGTTTCTTTGTGGTTTGAGCGGTGGTGTTAATAGGTGGCGGTGAGGTAGAGTGCTATACTGAAGTATAAATTTGCTCAGTGGGGTAAGGTGAATCTTTTGGGGCATATACGTAGTGGGAAGAGAAGCATAGTCATACCGAGGATGTAGGGTTGGCTGCGATGAGTAGGTCATTGGAATTTGGGGGTGGAAAGTGGCAGATGGATATGCAGTGGAGTGAACTTGGTTATCGGTGGTGGCTCTGTAATGAGGATGGATGAAATTTGTGTAGTTAATGGTCAAAGGGGTGGTATAGGTAGTATTAGGAACAACAAGTAGTACCTCCAAATTGGGGCAAGAAACATTAACTGTGAAGTTGGCACTCCGGAAGTCCAGCACAACCCGCTCCGAATGAAAACAACTTCATGATTCTCGATTCGCAACCCCCGAGTCCGATTCTGAACCAATCCATGTTCTTGACCATGTTCCACACCATGATTCTGAGGCTGCAACCCTTGAGAAACCGTAACTCCCTGAGTCCAACTGGACTCACTACTGGCCGTATCTCCATCCTGAGGTGCACGAGATGGCCCTGGGGCACTAGGATGAGCTCTGGTGCCATATCTAACCATCTTCTGTAATAAGAGGCAAGATAGGAATAGCTAAGCTGCTAAAGAAAACTATACATTAAAGCTTAATTACGAACTTAGACTTAAGAAAGGAAACTTTGTTCTCTGATACCAACTGTGACGCCCCGTTCCGGACACCGAGTCCTTATCCGGAAAGAACGCCCGGCACGCATATATATTTTTTTCTTTAATAAATCAAAGAAGTATATATACGTAAACCCACGTCATCATACATTAATATCAACTGCAAAGCGGAAGACTTAAAAGAACAACTCGGGAATGTCAAACGATAAACAAAACAGATCGATCAAAGTTTCAGATCAAGTCTAAGAACATCCTCAAAAGAAACAACAGAATTAAATGTTGTTTAAACTATTACAATCCCAAATAAAAAAGATGAAACGGGAAGCTAAAAGACTAGTGGCATCTCAAACGTTAAACGTTTACAATTCCAAAGTATTATTGAAACAATGAAAATTAAATTAAACTTCATTTCGAACTCCAAGCTCAAACGTCTACATCTTGACTATCGTCATAGCCAAACTCATCTACCTGCCAATCTTCTCGGGGTGGGGTACAATAAAGAAAGGGGTAAGTACATTTTGTACTCAGTAAGGGGTAGAAGACCGGTAACACATATATATAATCTACACATCTACCACATATGTTGCATTAAAATATACTCCCCTCTGCTAAGTCTGTTAGCACCCTCACGAGCAATTATCTATGTTACATTGTAATTCAAGGACACAATGCCCGAATGATGGGTATGCACCGGGACATAGTCAGCACCTCATATGACACGGATGGTTCCGTGTGGAACATTTCCCAAAACCCGAATATTGTCCGTTACGTATGAGAAATGATTCCATGCTGCGAATCATAAATGTACCTCACCAAGAATTACAACGCTTTAGCTTTTAGACTCATCACATATGTTTATTACGTAGTTAATCTAACCACCTAAGTTCATTCACATATAAGGCTCCTTAGGGACTCTAGCCTGAACATCCGATTACACTACTTAAAGACGTTGTAAAAGGTGTCAAAGACTACTAAACCAATGACCCCATGAGGTCTAAACAACCGCTTTCCTGGCTACCACATTCTCCCGCAGAAGGTCTCGGTTAATGGCGATTGATCGACGCTAAGCGACTGAAGTCGGAAGTTAGACTTTACACATTCCACTTAATGTCTCAAAAGACATACATACCACATTGTACACACGTAATACTTAAACAAGGTTAATATTATAACATTAAATAATATTAAGAACATAAATAATTATAATAATTATTATTTCTATCTGGAACGAAAATAAAAGGAGCAAAGCTGTCTCTTTTTTTTCTTTCTAATTCTGTTTCTTCTTTTTTTTTTCACAAACTTTCGAACTAATGTACCTTTTTCATTCTTTGGCTAGTAACCCAAAGCCTGAGAAAGAATTCATACATATATGTTTTTTTTTCATATTATTATAACACTTTTTCTTCCTTCACCTTTCGAAAGCATCAGTACCTGTTCTCCCTTTTTATTTATTTATTTATTTTTTTATTATACTTCTTCTTCTTTCTACGGCTCACAGTATACATCATCAACACTAATAAGAAATTAGGTCCTATTTCCTTTGGGCTGGTTCCATCGGCAACATCAAATAAAATAAAATAAAAATAAAATAACAATAAGGAATCGACAACAACACGATTGAACAACTCAAATTCAACACCCCTTACCTATGATTCTTCGAAAAGATCCAAAACTCAAAAGAATCAAAAGAGCAGCCTTGAATCCTTGCTTCCACTACGAATTCTACAAATTAAAGACACCAACTACGATCACTAAACAGTTTTAAGGCATCTAAAAACACTAAAACACCAAGAAACGATTTCTAATAAAAACTCGGTGCTAAAAACGATCACTTACCAAATACGATGATCTTAGGATCAAAAGAAAGCTTGCTATGAGGCGATCATTTTTCTCATCATGGTCTGCACAAATTATCAACCTTTAAGCTCGAATTTGAATTACGGTGCCCGAACTATATATATATATATATATATATATATATATATATATATATATATATATATTTTAGCGGCAGAACTTCTCCTCTTTTCTTTTCTGATGAACCGTCCAAATAAAGGGGAAATTATGGGGTGGGAGTTTCAGATTAGGAAATTAAATAGCCAAATATTAATTTCCCATTAATTCTTAAAAAAAATCTTTAAAATAAAAGAAATTCAATATTAATTAAAATATTAAAAAATCTTTTACTCTTTTACCCTTAACTGAAATATTGGGATATTACACACATATTCATTTCTTCCATTTCCGATACTTTGCTTTGAAGTTCGAAAATTTTTCCTTCCAATCCATCTTTAGTTTCTTGTTGCTCTTGTTGTCTCAACCATGAAGATGACAAATTTGTTAAGCCAAGTTGTGAAGGTTTGACAATTGGACCCATGCCGTGCATGCGACCTGACCTCTTTTGTAGAAATTGTTGCCTGTAAATTGTCTCATCGCTGAGTTGTTCTTCCTCATCATTGTTATCTATTTGGATTTTGGCCCTCTCAAATGCATCTTATTTAGAAAGAAAAAAATCAGATCCAAACATACCCATCGATTCCTCTGAATTGCCCAACAACACGGTTTCATCTACCTTCATTTCAGCTTGCAGTTCTTTTCTGAATTGTCTTATAAATTTCTCTGCACGTATATTTATGTCTTCATCATACGACCCACCATTTCCTCCAATGACCATTATTTTATTTAATCTTTTTTTTGGCAAATCATATTTTAAACCAAAAACTTCCATGTTTGTTCCGATAGAAAGGAAAAAAATTTATTTAGTGGTACCATGATATTCTTAGCATTGACAATTGGATTATCAATTTTAGAATCGATTTTCAAACGGTTTGTTACAACACTCGATCGTTAGAGTTTACCTCTTGTACTGATACCGTTAAGACATATATTCGATGCCTACTAAGTACGATGTAGCTATATGGTGCGGGACTGGTGATTCTTTTGTATCACAGGGTGGATGTCCAAGATCATTCATCGTTGAGCTGGCCTATTGATCATATAATAAATGACTAAAGAGGACACAAACAAAATTTCATTTATAAAAAAGACATTTTGGGGGTGTAAAGTATAAAGATACCCCTGAAATCAAAATTTTCCAAAAAAAAAAAGGAAAATGAAAAAAATAATAATAAACCCACTAAAAATAGAAAACAAGAAAACTACTTCCCCATCCACGTCAAATGAATTAAAATAGATAGGAATTGAAAGAAAATATTGAACTGCCATCTCTCCAATTTACTAAAGCTGATGAGGATACAAATAATAAACATTTTACTCACTTTAACACGCCGCCAGCGTGGGACCTATTTATAATAAATTTGAAGTAATTCCAGCCACAAAGGCTAAATAGGCCAAGGCCCAACACTTACCCAATATAATTAGGGGAAATAATGTTGGCAGCAAAGTTTAGGGGAAATAATGTTGTCAGCAAAGTTTAAACCCAAGACCTCCTCTTCTGATACCATGTTGAACTATCATCTCTCCCAAAAGCTTAAGATTTTGGGAGAGATTGTAGTTCATCATGATGTAGAAATCAAGCGCCCAAACCCATATAGAGAGAGAGGCCTCATCCCCAAAAATATGGGACAACTTTAACACACCCTCTCAAGTGTGGGCCTATAAAAATTATGGGTCACATGGCACACAAGGCATATAAAGGGCACTATCAGGCTAACAAAGAGGCCCAACACTTACACAATAAAGGGGTGGCTTTGATATCATATAGAAAATCAAGGCCCAAACTCATATAATAGGAGGGGCCTCATCCCTAAAACCTATGTTATGAGTTGAGGGAAGTTCATTTCTTAATATGATGGGTGATACAATAGCAAGTGCGCAATGTGAGACAACTTTATACAGGAAAAAAAAAGATAAGACTGACATTTTAAGAATCGAAAAAAATATGAAGATGGTATTTAAAATTAGTGTGAATAAAAAGAGTCACTGCTAATTAATACTTTTAAACTAGTGTCAATAACCATGTTTATATCATAAAAGTAGTGTCAATAACCAGAGTCGCGGTTAATTGACATTATAAAAGTAATGTCAATATCCAGTGTCACCGCTAATTGGCATTTAAAAAGTAGTGTCACTCACCATATTCACACTCTAAAAATAATACTCCCCCTGTTTTTTTATCAGTCATTTTTTATGTGGGAATACAGACTGAAAAAGTGATTAATTTGTCAGAAATATAGTATGAAATGACAATATTATCTTTATGTCTATTACTGTAGAGACCTTTTATATACTTGTGTTAAATAGTCCTCTTGGAACTTGTATACCGAGTTGTTTACCTCCATTTGGTTGAGCCTCCATTTAACTTTTGACAAGGAATAATGCATCGTAATAAGTGAAATGGCACATCAAGATTTGTTAGCTGGAAGAAGAAAAGATAACATTTATGTTGAAGATTGGTCAATTGCAGTCTCCGAAACATGCTTACTTCTGCATACCAATTCAGAAGTCAACTGGCTATGGCACAAGAAGTTGAGTCACTTAAACTTTGATGACACCAACTTGCTAGTGAAGAAGAAGTTAGTAGTTGGACTTCCTGAGATTACTTACAAGAAAGACAGCATTTGTGATGCATGTCAAAAAGGACAGCAGATCAGATCAAGCTTCAAGACCAAATCTCAACAATCAACAAGCAGAGTACTTGAGCTTCTGCACATGGACCTTTTTGGACCGGTTACACCAATTAGTGTTAGTGAAAAGAAGTACACACTAGTTGTGGTGGATGACTACTCAAGATACACATGGGTGATCTTCATGACAAAGAAGAGTGAAACTCTCAAGAGCTTACCGAAGCTACTAAAGAGACTTCAGAATAAGAAAAGTGTATCAGTTGTAAAGATAAGATCAGACAAGGGAACTGAGTTCCTCAACAAGGTAATCATGGAATACTGTGAACTGAATGGTATTCTACATCAACTGGCAGCTACAACAACACCACAGCAAAATGGAGTAGCTGAAAGAAGAAACATGACACTCAAAAAAGTAGCGAGAACCATGATAAGTGAAGCAAAGTTACTAGAAAGATACTGGGCTGAAGCAGTATATACAACTTGATATACACAAAATAGAGCTTTTGTTGGAAAACTGATAATAATAGAGCATTTTATTGATATCTCAAATTGGACCTATTGGGCCTTAGTGTGTGTGAATGGAAAGTGTTATGGAAAGGAAAATTGGAAGAGGATTTTCTCCCACATTGGTTGGATGGAGAGAAAGGAGTTAACATATATATGATGTTAACTTAGTGTAATAGTAATAATATGCTACTAACATTATACGTCCCTCTCGCTTGGGGGGTGCAAATCAATCCAGATTTCACCTAGACTTGAGCCCGCGACCTGCGTACACGAATGTAGCTCGATTTGGAGGGCTCACGATAAGGTTCGGTTTTGCTTAAAATTATAATATTTTATTTTGCTGAGACCTTTCTGCTTGCCAAACTGAAGGCTGTTGAAGCTGAAACCTTCCCACTTCCAACACTTATTTCATACCATGAATGACAGACGTGATCAATTGATATACTAGTAATCCGAGTAATGATCATTGAAAAGCTAGAGTGAGGATAATGAGATACTTAAGGTATACTCGTAACTACGGTCGTCACTATACAAGAGAACCAATTGTTATAGAAGGATATACTGATACAAAGGATTCAAAATCCACAAGTGGTTTTGTATTCATGTTAGGAGGTGGAGCTGTGTCTTGCAAATCTTCTAAACAAACTGTAATAACCAAATCCACAATGGAATCTGAGTTTGTAGCATTAGATAAATATGGTGAGGAAGCAGAATGGTTGCATCAATTATTAGAGGATATTCCTCAATGGCCGAAACCTGTGCCAGGAATATGCATTCATTGTGATAGTCAATCTGCGATTGGAAGAGCACATAACAAAATGTACAATGGTAAGTCTAGGCATATACGCCAAAGACATAACTCCATTAGACAACTACTTTCAACTGGTACGATTACCTTAGACTATGTTAAGTCAGGGGATAGTCTTGCGGATCCGCTAACCAAAGGGTTAAATAGAGATCTAGTTGCAAAGTCATCAAGAGAATGGGATTAAAGCCCATGGAATAACTTTTGCAAAGGAAAACCCAACCTTGTAGATTGGAGATCCCAAAATCTATGTTCAAAAAGACAACCTAACTGCAAAAGTAAGGTCACTGTGGGGGGTTACCCTCAAGCTCATTCCTAAGATGAAAACAGTGAGAATGAGGATAAGCTTGCCGTAAAGCTTTTAATGATTCGTGTAAGAAGAATAACTCAAGAAATTCTGAATTACAAAATCACCTATGTAAGAGAGAAGAGGGGCCGCTTCAGAAGGAATTGTATAGGGCACAATTCTTAGAAACTCTTACAGAACCAGGCAGATGTCCACGGCCAAAATGGACATAACCGCAAGAACTAAATGTTTCAGGTAGATTCATTGTGATAAATATGTCATCGTTTACATCAACAATGAGAATAGTTCAAGGACATCGCGCGTCACTAATCGCCTAGTAAAGTAAACTTATTTTTCAAGGGAAGGTTCAAAGGATCATACCTACCAATCCTATGCATACATCTACCTTGAACTCTCTATTTTATTCTTAGAGCTTTTCTAGGGTTTCACAATTTCCATTCATGTGGGGATTGTTGGAAAGCGATAATAATGGAGCATTTTATTGATATGTCAAATTGGGCCTATTGGGCCTTAGTGTGTGTGAATGGAAAGTGTTATGGAAAGGAAAATTGGGAAGAGGATTTTCTCCCACATTGGTTGGATGGAGAGAAAGGAGTTAACATATATATGATGTTCACTTAGTGTAGTAGTAATAATATGCTACTAACATTATACGTCCTCGCGCCCGCAGGGGGGTGCAAATCAATCCGGATTTCACCTCGTCTTGTGCGAGCCCGCGACCTGCGTACTCGATTTGGAGGGCTCACGATAATGTTATGTTTTGCTTAAAATTATAATATTTTATTTTGCTGAGACCTTTCTGCTTCCCAAACTGAAGGCTGCTGAAGCTGAAACCTTCCCACTTCCAACACTTATTTCATACCATGAATGACAGACGTGACCAATGCTTGATGCCTCTTCTGTTTCTCAACTCTCTCCTACATCTACTCCTATTTAAACCTTCCAGTTCTTCAATACCAAAACACAGAGAAAATCTTCCTCTTACGCTTGCTTATGGAGATAGAGAGTTCATACAAAATAGATCTTAAGCGCAGGCCAGGCGTGGTGCATCTTGTCGTTCTTCGACCGTTCTATCATGGGAGACTAACGTTCCATTGAAACTCCAAGCACTCGACGGTGAGGGGACGAATTAGTCTTAAGGAAGCGTGTTCAACATGGGGCTCGGTTCATCTTCTTTACATCTTTACTATTGCTGTTTTTTTTTTTTGTTTATTGTGATTTTTAATTCAGTCATTGTAATCAGATTTATAACAGCTTTAATGATTAAGAAACATGAAAGACTCCTTATGAGATATGGAATTGAACAAAACCCAATGTTTCATACTTTCATGTTTTTGGAAGCAAATGTTTCATTCATAACAATGGAAAGGATCGGCTAAAGACTTTTCAACCAAAAGCTGATGACGGAATATTTCTGGGATACTCAAGTCTCAGTAAAGCGTTCAGAGTTTTGAATAAGAGGACACTCAAGCATGAAGAATCAATTCACGTTGTTTTTTATGAACCCAAGTTCACTGGAGAAACAATTGTAGATGTTCCAAAACCAGTTTCTCAACCAAAGGAAACTACCCAGTTTATGTGGAAATTGGGAAGAATCTTGGTCAACTGAGACTGACTGAAAGCTCATCAGAAGCTGGACCATTTGATATCAACTTAGATCCTTTGAATCAACCGGAAGTTGAACCCACAAATGATCAACCTGCTGAAGCTGAAGTTGAAAATCCAGCAAATCAAGATGATCAAACAGAACCAAGTCAAGCAAACCAAGAAATACAGCCTGATGAACGGAGATGGATGAAAGTTCATGCTTCTAAACAATTAATTGGAGATATTTAGCAAGGAGTATAGACAAGAAGTCAGCCTGAAGTTATGTTAATTGTTTCCTATCTCAACTAAAACCAAAAGTAATTGAATAAGCAATCAAGGATCCAGATTGGATAATTACTATGCAAGAAGAACTTAATGAGTTTGAAATAAATCATGTTTGGGAATTAGTTGACAGACATGAACATGCGAACATCATCGAAACCAAGTGGGTATACAGAAACAAATTTGATGAATCAGGCATCATTGTTAGAAATAAAGCAAGACTAGTTGCAAAAGGATACTCACAAGCAGAAGGAATCGATTTTGGTGAAACTTACACACCTGTAGCAAGATTGGAGGCAATCAAACTCTTTCTTGCCTATATAGCTTACAAGAAGTTCAAAGTTTATCAAATAGATGTAAAGAGTGTTTTTTTAAATGGACTAAGAAGTTTATGTACAACAACCCCCAGGATTCGAAGTCAAAATTCAAGAAGACAAAGTTTACAGACTGAAGAAAGCCTTGTATGGACAAAAGCAAATACCAAGAGCATGGTATGAGACCTTATCTCAGTTTTTGATGAACAATGGTTTTACAAAGGGAACCATTGACAAGACTCTCTTCAGAATCAAAGATGGAGACAAGACAAGAATCAAAGCAAATATATGTTGATGACATTATCTTCGGATCATAAATTGAAGTGATTGTGAAAATTTTGCCAACCTAATGAAAAGAAAATTTCAAATGAGTATGATGGGATAGTTGAATTATTTTCTTGGTTTAAAGTTAAACAAATGGAAGATGGAATTTTCATACACCAAACTAAGTATACCAGAGAACTGTTAAAGAAGTTTGGTATGGGAAAAAAGCTCTGGCTTGAAACACCTATGAGCATTGGAGTAAGACTAGATGAAGACAAAGAATTCAAAGATGTTGATCAAACTTTATACAGAAGGATGATTGGAAGTGTTGGTCCCAGAGAAGGGTGCAAATATAGTCAGAGGGGGGTGAATGAATATATTAGAGTTTCAAAAAAAATTCTTGATGAAAAGCCTTTGTGCAGCGGAATTAAGCCCTTCTAAACTTGTTTCAAAGTATGACTGGATACTGAGAGTGGCTTTCAGGTGTTTGGTCGAGAGAGAGGAAGGAGATAGAAATGATGTCGTCAACTAAGAGTTAGATCGTATTGCGCTAGTTAAGTTAGTCAGACGTTTTGTCTTTTATCCGATGTAATCCTTTGATGACATTCATCATTGGTCAGCTGAACTATATTGGTATGGTATTACCAACAATCCGATTTAGAAAAAGAGTCTAACCTAGCAAATAGGTTTTCAAACCAAGGAGGAGTAAAAACAGATTTTGAAAAAGAAAGAGTTTTTCAAAAACTTTTTTAAGACCGTTCGAAACCATCCTAATCTCAAAAAAATTACAAAAGAATTTATTTCGTACCCCTCAGAAATGGGTCAAATTCTACCGGATCAAACCAAATGGATAATATATAAATGCCGTTGGATTTTAAGTACGTTCTGAAGTCGCGGCGACCCCTCCCACAATGACCCTTAGCGGACCCTGAGGGTAAGGAGCCGGGACGTCACAATGGCTCGGATTTTCCCATCTCGATATTTTTTTTTCAAATTCTCGAAGGTTGAAACCGTTCTTTTCTTATTAGATAGATCACATTTTCCCATCTCAACTTTTTTGTATGCAGGTCTTCAAAGGTTGCAACCATTTTTTCTTATTAGATTAATCATCTAATTTTGATATTTCATTCAGCGTTTCAGTTATGTTGTTTCTTGCTGTCATTAGGATATTACTTTTTTCATTTAATTTAGTCATATGATGAAGAAGATCGAGGATCTTGGGAAAAAAACCTTCAAGCAGGAACATTTGATATCTAGACGGTACTGATTCAAGTATTGTATACGTCATTAGTCCGATCCTTTGTAGGAACTACCCTTAATAAGGAACTTGCAAAATGTATCTGTTTATCATAAAGTCGTCGTTCTTGACCCTGCTTCACCTTAATTGTTATTTGAACAAGTCAAAGTTCTGTCTTGGTCCGATTGGGGATAGCATTTCTCTTCTGCATGTCCATGGAGTTTTGAAAGATCCAAACATCTCAGAGATAGATCAGAGAGGGAAAACAATAGATACGTTGACAATCGAGGGGCAGTGGATGGGGACGCCAGAGAGGGAAGCAGCCAAACGGGGTGGCAGCGCGGCGAGGTGGGGAAGTTGGTGGCTATGAAGGCTTAGGGGTTTCTGTTGAAAGAGAAAAAAAATGTGGATTGTGGCACCATGAGTAGAGTTAATGTATAAGATTTTGACATTTTATGGACCTTATTGTAGTTTTTTTTTTTTTTTTTTGTTTAGAGTGGAAGGATTTGATAGACGTGGTGCTTTAAGTATAAATGACAAATAAGTAGTTACACTGTGGTATATTGAGTATATATAAAAATCAATGTGGTGTTTTGAGTAAAACCACATGTGAAGGTATAGTCTTAATTAATTTAGGTGTCAAGTAAAAAATAAGCAGCATTACTTAAAGAGGCCCATTTGTATTTGTGTAAAATTAAATTAGTGAGACCAATTCAAAATAATGAAACAAAATCTCCTATTATTTAGGAAAATGGGATTATGATGGTTATTTTTAGGTTTCTATCTCATAAACCAAAATATATCTCTTATCTTTTCCATTTAACCCAAAATATACGTTGGAAAAGAAAGATCAGCTCTCTTTCTCTCTGGCGCCCAAACAAACCAAAAACCAGAAACCCCTTTTCTTTTCCACTTTTTGGCGTATTTGCAGTACTATTTAGTATTTACAGAATAGTGCCAATAGATAGATATACAAAACCTATACATTTTTACAACATTACAACTTTGAGCATCGAGTAATATAGTTGTTTGACCATTCATTTTAATTGGTACACTTTAATCATTGGAGGATGTGGTGGTAGTATATGTGCACTGACAATATGTGCAAGTACAAATATGATTTTCCGAGTAATATAGTGGTTCGGGGTCCTTTTCACTGCATAAGAAAATACTATTTGCAGTACTATTTAGTATTTACATAATAGTGCCAATAGATAAACAAAACCTATATATATTTACAACCTTACTACTTTCGTGCATCGAGTAATATAGTGTTCCGGATCCTTTTTGCTGCATACGAAAGTACCAACAGGTTGTCGAATCTTGAGAGAGCAACACACGATCAATATTTACCAGTGCAATGGGGGGAGATTTACTCTCTAAACATAACGCTACAACTTACTTCAAACCAAATTTATTCTAAACTTATCTCTGTATTATTTTTTAGCACTTTATTATTACTGTTAGCTTGTATTTCTGGTGAATAATGGAACAACTCTATTAAAATGGAATGTGCTGTGCCCGTCTGGCTATCTCAGTACAAAAACCTGGGAACTTCATAACTATATCCGTGGCAGCTTGGTTCTCTAATATATCTTACTGTTAAGCTGCTTTACACCTCTTACATGCTCCTAAAAGAATAGTAATATACAGGAACACACCGAGGCTAAATATGTCAGAGCTCATACATATCTACACAATAATAATAATAATAATAATAATTCTAGCAGTAATTGCCGAAAGCAGAGGATGTTTATGAATCTCTATAAATGGGCTGTGACTTCCACTTTAGATGCAAGTTGAGCTTTCCTGATTTAGCACCATCTAATTCGAAGCTCTCTTTGTACTCTCCTTCCAGTAATACTCTTGTCAGCGTCAAAATCACTCGTCCCATATAATCCTGCATTTCCACCGCGCGCACACACAAAATTGTTACAATTAATCAGCTACCAAAAGCCAAAGTTACTTTTTTTAGATGGTTTCGGCTCCATCAATTATTCGTCAACACGGTCTCACCCCTCTGATGGTAGTAGGAATTTGGCCAAAAAACCCAGTTTCAGAGTTTACACGTAATGTGATTTTTCGTGTTTATACTTTGAAGTCAAATTTCCAAAACCCCACCAAGTTGCTGAGTCGACAAACACATGTCGTAATTCAAACAGAAAATAGAAAGGAAAAAAGAGCTACCTTGCCAAATGTATCATGGTCATAGACTTCAAGAATAAGCATATCGTGTAAACCATCCTCTACCACAAATTCAAAAGTCTGATTCCATACTGGATTAAGACTTTCATTTACCACCTACAAGTTAAAACACAAGTTATTCTACTTTTTCTCAACACCCCCTCCAAATCGAAAGAAAATTCCAAAAACAAATATGCATGCATGTAATGAAAGAAAGGCTAAACCTTAAACGAATCAACTGGAGAATAATTAATTTAACTGGAAGAAACAAAAGCGTAAAACGAACCCTGGTTTTGTCTTTGATTTGAGATTTCTTCAAGTTAAGCACGACATAAGGATCAGCCTTTCCCAATAGGTCTACAGGTGGCAAATCATCAGCAGATATAACTGTAACAATAAGTACTCCTCTTATAATCACATCCTTCTTCTTGTTTGCGTCATCTCCGTTTTCACCTGGCTCTTGCATACCACTTTTATATACCTTCTCGAGTGAAGTCATGGAAAAGTTTTTACCAAAAGGATTGGCAATTTCATTTGACGTTGTTCCAATAGGAACATACAGCAGCTCCAAATGAACCTACATTTGTAGAAAATTAGATCGGTGCACATGCTGCAAGAAGATAACTGTTTTTTTTTTTAATGAATACTAGGGTCCTTTAACTATTGTCATTGTAACATTTGGTCCCTAATAAATAAAAATGATACATAACCGGCGATATAGATCACACTAATACGTAACTCTTGTTTCGAAACTATAATTCTCACCTCTCCCCTGTATTTGTTGTCCCTTTGGAGGTCCAGATCTTTTACCAATTTCAACCACACATCCTTCACTTTACCAGCCTCAATCTCCTTGAGAGATATTTGAGCACAGCCAATAAGTTCTGCTGACTGAAGTCCTTCATCGTCATAAACCTTTATAATAAGGTTTTGTGTAGAAACGTCCTCAACAACAAACTCAAAATGTTCATTCCAGATAGGATTTAAGTCATTATTCTGCGAGAGGAAAAAAAAAAAAAAACAAAACAAAACAAAACGGACATCCAAATAAATTGATGAAACAGGTCAAAAGATAATTGCTGACAGAAAGAAAGAACGAAAGAAAGATGACGTACTATGGTTTTGGTCTTCTTCATTTTGGTACGGACAGGTCGTATATATAACTCAGCAAAAGGATCAGACTTTCCAACGAGATCCTTATTCGTGAGGCCCTTTGCTTGCACAATCTTCACCTCCAACATGCCAACAGGCTTCATTTCAAGATCACTGGACGTAAACAAAAGACAAAAGCAAAAAATAATAACAATAAAGAAAGATTAACTAAATAAATAAAAATGTTCACAAATAACGACAACGGGATTTATTTTTATTTTTGATTGTGTACATAAGATGATTTAATTAAGAAAGGAGTATGGAATTATTCTCCACAGAAAGACCTTACAAAACTGACTAAGAATACTAATCATGCCACAGTTTTGTATGATTTACCAGCATATTCTATTATTACCGACACCTCTCCATGTTCCCATGTGAAGTGTAATACTATCCATGATATATGAGCTCAAGTCATTGGCCTCTTCTGAACATTGTGGTGAAATATCTGATTATGCTCTTGCCACACACACACACACACACACACAGAGGGTGCAAGCAAAAAAAGAACGGTCCTGATTCTCCTCATTAAAGGCACATAATAAGCATTGGCTATGCTTAAGCAAACCTCATTCTTTAAGCATATCTTTGGCAGTCATTGTCTTCCAGCAAGTGAGCTACATAAGCTTGACATTATTTCAAGAGAACACAACACACCCAATGCACTAAGAGAATCTAATAACTTTAATGTAGAGAAAAGCACCAACAGGTCATGTGTTGAAGGTTCTAGGAAAAATAAAATGATTAATTTTTGTACGATTGAACAAGGCCTTATTGTCGCCAACTGCTGCAGTAATAAAAATTACTACCTACGTCCCAAAATGTAAATCAGTTAAACTTTTTGAATTTGTCCCATCATATAAATCCATTTAGAATACCAATAGAGCATTTATTACCTTTTTCTTCCTTTTACCCCTAATCTATTATACATTCACATACTTTACAACTATTACATTAATGCGAGTCAAAGGGTATTCTAGACTTTTACCACTAAATTTAATTACACATAACCACTTTCTTAATCTATGTGAAAAGGCCTAAACGGACTTACAATTTGGGACGGAGGTAGTACATAAACACCAAAGACACTTTTGTTCAAAAAACAAACAACGCAGATATATCATGCTATATGCTGAAAATATTGAACTGAAATACAATGCACTTCTTTTAAAATGTTTACAGTAAATTAAGACCACTAACTATTCATCCTGGAAGGAAACAATTATAACTTAATAACTAGAAAAGTATCCCCAACTTGCTACTTTTTTAAACACATAATTAGTTTGATAACAATGAATAATTTTTTTTAATTTAAACTTTATCTATAAATATTTAATTAAGCCTGCATTCCGTAAGCTTACCATTCACTAGTTAAACTCTTTAAGCCACATATAATTGCTAATTATCAAGCAAAGTGTCGAAATAAAGTGAACAAAATTAAAATGCACTGAACAGAGGAAGGCATTTGTCATATCACATTGAGCAAAACACAGACAAGAACCTGTAATCTCCGGGCATAATGGGAATAATTTTGCGAGTTGGCCATGTGATAGCATCCTCAATAGCATCTCGTATAGTGCCCTGCAGAAGTGAATGAGTATCTTCTAAATTGAGAATATAGCATATAGTGCTTGATGCAAATTAAAACAATTTTGGTATGTTATCATCAAGAATGCAATTCTTGCAAGATCTTGGCATTTGAATGAAGACTTGTTACAAATGTTGAATGTAGATGATATGCTTGAGCAATCACATTTATGCAATTAGAATTTCAAGCTTATGTCTTGCAGAGGTTTAATCTTATAATTAATTTCAAAATCATGAAAAGGCGTATACAAGAGTATTAAGTCAAGGGAAGAGAACTATGCGGTTGCAGCTTAGTTGCTGTGCTGGCATTTTCTTGTGTGTGGATGGAAAGTAAAGGAATAAGGAAACGGGATGCACAAACCAGCATCTTAGAATTTTGCGTGTTCTAAGCCTGTGTTACGATAAAACTTCCACACAAAAGAAAAGGGAATGAATTAAGGGGAAAAACAGAAGTTCCAGACATTACTACAGACACAGAGCATTTCTGTTATATTGATCTCTACTGAGTTAATCATCTTCCTGCTTTTATGTTAGAAAAATGCCCATTTTGCCAATACGTATGGTGTGGTCAAATTTACTATGAGCAAACATAGGAACCTTTTCTGTTGGACTAAAACAAGAGAATTTTTCAGTAAACTATATAAATCAATGTGGAAAGTATTGAACATTGACACTACAGGAAACATCCATACAATCTTGGATTGGCTAAATGACGGTTGAAAACAAAACCCTATGAATGGACAAGCATCATCCTTACCTTCGATGAAATGATTGACAAACAACATGGAATGGAAAATTACAAAATTTAATAACCAAAAGTGAACCACACCTCTATAGCATCTGACATTCCAGGAATTGCTGATATGTCGCCGCCAATAATTTTAAGTGTAAAATCCAGATTTTTCTGCAAATGAGATGAGAAAGTTTAAACACGTGAACCTTTGAATGATTAGTCACAAAAGATGTCAGTCTGCGGACGATAGCATGATTAGTTTTTTGTGGATCTGAATGGTTTTGATCTCTAATTTACATATTTACCTTGTTTTGAAATGTCTACTGCAAGTGCACCTAAGAAACGAGTTGCAAAGTCAGAGCGATCAAAATCCATTTTCCTAGGGAAAATGTTTGTTCCACAACAAAATGGTGACAACACACTTATACACCATTGATCATTATGGGACCCATAGGAATCAATGGGTCCCACACCATAATAAATGGTGCAAAAGTGTGTTATGCACTTTGTTCTGAACATTTTGTTGCGTAACTATCACTACACTTTTCCTACACACACAACACACACATGATTGTGTGCGTTTTTTGGGTCAAATCAAATGAAGATATAAAAGAGCCTGTCTCCCATTCAAGCTCTATCGTAACGCATATAAAGATCGATGATGGACTTTTGACAAATAGATAACACGAAAAGCATGGAAAAATTTGGAAATAATAACATCTGAAAGGAAAACATTTATTAATATCACATGTGAAACTAAGCTTGCAAAAATTCCATAAATAGCAAGAATCAACAAGACTAGTTAGTGAAGTTCAACATAATGCCAATACCTGAATGGATTTAGGTCAAGATTGTACCTTTTTCCTTAGGGAATAGCACACAGCACCAAAGCAAGGAAACTCATCAACTAGTGGCCTAAAAATCAACCTAAAAATACCAGTAAAGCCTATATTTTTCACCTGTAAAAGGAAAGCAACAAGATTGATTTGAGAATGACAATTGCAGGACTGAGACTTTGTGAAAGTACACCAACATAAATGAATTTTTAAGACAATCCACTGCGATGAAGATAGTTGCTATAAGATGATATACATCAATTTAGATGCTAACGAAAGCTAGAGCCACATGTTATCAGTTTATTATTAGATATCTGCAACATGTAGAAGTTGTCACGCATCTGTAAAAGAAACATCAACAAGCAGCTGGCAGTAGCAATCCTTGAGGAACACATCATGGATGGTGGAGAAACCGAGAAAGGCAACAGACAAAAAAAGAGAGTTAAATTTAACCTGCACGGGGAGTGAGACACCAAGATAGGTCTTGATATCAAGTATTATGCTAGGATTCCCGTCCCATTGCATCTCTAGCTCCATGGTTATACTATCACTTTCACTTTCAAGGATAGACACACCTAAAGGATTTACAACAGTTAACATGAGCAGCAACAAATTTCCATATGTCCCACATGCTTGCCCTTCATGAACACTTTTAAAGACTTTGCAATAAAGAGCACATTTTTTCGTATAGCATTTAACATGTAACCGCAAAAAATAAGGTGTCATTAGTCAACAAAGCATCAGTTTGATATTCAAAGAAACTTATTCATTAATCAATGGAAAAGGATTATAAAAGGACATGGCATGCAGAGATTTTTCCATGTCAGTGTTTTACTGTGTGTTGGAGCTACCCCAAACATTTCAGAAGTTATGCTATTTTAGCAAAGTCATTTCCTAAAATTAACGACAGCGAAAAGTGAAAAATGTCAACACTTTCTTATTGACTTCATGTTTGCAGAATATAAACAACTCTCCCAACTGAATGTACCGTTGATTTTCTTCTAGTTCGACTTACTATTGCAAACCTTAAAAGCCAACGTGGAGAAAAACATTTATGTTTTCTTTTGAACAAATTGGACCAATCTTGGAGATTCAGAAATTCAATCTTATACAGGCCTCTCATTTGGAGACCAGATCCTCCCCTGTAAGCGCACACTTCATGCATTTGCATATCCTCCAGCAGAAAATAGGCTTACTTAGCACAAAGTAAGTTTATTTTGTGCTTTGTATATCACAAGAGGACAGGTCTCACAAAGGAGGATCCTGATTCCTACCATATGTGTAGCAAGCAATTTGTCCAATTCCATAGATTTGAACCGAAATCTATACAAATCAAGAGCAAAGGACTGACCTGTAAACTGTGGAGCAATCGTTCCAAGAGTAAGCTTAGAGAAACTTAATGAGGCCAATAACGCTGGTCTATATTGCTCTAGAACAGGCTCCACACTTGCTTTGATTAAGTCAGATGCAGCCTGGAAATCCAAAAAGACAGGCATCACTAAAATCACATTCAACACCATTAAAACATAAATTAAATGAATCTACTTAATGGCCAGATTGTATCCAAGTTACCTCATTGACATAAGGCCACATCTTATCAAGGTGACTATTCAACCAAGTTAACTGAAACAAAACACCCAAAATAAGCCAATTCTCTCAAGAATAAACCGTGAATAACTTAATACATATAGTAAGAAAATATGAACACCTTTTGCTGTTGAGAGAAGACAACCCAAGAAGGATACTGATCCGGCGTTAGTAGCTTCTTTGAATCCTGCACTGTCATTTTCGCGAACGTTGCTACTGTTTCCGCCTTTTTCCAAGTTCAAAATCAAAATTAAAACTTCAGTCCAAGTAAAATCAAAACAAATTGTGATCTGAAAAAGAAGATCTTCCATTGAAGTACTACCAAACTTACAAGTTCGGAGCGGGATTTAGATCGAGCATTTTCCGACCGAACAAAAGCAACTATCAAAACCAGCCCAGCAATGAAACCAACCACAACACCAAACACAAATCCCATATCCAAGTTTGATGCCTTTTTTCTTAAAAAAATGAAAAAAGATGATCTTTTGCCAATACTACGATAAAGCTACTCTTTCAGGAGAGGAGAGGAGAGGAAAGAAAGTGAGAATCTTTGACGACCCTCCACTTCTGTGGGTGAGTAAGCACTTTATTTATTGTTTCCTTATCCTGATGAATAATTGAATATTTAAGAAGCTTATTTATAATGAGCATCAATAGAGGATGAGTAAAGTTGCAGGGTTTTGGAGGAGTGGACTTTGGAGTTTGGAAAGAAAAAAATGTTCTGAGAAATATAGTGTAACAATTTTTTTATCTTTAGTAGTATTACGTTTTTTTTTGAGCCGTAGTAGTATTACTTAAAAAATGGAAACTATAATTCTTTTTTTTTTTTTGGGTAGAAATAATTCAAAATAAATTGAAAATAATAATTCAAAATTTTAGAAGAGTGTGTTTTTCTCAATGATTTACAATCATTTTAGTTAATCCAAATAATAAAAAAGATATTAAAGCATTTCTCCGTTAATAATGACAAAATTTTATTCCAAATGAAGTGAACCTCATTCGACACTACCCAATTGATTAAACTAAAACATTATTTTGGTAAAAATCTTAAATTTAAAAGCGTTTTTCTCTATATTTACAATCAAATTTTTTTTTTTTACATGAATTTTCTGTACCGTTCTATATCCGTATCTTTATATATCGTTATATATATATATATATATATATATATATATATGCTTGTCCATCATGAGTCCACTTAATCTAATTCAATGTGTTAGCTAAAGGATTTCAAAATATCATGTTCATAAGTGTGGCGTCCCGTTCTCGGGTACCGAGTCCTTATCCGGAAAAACAACTGGCGAAAAATTAAAACTAAAGAACGACTCGAAAATGTCAAAAGACAAACAAACGGTTTACTAGTTCCACTCCACGTCCAAAGAAAACCAAAATACTAAACCAACGAAATAAATGTTGTTTAACAATTACAATCCCAAATGAAATAGAAATGATGAAAGTCTACTCTCAAACATCAATGTCAATCTCTCAAAAAATAATATATAAAAAGCATAAAGTAAATTGATAACATTCTTCAGCATATATCTTGAGCTCAAACGTCAGCTCCGTCATTGCTATCATCATACTCATAATCATCACCCTGCCGATTACCTTATCGGGGTGGGAACAGTAATAATGGGTGAGTACTACAAAGTTAGTAAGAGGTAGAAGAAACAGATATAATAGAATATATATATATATATATATATATATATATATATATATATATATATATATATATATATATATATATATATATATATATATATATATATATATAATAGAATAAGTTTTACAAATACTACCACGTAGGGTGTAGCAGATGGGCTCACTCACCCTCTACTAGCTCAGTTAGCATAACCTTGCCCAAGCTAGTTTGCTCGGTTGTTGTTTAGTTTCATTAATTTTCATAATAAAATCAATATTTGTGTTATTATATATAATATGCTACACTAATGGCCATGAAACTCAAAATTTACATGAAATGGAAAATCCTTGAGTTTAATTTTATTTTTGCAGTATCTCAAAAAGAAATTTATTTTTGCAGGATTAAATAATGATTAAATTAATTAATTACTCAATTTGTTGATTAATTAATTATTTATTTATTTATTTGGATTAATTAAAGCTACTCGACCTATATTTATCTCAAGCCTCAAATGTATTGTGTCCAGTCCGATTGTCAAAGCCTGGCCCAAGTTCTTATTACCCATATACCCGGCCTGCCAACCCGTTTGACCTGACTTTCATTCCATAACCCTATTACCCCCGTACATTCTCCGTCATTTCCATTATTCGGTTGATTTTACTAAAATCCCTAGCCGTTTCTTCATTCTTACAGTTTCTCTTCCTCATTCAATGAAATCTGTTCGAATCCCCGATAATCTGGTTCCCTTGCCACCTAGTGTGAATCTCCCTTGAATCGCTGCAATAAATGCCTCTGTTATGAATCTTATTGCAACACGTTTCATCTGAATCGTGAAGGCTATCAATGATTCCGGAGTCATTACTACGATTTGGTGATATTCTCCATATCCTCCAGCTTTCTTTTTGGTTTCGAATTATTTGTGTTTAATGTTTTCGTATCTTGCATATTCGAACGTGGTAAGAATGGAGTTTTGCCTTGATTGAGCCACGTGCTGAGAAGGCTTTGATGAAATCTGGGGATTTCATCACCCCAGATTCTTTGGTGGTCAATTAAGAAATGAAAGGTTTCACCTTTACGTCCAGATGCATCTGCCTCGTGTGAAACAGATTCTGCAAGCCCTTCAAAGTCGTTTTCGAGCACGGAAACTCTCAGTTCACACTTCGGTTCGGCTTCAATCCGAGTTCCAAGCTGGATTGCAATGTTATATTGGCTTAACCCTAGTTTTCTTTCTACAATCGAGTCAGAATGAGGGTCTATACCCTGTGAATTCTCGGTTGAATCAAACCTGAGACCCCTTGTGGTTCATTGATGGGTTAATCCATGCCTAGTGGGATAAAACTGGTTTCAAGACATGAATTAACCAACCTTAGTGATGGTCTTCGGCTTCTTGACCAATCTCTGAGAAAATGTCAATTTTTGATTAGTACTGTACCCATGTGTGCTACTTGGTTTGATTTGGGTCAGTATTTGGTCAGTCTAGGTTGGCTTAAACCTAGTTTCATTGATTTGCAAGGTTAAAAACTCTCTACATGATGCTAATGTCGGTTCTGGATTGGTTTAACACTTCTGGTTCAAAATTCACAAGCCATATTACCCTCATTACTGGCCCGATGGCAACCTAGGGTGGAAATGTGAAATTTTAACCTAACACTACTTGCCTAATCTAGAATTTGGCACATGTTTATTTGTGCCTCGGTTAATAGAGTTCAAACACTGCAAGTCTCTAATGCCTAAGGGGTTCATCATACCCTCTAGGCTATAAATAGACCAGAATACTGAACATGATTGCAACAATTCAAGCAACTCTCTTGAGCAATCCCACATCCAAAACACTTTAAAGTTTTCTTTCTCTTTTCTAGTTGAATACATAAGTTGAGTTTCCTGTCTTGACAATCTGTGAGATTGGTAATCTTTTTGGAGTCTGTTCTTGCTATTGATAGTGGCATGTGGATCAATAGCTCCTTTAGAGTCCTGCTTTATTGAGGTTCTTATGGTTCCTACAAGGTACACAATTACTCAGTTGCTTAATCTGTGTTTTGTGTATGTATTGGTTGCTTCTTTGGGTCTTGGTGCATTTAACGATGAGTTCATGGTTTTGATAATTGATTTTCGCACTTGCTTGAGTCTCAATTTCCTGCTTGAAATCCCGATTTTGACTATTGATCAAACCATTTCAAGGTAGTAGACGTAAGGTTGTTTGGTCTAAAGTGCCTAGATAACCTGCCTAGTAAGGCTTGTGGTTTGTGCCCTGAGTTTGTGTGATAGATCAAGAAGTCTTAACACTTGATTTCTAGTGACCGAAGTCTTGGTTTGATTTTCTCTGCCAGTGAGTCATACAATGTCTTGAAAGTCTACTTGATTGAATCCTTGTAAGTATTGGTCACATGGTATTCTGGTTTGAAGTGCCATAAGTACATGTACTTGTTATTGTCCATTAAACACAGTAACACTCTTTGTGGTTTTGGTTGTGGACCAATACTTGACTGTCAGTGATCTAGTCAAAGTGATTCTTAGGACATTTTGTGTGATTCTGTGTCCTTGCTTGTCAGTCTCTCATCCCTGGTTCTGTGTTTGATCTGCAGTACTTGTTATTGTCCATTAAACATAGTAACACTCTGTTGAAATAGTGTCCTAAACCCAATCAGGTTGGACCGGACCCGACCGGGTCGGATCATTTCTACTATTTCTTTATGTTTATACATATATTAAATGGATTTTCTGTTATTATATATTTGTTCTTTTAAAGACTCAAATATGAATTATTATATGATGACGTCCTTCCTTAGTATTAAACCGTGATAGAGAAACCATGATAGGCGATTATGGTTGATGAAATCTCTAATCACTTTAATAAGTTTGATACTTAAATGTCTCAGCCGATGTACTATTAAATAGGGCATTGATAGTACAAAACAGACTAGCACGTATTAGATGTCTTCGTCTTTAAGGGTAGGGATAGATCTTGTCTATCGAAGTGTAGACACTTGACCATGACGTGGGCGTGTATTAGAGAACGCGACGTTGGGGATCGACTCACTTACACTGTTAAGTGTCACACTATATGACGGTTGTGTAATTATCCTTAAGACCGGAGTCTACATGGCATCACGGTGTGGATTGTCATTCTTTGACACTTTGGAGGTTTCCCTTAGCCATGGGGCGATCATCCGGTAGTGATTGGGTGTGATACTGAAGCATGCGGAGTATACATGTATGGTCGTCCGGAAATCGCGTACCCTATCAGTATGGGTGAATATCCGAAAGGGCCTTCTTATAAGGAATGTCTTACTCTCGTGAATCTTTGCAAAGTGGAAGTAAACTTCGAGAGAGCATGATATCCAGATTATAAGATACGGTCGTTGATGCTTGACACTCGATAAACGACCGTATGGATATTATTACAGCGATAGGATTATATTTACACGTAACTGTTTCACATGAAAGGTAGTAGTCATTGCATTTGACTCTTCCGATGATTGGGGGTCATGGTGTGTTGCTAGACGCTATCCCGTGATCGTTAGGCACGAAGGGCATTTTCGTAATTTGCACTTTGTGTCTACGGCCAACATATTCGGAAACCTATCGGGTTGCACATATATGAACATCTAGCCGGATTAAAATGCGGTTATAGCGATAACCAAATAAGGAAAAAAATTATCTCGTACTATAAATGTTATAGTGGTAAATTAATATGGTGGTATTTATTTATTATGAATAAATATAATACAATATATTAATTATGTTAATTAATTAAATATACATATTTGTATGTATGTGTCGACTATATATATATGTATGTATGTATTTTTCAAATTAATTAATCATAGTATTATATTAATTAAAGAAAATCTCAATTTCCAAATTAGTGGGAAGGGACGCCAAATTCAAAGTGTATAGGATACATTTGGTTTGTGCAATTTAATTAATAAGATTACCAAAATATTAATATTAGATATTAATTTATTTTGAAAAATAGATTTATGGTAATAAGATAAAGATATATTCAATATAATATATTGTCAATATATATATATTGGAAATATATTTAATATAAGATATTGAATATTAAATGAGATAAATCAATCAAAGAGATTTTCCTTATTTTATTAGGAAAAAGTTCTCTCTCTCCTCAATCTACTACGAAGCTTCTTCCAATCAAATTGGGATCTGGGGCGCCATATATGCCTATATAAAGAGAGGCTTGGCTAGCTCTTTTGTACATCACAATTACAAGTCTTATTTTCTACAAGAAAATTAAGAGAGCTTCTTAGAGAGAGATTAGAGAGAGAAAAAAGGTCGGTCTAGCAACCGGATTTTTCTAGTAGCAATCCATGATGGGATTCCGGCGGGCTGTTCATGTGGATCACGGGTAGAGACCGAACGCTTAGGCGGCTCCGTGCATCGCTACTCTCCTTAGACCGTCAAAGCGTCGATTTTTTAGATCAACCAAGGTAACCACCGTCTACTAGCTTATTTGTTTATTCCTTAAACGAAGTCAATCTTAGGAAAAAGGAAATCAAAATTTTGAATTCCGCTGCGTTCCCGCGTTGATTTCCTAACACTCTCCTTATACTGTGTCTGCAAGTTTCCTGCTATATTGCTTTGCCCTGATGAATCTTGCCTGCTGAATATCTGTTATGTTGAAGCCTAGTCTAAATTTGTACCAACCTGTAATAGCTTTTGCCTTAGATTTTAGGATACTGAACATGTATTATGCTTTCTGTGAGTTCTAGGCTTGATAATATTGTTCTCTGAACTTGATTATCCTTCTTGGAATTTGGCTGATAGTTCAGTCTATATTTTGTTCAGACTTGTTTGATCTTCTTAGTTCAAGTACCTTGATGTGTAATCCTTAATCTGCTTTTGTAATTTGTATTCTGCTGAGTACCTTGCTAAACTGCATACTAGTATGTTGAATTTGTATTTAGTCTGCTGAATTTTGAACTGCCTTGATCTGTAGTCGGTAGTATATTTGATTTGTATCTAAATTGCTGTAACTTGAACTGTATCTTGAACATTTGATTGAATATGCAACAGTTAGTTCATTCTTTCATTTCATTATATCTGTTGTTGTTCTAGTTCTGAGTTTCTTATACACATACATCTGAATTGAACCTACATTTTATTAACACCACACCAAAATCAGTGTTAATCTGTGCTGATCTGTTTTATCAATCAAACTGTAAACTTGACATAGGTTAAACAGTTAATCACTCTAACTTATTTCAAACCCTGCTTCTAGTTTATTTTAATTGTGCTTAGTTGTTGTGTATAAACTCTGATTTGCCTATACAATTTGTCTATTGTGCTTGAACTTTTAAAAAGGCAAAAATTCCCACTGATTCATTCAACCCCCTTCTGAATCAGGTGCACATCGATCCAACAATTGGTATCTGAGCAGGTTACCTAAGTGATCAAGTTTTGATATCTCTCCGTTTGATTGACTGCACCTTAAAATTCCGTTATTTACGCTTAGTCTAGGTCTTTGATTGCAGATTTCTCAATTGATCAAAGTGTTTGCTTTATCAGCCTGCTTCTACCTTCAAAGGGTTCGGATTTAATTTAGATTTCTTTTTGTGTTACATCCCTCATTCATAATCACTTAAATCAAGTCTTTAATAATAATAATAAAAAATTAAATTGTTTAGAAATGTATTACACTCACACATTATTCTTCTGTTAGTTACTTAACTAGATTTTGTGATTCCAAACCATCATATAGAATAATCTCGCATTGTAATCACTACATTGTCTTTTTGAGCATACTATTGCATTGTAACCGCATTCATATAGTTTAGTCTCATTTTTTTTAAAACAAAATATTTCCTTGCAAACTTCCATGGCATCTACCGTGACTCTTAGGGAGGGCTTGTCTTTGGCAATACCCCCATATTTCGATGAGTCAAGGTATATGGAGTGGAAGAACTGATCAATGCGGCTTCACATTAAGTCAATGGACTATCAGCTGTTGTGGATAATTAAAAATGGTCATTTGGTTCCAATGAAATCCGTAAATGAGGTTGGGGTTGTTACTAAGGTTCCCAAGGCTGAACATGAATTCGAGGAAGAGGCTGAACATGAATTCGAGGAAGACGACTTCAAATTGTTGTCTCTAAACTCAAAAGCCATTGATATCCTTGTGAATTCCTTGAGCCCCGGAGAAGCTCGTGCGGTGAACTCATGTAAGTCTGTCAAAGATACTTGGAAGACTCTAGCTAAAAGGCATGAGGGCACTTCCCAAGTTAAGCGTTAAAAAATAAACGGTTTTCTACATGCATTTGAGATGTTTAGGATGGAATCAAATGAATCTAATAAACAAATGGACACTAGATTCAATGATATGGTTAATGCACTAGAATTGTATGGTAAACCCGTCTCGAATGAGGACCAAATCCTCAAGATTCTTCGGAGTCTTCCTCATGAATATGATGCAAATGCGTCACAAAGGCATCGGTATTACACTAATTTTAAATATAAGTCAAATGTCAAACACATCTTACTTTAAATATTTATATTAATTGATTTTTTAAAGCAATTAATTGTTAAATTAAGTGATCAAATACCATATCAAGAAATATGTAACTTTAAACAAAAAAAAGTGTTGAATTAAATGATAAAATGTATTATTAAAAAATTACATTATTCTTTTTTTGAGACTATAAATCACATTATTCTAATCATGAAAATAATTAAACTTGGCTCAGCCTTGTAGAATGTGTGGAATGAGGCCACTGCTGCTATCTAGGTCGATTTTGCCTAATAAATCTCACTACCTCTCCAAAAAAAAACTGCTGCTATCTTGGCCGATTGTGCCTAATAAAATCTCACTACCTCTAAAAAAATACAAGTACAAGTACAAGGAAAAAGACATTTTAAACGTATAATACATAACACTCTCAACAATTAAAATTTGTTAAAACAAATATAAACACACATACATAATTTTTTTGAGGAAAAAGAAACTTTTATTAAATCAAACCCGTACTAGCAGCGGAGATTACATCATGCGGAGGGGCAGTACCTGTAATACTCTACTCCCGACCCCTAGGTCCACTGGGGTCATTCTAGGAGGGGTTGCGAAGCTCTCGCCGCGACTTCATTAACTAGACATTAATTCTCAAAATATTTCAATAAAACTACAATTATATTTACAAATATTCACTAAGTGTTTCAATTATAAAATTACAACAAATAAAATACTATAATTGTAATTAACATAATTTGCAAAGGATGTTCTAAATCCAGATCCATGTCATCGCTTTCATCCTCATTACATCTCTTTCGAACCATTACCTGATTTTATTTATAGAAGAAAAACGAAACAAAACAAAAACACAAAGAAACAAAGAAAACGAGTCGTCAAAGAAAACGCCAGATGATGGTAATGCGTATGAGAGAGTGTTATATGTATATATATTTTTAAAATAAATGTTGTAACAATATATACATTTTCTAGAAATCTTGTTCGAGTGTTTAAAATTTATGTATCAAGTTCAAGTGGAGCAAGCTCGTTCGAGATCCGTCAATTCATCAAGTTCCTTACTGTAGACATTGTACACAAATACAGGTGATTGATTGTCTACCTTATGACTCCCATTTCACCACCTTATATCTACAACAAGTAATTTTTATAGTGAAGTCCGTCCTTCCTGAAAGAATTGTGATCCGTAAATATTTCATTATGCCTGTGTAAAACCAATGCAGCACACAAAGTCCGCAAAACGTTTGTACCACGCCCGAGGAGCCTGTTTAAGGCCATATAAAGACTTGCGAAGATGACAAACATGGTCCGGATAGTTGGGGTCCCGAAAACCCATTGGCTGATACATATATATTGTCTCGTTCAGCTCCCCATGTAAAAATGCATTTTTAACATCCAATTGATGAATTTGCCAATTTTTGGATAAGGCCAAACTCAAAACAACGCGTATCGTAGCCGGTTTCACTACCGGACTAAAAGTCTCACCGCAGTCCACGCCAACCTGTTGAGTCTTCCCATCACCTACAAGACGGGCTTTATGCCTCTCAAACGAACCATCAGAATTATACTTATGAGCAAAAACTCACATTGACCGAATAATATTAACTCCCGGGGGCCGGGGTACCAAATCCCAAGTTCCATTTTTAATAAGCGCGTCAAACTCATCAGTCATGGCCAATTTCCAATTCGGGTCACGTAGTGCCATTAAGGAATTTTTAGGCAGTGGGGACGGTTGGCCTTGAGAGAGAAAGACGTGATCGGAAGTGTATTTGGTATTGGGCTTGAATATTCCACGTTGTCCCCTAGTAAGAGGTCCTGTGGGCGGGACCGGTGGTGGGGGCGGTAGGCTAGGTGAGGAAGGAGGAGATGGCATAGGCTGATCGGCCGAAGATAAGGGAGAGTTTTGGGGGATTGTAGATGATGTAGGTGTTAGATGTAATATCGTCGGATCAATCATAGATTGACCCGATTACGCAGCGGAAGGCATCAGATCTAGATCTAAACGAAACAAAAAACATAAATTTAAGATCTAAATCTACAAGGGGTTTAGAGCCTACCTTTTATGGTGCTTAACTCCAAGATCAAAAAGGCTCCTTGAACACGTGATTAAGCGACCACCGCCTTCCAACGTGTGTCTCCCAAAGAACACCAAGTGGATGGTGTTTCCCGCCGCCGACCTCCTTGATATGCTACCGGAAAAATCCCAAGATTTTTCCAACTCAAACCCTAAGAATAGAGGCCAAATTTTCAGCCAATTTCTCTTGTGAATAGTGACGTGAATAGTGATTGTCAAAAGGCTTGGGAGAACTCTCTTTATATAGGAGAGTAAAACTTAAGCCCCAAGGATTAAATAATTAAGAGATAATTATTACATTAATCCTTTTTCCAAATAAAAGATAAATAAAATAATTATCCCAAACAAATTAGGATAAATCATATTATTATCTAATATTCCATGAATTATCATTTAACAAATAAAAGATAAATCACACATTAAATAATTATCCAAGAAAACTAATTTCCCAATAATTAAATAATATCACAAAATTCATGCGCACCTTTCTCTCAAAAATAAGGTCACGCACCTTTTTTCTATATTTGACCAAAAATTAGGTCAACACACCAATTTGGGCCGAGTCCACGAAAAATGTCTTTTCCGTGTATTTAATTATTTAGTCCAACTAAACAATTAATCCACATATCAAATTAAATAGCCCAATCCACTATTTAATTATAATTGAGGTGCAACGACGAGAAACCTATATGCTATATTAGAGCCACGTCGGGACCATGGACCCATATTCAAGAGTTACAATAAATTAGATAAAATTATTAAATCGATGTAATAATTATATCCAACCTATTAATTCGGGATTACACCACCATAAACCCGAAATTGAACTCTATCGAATATAGATAACTTACACTCAATTTATGAGTCGAAATCGCCCATCGATATAATCATTACATACGGATAAATCCTCCATAGATCGCTCACTTCGATTCGGGATATTTCCGTAAACCCTTCTCGAAACATATTATCCTTATTTACCATTAACCCCTAGTGATCAATTAGTTCATAACCAATATAATATGAATCGGGCCCATCGATCGCTTTCTGTGGTTAACAAATAAGTGAATCGTCTGTCTACTTCCCGAGGAAGGAATGGATTCCATATATGTGATAACACGTACCACTCACTCATTCCGTATCAGAGCCAACGAGAAGTGTTGGACCACATACGCGAAGTGATCCTTACTAACACATCAAACTCTACCCTAGTCTAAGCAGTTTGTCAGTGATCACCTCAGATTCGGGATTAATCCATATATGATCATCTTGTGATTCGATAAGACTTCTCGATCACGGAATTATATCGAGAACTCAAATCAAATCGGTCCAAATTCTATATGATTATCATCATATATAAATGCCCCACTAGTACTCCTATTACCGACAAACCGATAATGATCGTCACACCGTAAAGTGTTGTTCGGGCGCATTAATAGCAAATTAATCTGTAGAGACCCGCATCCGATTAATAAACGCTACGGACTAAGTTAATTTTAAGTATGTTTCACAAACTCAATCCTCGTGTGTATAGCCATACATCGAGTTGTGATTACATAATCAATATACTTAGGTTTTTTCAGAAGGTATACATATTGGCAATAAATGCGAATAAATAAGATGAAATAAATTCATCATTTATTTAAATAAAACAATTACAAATTGTCTTTCGGGCATAAAACCTAACAATCTCCCACTTGCACGAAAGGCAAGTGGATTAATTGTTTTAGAGCACACCCTATATCTATATTACAAAGAATACAACTCCCACTTGCTCTAAAGCAAATAAGTCATGTCCCTAATACCAATAGTTTCCAAATGCCGGTTGAAGACTTCTAACGGCAATGTCTTGGTGAATGGATCAAACAGGTTGTGTCACAGAGGCGATTTTCTTGACGGAAATGTCACCTCTTTGACTATCTCTCCGATTAAATGGTACTTTCACTCGATATGCTTCGACTTGCGGTGACTACGGGTTCCTTCGAATTTGATATGACCCCATTGTTGTCACAATAGAGAGTGATCGGATCGTTGTGATTTGGAGAGACCCTAAACCACTCCGAACTTTCGAGCCAAATCGCTTTCCTTAGCCGCCCTCAGAGGCCGCTTATGTATTCAGCTTCCATAGTAGAATCACCGTGGCCGGATTGCTTGACGCTTCTCCAAATGATCGCACCACCACCAATGGTAAACACCGAGCCTCGAGGTAGATTTGAAATCATCTCTATCTCGATGGAAGTCGAGTCGGTCAGTACCCTGCACATCCAGGTTTGCACCGAATATACCAAAGATATAATTCCTAGTCCTCTTCAAGTACTTTAAGAGGTTCTTTATCGCAATCCAATGCTCATTGCCTGGATTCGACCGATAACGATCGACTAGTCCAACGCCATAACAAATGTCGTCTAGTGCACAAAGATATAGCGCACATAGACTACTACTACCGAAGCATAAGGCACTCTTTGCATAGCTCTCTGTTTCCTCGTGGAGTCCGAGGACTCTGAGTCTTAGAGAGATGGACGCCGTGACGGGTTGGTAGGTAACCCTTCTTTGCGTCCGCCATGCTATATCTAGCCATCACCTTATCAATGTAAGTGGCTTGTGAAAGAGCTAACATCTTGTTCTTACGATCCCGTATTAATTGGATCCCGAGAACATAATTCGCTCTCCCAAATCTTTCATTTGGAATTGGTGGCCAACCAAATTTTAACGTCCGACAACATCCCCTTATCGCTTCCAATCGTGAGAATGTCATCTACGTACAACACTAGAACGCAACCTTATCCTTGATGACTTTCTTGTATACACAAGGTTCATCAGATTTTGTTTGAAATCATATGACTTAATGGTGTCATCAAATCTATGATTCCAAGACCGAGATGCTTGTTTCAACCCATAAATGGATCTCAAAGAACTTGCACACTTTGTGCTCTTGGCCTTCCTCGATGTATCCTTCGTTGTTGTCGATATAGATTTCCTCGCCGAGAAAGCCGTTAAGAAACGCTGCCTTGACATCCATTTGCCGATTTCATAATCTAGGCATGCAAAGAATAGAAAGGAGGATCCGGATGGATTTAAGCATGGCCACGGGAGAAGGTCTCTTCGTAGTCTATACCTCTCTCTGTGTGTAGCCCTTAGCTACAAGCCGTGCTTTAAAGGTTTGCACCTTACCATCAACTCCTCGCTCTCTTGTAGAGCCACTTGCTCCCTATGGGTTTTACTTCCTTCGGGCAATCTACAAGTTTCTGCATGAGTTGAGTACATAGACTCTATCTCTTGATTCATCGCACAACCCATAGATCCTTGTCACGATCCTCCATGGCCTTGCGAAAGGACACTGGATCATCTTCCACACCATCGAGACGGCCACGTCGCCTCGATTGTCCATACCGATTTGGTGGCCGAACCACTCTCTCAAGAGACGTCTGGGTGGATTAGGATTTGGGGTGATCTGTTGCATTCAGAAGTGTTGCCTACAAAGTGACACTAGGTGGCACTTGTGGTCCGACTCGCCGTAAAGTAACTCCTCAAGCACGACTTTACTTGAGGCTTGAAGTCCATCATATATCGATCCTCCAAAACGTGGCGTTAGTGGATACTATTACCTTGTTATCTTCCGGATCGTGAAACAGACCTCCACGTGTTCCTGGGGTAACCAACAAACAGCATATACCTTCGTGACGCTTTTGTAGTTTATTAGTCTTGTCTACCAAAGACACGTGCAGATATCCCCAAATGCGAAGTGATTTAGTCCTTCCGGCCGCCCCTCCACAATTCATAAGGTGTCTTTGTGATGACTTTGACGGTACTACATTCAAAGATGTATACGGCCGCTTTGTGAGCATATCCCCAAAAGGATATCGGTAGCGAGGCGTAGCTCATCATTGATCTGACCATGTCAATCAATGTTCTATTTCTCCTTTCAGCAACTCCATTTTGCTGAGGTGTCCTAGGCGCAGAACGTTGGGAACAGATCCCATGTTCAAGTAGGTAGTCATGAACTCAGATCTAAGTACTTCCTCCGCGATCGAGCGAAGGCATTTCAAGGACTTGCCTAACTGCCTTTCAGCTTCTGCTTGAAATTCCTTAAACTTACCAAAAGCCTCGGATTTTCGATGCAGCAGATAAACATATCCGAACCTCGAGTAGTCGTCGATGAAAGTAACAAAATACTCGAATCCGCTTTCTAGCTTGCACATTCATCGGACCACAAAGGTCCGAATGTACTAACTCTAGAGGTTCTTTGGCCCTATTCCCTTTTGACGAGAAAGGACGCTTAGTCATTTTTCCTCCAGTGCAAGATTCGCAGACGGGCAATGAGTCAACATATAACTCTTTTATGAATCACCCTTAGCCACTGCTTGATTCTTTCCAAGGAAATATGACCTAGCCTAAGGTGCCAAAGATATGTACTATCTTCTTTATGAGAAATTTTTCCTTTTTAGCAGATTTTTTTATGTGCTACTTTAAACATTTCAAAAGATTTAGCAGGAGCTTATGGGTTTAATGAAATACAATCCGCTTTCTAACACAAGAGTACACAAAGTAAAACCATTCTTTGAAATAGTAAACTCATTATTCATAAAAGAAACAGAGTACAACTGATCTTTCAAAGGTATACTTAAATTAAATTTCTACTTAAAATTGAATGAAATAAACATTGTCCAAATGTAAAACTTTATTCCCAAAATGTAAAACCACAGCTCCCACGCTTTTTTTTAAACTAACGCCCGGTGCCGACTCTCATAACTTGAGCTCCTTCCTCTAGCTCCTCAAACAAACTAAGGATCCGTAAAGAAGAACATACATGGTTAGTAGCTCCAGATCCAAAGATCCAATTTGATACATCTTTAGCTACATTAAAAGATTCCAAGACAAGTAATTCAGATTACCTTTCTTATCTTTCCCATTGCTAGCCTTAACCTTCCCATCCTTTACATCTTTGAGATATAATGGGCAATGACGACGCCAAAGGTCTCTATCTCATTGTAAAGAATGACACTTGCCCCTGGGCTTGATGGTGTATTCGGCTTAGCCTTCTTCTTCATAGGTTTAGGCGCCGCGCAGCTTTGTTTCTTATTCTTTTGTTTACCTCGCTGGTTTGACTTAGACGCTTTGGTCGAGACCACATTGGCCTCAGCCTTCTTTTCCTTCTCTTGGGTTTTATCTTTCAAGAAAGACCTCATAGACTTGAGTTCATTGATCAACTCCGTCATGGAAAGGTGAGCCTTAGACATGACGTAGCCGGTCCCGAACGCCAGAAATCGATGTCGAGATTCGAGAATCACCGACACTTGGGTAGCATCGTCTATAATCGCACCACGAGTTGTCAGATCGGTAAAGTAACTAATCATGTTCATCACATGACCAAGAATCGATCGACCCGCCCTCATCTTGGCATTGATGCCTTCCTCACGGCCTCGTGTCTTGCTTGATCGACGGTTTGCCAAACATGGTGGTTAAATGTCGCAAGATTTCGTGCAATGTGATTAAAACCCTCAATCTTGCTCCGAATGACATCCGACATCGAGGCTAAGAAGATGCCTCTTGCCTTATTATTCGCCTCTTGCCATTTTTGATGTTGATCGCAAATGCGTTTAGCGGATTTTGAGGGGGAAGAACACAGGCACTCTCACCAAAACAAACTGTGCATTCTCAAATACGAGCACCACGTTTACGTTATTTTTCCACTTAGTAAAATTGTCGCCATTAAGCTTATCATTCAAGAAAGTTTGAATTTGCGAAGACATGTTGCTGTAAATAAAATGACAGAAACTTAATCAAATATACACTACTATATATTGTTTTAGGAATAATAAACTACAAGAAGTCTATCCTACTATTCCAAGGATTTAACCTCGTGATAAGATCGTCTCGAGAGGTCGATATCGTGATATGACGGTTAAATCGAGACATCTGTCTCTCAATGATTAAGCTTCGAGATCGAACATCTCACGGGAATCGACATCCCGGACATTTAATCATTGATTACCTTCCTTTTCTAGCCTAGATATTTCGAAAATATCCACAAAGAGTGTGACCTACTATATCGATCTCGTGAGTACGCCCGAGTATGCCTACGAGGGGCAAGTCGCTGACCCGGCGAAGTACCGATATCCTATCCTTTCGGAGACCAAGCCTTGAATTTTGATAATGTGAACACCATCCCGTGGGGCCGAAATCAAAGCCGCACGAGGTGTCACCATTCTCACGTGCTTGCATCTATAGTAGAGGCCGTGGGGTTACTGTCGCCTTCCCGCTCCCACTCAATATTTTGAAAAAGTGGTGGGTTTACTAATTACGGTTTTGGCGTTGACAATAAGAAACAATAAATCAAAGTACTCCGAATAGGGTAGGTTATGTAGGCAAGCCTACGCCGCCTTATTCGTTGGAACATATGTGATGATTCAGCCAATCCGGCAGAGAAGCCCGCTTAGCCCGAAGGCTTATCGGCTATGCTAAGTCCTATCGAATCAGCCAGAACGCATATCACACGCGTGGAGGAGTCGATTGAGCGAAGCTCGGTTGAACTCGCCAACCATGGTTAGACCATTTCAACCCATGTACTAAGATTCTCCGATTTCTAAGTTGTCACCCAAAGCGTAATCTCGCTTTTTTGTTTAAGGTGGGTTCACCGAGAAGCCATCACCGAAAAAAGATCAACGATTTATCCAAGTGGGATTCACCGAGAATCCATCACTAAAATCGTAAACGATTGACATAAACCCAGGTCCTCGGTTTTTATAATTAGCTACTTATTATTTAACTACCACATATTAAATTAATAAGCATTCATACTAATTATTCGAGTTATACATGCCTAATTTATTCGAAATAAACTAGCTACATGTATGCATTGGAGTGGAATCATGAAGATGCAAGTCATGGCAATTTTCCGGTTTTAAGCACGTAATCTTGATCAAACACAAAATTATACCGAAAAGTAAACACCGGTAGATGGACCGTTGGTACTTCGACTAACTATTTTCTAAGGAAAAGTAAAACTTATACTATGTCTTCGAGTCTTGATCTTGAATCTTGAACTCGAACGCCGGATCACGAACCACTTAACACCCGAGAGGAGTTGGCATTTTTAATTAAATAAAACCAATTTATTATAATTAATCAATTTTTTTTTTTTTTTTTTTTTTGCCATACAGCAGCCCTTTATAAAAAAAAATTAGGTTACAAAATTTTTTTTTTTTTTTGTGACACAGCCGCAAGCTTTATAGCCCTATACATAGCGCATTTTATAAACAGGACTTATAGCGACGCTTTTCAGCGTCGCAGAAAGTCCTGTAGCAGTTTTTTAAAAAAATTTAAACCGTTTCTCCTCATTCATACCTTGGGTTTCGCCTTGATCTTCATCTTTTCTTCAAGATCTTCATCTTTTCGAGCCCGGAATAATAAAATTACAATAAAAGATGCTACTTTTACATAATTTTCAAAAAAAAAGACATAAAAAAAATACAATTCCTATGCTCAATTGTTACTAAACAAAGGAGCTACAAAATAGATCTACGGGTAAACAATACCAACCCAATCCATCTCTTCAACCACAACATTCAAAACATACATCATGACAAAATTTCGAATTTAAAAAAAAAACGAAATAAAAACACCTAAAACATGCTTTTCCACTCCTAGATCTAAAACTCATATTCTTTGATCGTTAGATCAAAGGCTCTGATACCACTTGTTAGATGTAATATCGTCGGATCAATCATAGATTGACCCGATTACGCAGCGGAATGCATCAGATCTAGATCTAAACGAAACAAAAAACATAAATTTAAGATCTAAATCTACAAGGGGTTTAGGAGCCTACCTTTTATGGTGCTTAACTCCAAGATCAAAAGGCTCCTTGAACACGTGATTAAGCAACCACCGCCTTCCAACGTGTGTCTCCCAAAGAACACCAAGTGGATGGTGTTTCCCGCCGCCGACCTCCTTGATATGCTACCGGAAAAATCCCAAGATTTTTCCAACTCAACCCTAAGAATAGAGGCCAAATTTTCAGCCAATTTCTCTTGTGAATAGTGACGTGAATAGTGATTGTCAAAAGGCAGGAGAACTCTCTTTATATAGGAGAGTAAAACTTAAGCCTCCAATGATTAAATAATTAAGAGATAATTATTACATTAATCCTTTTTCCAAATAAAAGATAAATAAAATAATTATCCCAAACAAATTAGGATAAATCATATTATTATCTAATATTCCATGAATTATCATTTAACAAATAAAAGATAAATCACACATTAAATAATTATCCAAGAAAACTAATTTCCCAATAATTAAATAATATCACAAAATTCATGCGCACCTTTCTCTCAAAAATAAGGTCACGCACCTTTTTCTATATTTGACCAAAAATTAGGTCAACACACCAATTTAAGTAGAAGTCCAATTAAAATGTCTTTTCCGTGTATTTAATTATTTAGTCCAACTAAACAATTAATCCACATATCAAATTAAATAGCCCAATCCACTATTTAATTATAATTGAGGTGCAACGACGACGAAACCTATATGCTTATATTAGGAGCCACGTCGGCACCCATGGACCCATATTCAAGAGAATTTACAATAAATTAGATAAAATTATTCGTCGATGTAATAATTATATCCAACCTATTAATTCCGGGATTACACCACCATAAACCCGAAATTGAACTCTATCGAATATAGATAACTTACACTCAATTTATGAGTCGAAATCGCCCACCGATATAATCATTACATACGGATAAATCCTCCATAGATATTCACTTCGATTCGGGATATTTCCGTAAACCCTTCTCGAACATATTATCCTTATTTACCATTAACCCCTAGTGATCAATTAGTTCATAACCAATATAATATGAACCCGGCCCATCGATCGCTTCTGTGGTTAACAAATAAGTGGAATCTGTCTCGTCTACTTCCCGAGGAAGGAATGGATTCCATATATGCGTGATAACACGCACCACTCACTCATTCCGGAATAGAGCCAACGAGAAGTGTTGGACCACATATCGCGAAGTGATCCTTACTAACACATCAAACTCTACCCTAGTCTAAGCAGCTTGTCGCGTGATCACCTCAGATTTGATTAATCCATATATGATCATCTTGTGATTCGATAAGACTTCTCGATCACGGAATTATATCGAGAACTCAAATCAAATCGGTCCAAATTTCTATATGATTATCATCATATATAAATGCCCCACTAGTACTCCTATTACCGACGAAACGGATAATTGATCACACCGTAAAGTGTTTCGGGCGCATTAATAGCAAATTAATCTAGAGACCCGTGATCCGATTAATAAACGCTACGGACTAAGTTAATTTTAAGTATGTTTCACAAACTCAATCCTCGTGTGTATAGCCATACATCGAATTGTGATTACATAATCAATATACTTAGGGTTTTTCAGAAGTGTATACATATTGGCAATAAATGCGAATAAATAAGATGAAATAAATTCTGTCATTTATTTAAATAAAACAATTACAAATTGTCTTTCGGGCATAAAACCTAAATAAAGAGGGTCGCATGGGTTGGTGGGAGGTCGAAGTCTGGGCGAGATTTACAAAGAGGTGGGCCGCTTGGATGGATCAGAGGCTCGCGATATAAAAGATGGGCTGGGATCATTTAAAAAATCATAAGTGTCTGGCTGCGGTTGATTTAGACGAGAGAAAGGAAACTGAGTCTCGTCAAACACGACATGACGATAAATAATAATTTTATGACTCGACAACTCATAACATTTATAGCCACGGTGATTCGAAGGAAAACCCAAAAACACACAGGGAGAGGAGCGGGCTTGGAGTTTGTGGATAGTATTCGCAGGGAATAAAGGATAACACAAACATCCAAAAGTGCGAATGTGGGAATACGAGGGATCCCGATTGTAAAGAATCTGATGTGGGGAGGCATTTTTTAAGACCTTCGTGGGTAGTATATTAAGTAAATATGTGGCCATTTGTAACGCATGATGCCAGAATGTGGGGGGAACGGATGCATGCAGTAAAAGGGTACGCACAATATTATTAATTGATCGTATCTTCCGTTCAGCTTTGCCATTTTGTGAGGAGGTATGTGGACATGAGAAACGAAACGAAAGGCCAGTAGAGTCACATAGTTTATGAAACGAGTGATTATCAAATTCACGATCATTATCACACTGAAGGTTTTTGATATTAAGGCCAAAATGAGTACGGATATGGGCACTTAAGGTAGTGAAAATGGTAAAAACTTGAAACTTTTTAGCTATGGGGAAAGTCCACAAAAAATTTGAATAATCATCGAGGAATAGCACATAATAACGATGGCCTAACGTACTCACAACTGGAGAAGTCCACAAATCACAATGCAAAATATCAAACGGAGTGTATGTGACAGAATTAGATGCCGTAAACGGCAATTTAATGTGTTTACCAAAAACGCACGACTGACAAACATGAGTCTTTTTGGGCAAATTACATTCAATAAATTTATTTTGAGACAGAGAATGTAAAATAGAATGGCCGGGATGGCCTAAACGATCATGCCACACGGTAGATGCTAGGAGAGCCTGGGAATGTTGCCTGGGAAAACGAGCAGGAAGGACGGGATAAAAATCACTCGAACTGTCACATCTCATTAGGCGATTCCCCGTCTGTATGTCATACACAGAAAAACCACACGGAAGGACATTCGTGAGGGAAAGGGGTGGGTGTGGGGGTGGAATAGAGGCATTACCATGACCACGAATCGGGATTGACTGACCACTACCAACGATAATAGATTTATTGACGCTCGAATTAAAATAGGAGTCGAGATTACCTACCGTAGATGTCATATGGGACGTCACACCGGTATCCATATACCAATTCGGGTCGGGTGGGTTAAGTGCCATTCCTTGAAAAGCTGCATCGAACGCTGTTGGAGTCCAATTCTCACCGCTCGAACCCCAATTTGTTCCCGCCGCAAAAGCCTGCTGTGGAGATGGTGCTGGGCGTGGTCCTAAGACGCCGGCCTGTGGTTGAGCAGGGTGTTGCCATCCCTGTGTCGGGTATGGAGAAGGTGGGTAGCCCCAAGAAGCCTGATACAGCCACCATGGAGGAGGCTGTTGCCATGGAGTGCGCTGACCCGATTGACCGCTGTTCGGACCAGAGTGGTTGCCGGATTGTGGTCCTGATGAGCCACCACCTCGTTGACGACCGCCGCCGCCGGAACCCCCTTGTTTACTGCTGTTTTTCCCTCTTCGATTTTGACTATTTTTCCCCTGCCAGCGGACCCCTGCTGCTGCTGGTCCCGAGGTGGCGGTGTTGGGGAGGAATGACGACCTGCTGCCTGCTGAGCCGCCAGGAGAGCGGTGGACATGGATTCAGCCTTGGCTCTCTCAGAGATGGTGGTTTCCTCCAATGCGAGCTTCGATCGAGCCGTTGCAAAACTCGGTAAGTTCTTCTTGTTTTGCATAACTGTCACAAAGTTTGCGTATGGCTCAGTTAAGCCTTGAAGCATCTTGAGGACGAGGGCGTGGTCCAGTACCGGGGCACCCACATTGAGTAATTGATCCGCCAGAACCTTCAACCTGTTACAATAGGTGTTGGTGGTGGTAAAATCAGCCAAGGTGGTGTTGGTAAACTCTTTGTTCAGATACATTGCCCGGGAATTCTTATTATCATGAAATAGGTTGGCCACGCTTTGCCACGCATTTTCCGCTGAATCGTCGTCTTTGAGAATGGAGGTGAGAATATCGAGTTGTGATGGCATATATCCACTTTGTAACCTCACAGATCGAGCCGTTTCGTAACGGTAAATTTTCCGCTTTTTTTTCATATGCAGCTTTGTCACCTCCTCCGTAGGAGGAATAATGTGTTCCAACACATCATGAACCCGAGCCTGGACCTTGAACAGCGCCGCCCATGATCGGTATTCGCTCGAATCTAAGTCCAAAGTGATGGGGATGAGTGCTTTGACATTGGTAATTGACAAAGCGGGGTGAGATTTGGAGGTATCCCCCATGATGACGCCGGAGAAGATGACGGACGGGAGGGTGGCGTCGCCGGAAAAGAAAGCAGAGATATGCGGAAAAGAGGATTTTTTTTTGTTTTTTTTTTTGTTTTTGTCTGCTCTGATACCATGAAAGAATTGTGATCCGTAAATATTTCATTATGCCTGTGTAAAATATATACACTCAAAATACAATCGTAACCGCTAGCTAAGATTGAGGCTAAAGTCTAGGCTAAAGACTAGGAGCTAGGAGTTATTACATCTTTGACAACTATATTCTATTAAAGGTTACAAATATATATTCTATCACTTCCGACACCCAATCTCCTGGGGCTTCCGGAGAGTCCACTTGCCTCGGACCCAACAACCGCGGTCACAGGCCCAATGCACAGCTAACCCGACTGTGAAATCCTCAGCGGGCCCATCGAGCGAGTACGAGAACGAGAACGAGAACCATGCCGCCAAAGCGGGAACTAGCCATGCCGCCGAAGCGGGAAAGGTACAAGTACAATATACCATGCCGCGCAAAGCGGGAAGTACGGTACCATGCCACCGAGGTGGGACATGCAATGTCATTTGTACAAAAAAAAATTTTGAACAGCCAAGGATTCTCATAAATCAGCAAGATGCTAAAAAAAGTTACAAACTTTGTGTTCATATCATGATTATCATCACCGATCCAAAGCAAAAAATAAAAATAAATGAAGAAAACTACATCCAATCACCACAAGCATAGCAGGTGCATTTTCACACCAAAGAGAGTCATTTTCCAAAAGCATTTCAATCGCAACATGAGACACCAATCCAACGCCCATAATTATGTTGTTGCAATCATCGGATTTGCCTTCCATACTTCCCATTCCGACTTCCGGAGACACTTAGAATTTGATAGCCATGAAAAGGATAATCTCTGTATTTCTAAAAATCGATTACGGATTTAAAACGTGACAATGGAAAATGACCTTGTTTCTATGAATCCAAATTACCCAAGCCGTAACACCAACTATAGCCGACCATAAGCATGAGGCCAAATACGATGCATTTCAGCTTTCATATTGCAAAAGTCGCTAAACGAGAAAGCATTTAGCCCAACAATATTGCACCAACTTAGAATATGAGACCAAATCAATAACGACACATCACACGCAAAAATGTAAGATGGTTAACTGTTTCTTCAAATTTGTAACAAAGCGGGCAAAAGAGTCTTGAATTGAGACTCCACGATTTAATAAGATTTGGCTTTGTGGGAATTCTTTTGAGACTTGCTTTCCACATAACAAGATTCACTTTAGAGGGTAATAACTTATTCCACTTGGCAATCTGTTCATTCGCTGAAAAAGCATAATTGAAAACATCCAACTCGATCTTTTTTCGCAATTGAGCCACCGAGAAAAGTCCATTTGAGCTAAGACTCCATTTCAATTTATCCTTTAAGCCTGCATTTCCACAAACAGAGTTAATTAAATCCTCTAACTCACATACTTCCTCCTCCTCAAAGCCCCTCAACCTCCTCCTCCAAGCCCAAGGAAAAGAACGCCTACCTTCTACCCACTTAACCACACATCCAACTTCTACTCCTTTGAGTAAAGATAGCCTAAAAAGTCTAGGAAAAACCAATTTCAGAGGACCATTGCCCACCCATCTGTCCTCCCAAAATTTTACCCTACTCCCATCTCCCACCACCCAACATTCCGACCCCAACAAATCAACACCATTCCTCTCGACATTTTTAACAAGATTTAACAATACCCTTCCAAACTCCCCACCTCCCAACCGAGCACCATCCACCTCCCAAGCACCCTCAATACCGTATATTGACACAATCACTTTCCTCCACAAAGCATTTTCTTCAGAGAGAAATCTCCACCACCATTTACCAAGTAACGACATATTCTGCACCTTAAGACTACCCACCCCGATGCCCCCTAAAGATTTTGGAGCTTGAATTTTTTCCAAACAACTCATAAATTTTTTTTTTTTTGTGACCCATCCCCGCCCCAAAAAAAAGAAGACCTCACACTTTCCATAAAAGACAACACACATTCAGGAGGCTTGTAGACAGAGAAGAAGAACAACGGAAGAGCGCTTAGAACCGCTTTAATGAGAACCAATCTACCACCCTCTGACAAAGAAGACCACTTCCAAGCACAAAGTTCGCGCTTGAATTTTTGAATAATGCCTTCCCAAGCTTTTATCCTCTTCATGTTTTGCCCCACCCAAAGCCCCAAGTATTTAAAAGGCAAAGAACCTCTCTTACACTTGAGAAAATCCGCCGCCATAAAACTTCCACTTCGGGACCTTTATCCCCGCCAACGAGCTTTTCCCATATTTATTTTCAAACCCGAGATCTTCTCAAAACAAGACAAAAACCTTTTAAGATGCCTAAGATTTTCCATGCACCATTTCCCCATGAATACCGTATCATCAGCATATTGAAGATGTGTTATCAGGATTTGCTCATTTCCAATATGAACCCCAATGTATTTATTTTTTGCAAATGCTTCCTTCATAAGCACGTTTAACCCTTCTGCCGCGATGAGAAAAAGAAAGGGAGATAAAGGGTCTCCCTGTCTTAAACCTCGTTCCAAATTGAACTCCTTAGACGGACTACCCCCCACCAAAACCGAAGCTCTAGCCGAAGATACACATCCTTGAATCCACCTTCTCCATTTAAGACCAAAACCCATATTCTTCAACGTGTTATCAAGAAATGACCAATTTACACAATCAAAAGCTCTTTCAAAATCAACTTTAAAGATAAAACTTTCCTTACAAAATTTGAGTGTATATATTATATTTTGTACAAAATTTGTTTCATCACATATTAACAAAATGTTAATAAATCATTTTTAACAAAATACATATTATTTATCTATATCAATAATATATTAAATTAAAATACTTTAAAAATACTTTAAAAAAAAGCACACACTTATCTTTTATAGAAAATAAAATTGAACTCACGCGTTCAAACCACGCTATTTGATTGTTTAAAAGAAAACAATCGGAACGACGAGTCCATGTACCCTTGTCCACTATTGATCTTAGGAAATTACTTGTTTTGTGTACTATCGAAAGATTCGAAATAGTCTTCTTAATTATCGTACAAAATCCTCTCCTCTCGTATCACAGGAAATGACGACTTCCATATTCAGTGTTTCTTTTCTTTCTCTGTTAACACCTTTGTTTCACTTCCTCACCGGAACCCTTTCAGCTAAATTGCAAATTAAATTATGCATCCAATTCTATTTACAAGCATACAAACTTCATAAAATCATCCTAATTTACTGTTTTTCCAAGGAACCAACAGGGTGACGTACCATCCCAAACTCTTTAGTAACCTTTCTAATTAAAGAGAACAACCTATGTAGAATTTTATCGTGATTCCGACCGAAACTCCGAATTCTATCTCTTCCTAGAAGATAACAAGAAGAAATCATGCTTGTGAGTTTTCAGATGGAACCTTATGCAGTTGTTGATCGATGTCCGATGACAAGCCAGTGACGATCGTTGAGTCTAAGGTGACTCCAACTTAAAGTCGTCGATTAGGAATTCATGGACTTTATAGGAAAATATTTGTGAATGTAATGATGGTGATGCTAATTGTAGAAAATGGTGAATAGAGGAGTCTTTGGTTTAAAACATTGATAACAAAGATGCGAAAGTATTAAATAGAATGGAAGATGATACATTTGACTTAAATTTAAAATTACCTATGTTCAATTTCCTATATAAAATATATATATATATATATATATAGTCTCTAGTTAATACTCTAATTATCAACCCTGAGGTAACGTAAAGACAACTTTACTACATAACAATTTGCAAACCGACGGTTACAAAGTAGAAATTTACCGCTGAGTACATTTGAAATCATATTATATCAGAATATATACGATTATTCAATAATGAGACGACAAGTGTTAATTAACAAAAATTATACTATCATGTTAAATAGATAACAACAATTAAAATAATACACATACTTTTCCCGTCAATCCATAATGATAATAACATAACAGCAATTTAAAACACGAATCAATATGTATTGTATAATAAATTTAAGAGGTAGGTCACCGAAGTATTTCTCCAATTTTGGTCCAAATCTTAGTAATAATAATAAAAATGATGAACTAAGATTTACACTAACATTTACGAATTTATGTTCCCGTTTAAATAATTCTATACTAATAAGTGATATGAATAAAAATTGTGTTTTTATTGCGTAATTGATCGCTATTAAAAATATATATAAATTATTAACTGAAATGTTATTTTTGACAACTATACCCTTCTCATTTTATTTCGTGAAAATTGGGGCATTACAGTACCCCAAACAACACGACCTGTATGCACTAAACCATGCCTGGCTAACAAATGTGCAGAGACATTTTCAGTTCGTTTGACAAACGAAATAAAAGAAAGACCAAAAGATGGAAGTAACGCTAGACAATCACGTGACAAACAGCTGAACAACGAAAAGTCATCTACAGGGTGCAAGAGATCCTGGACACATGACAGACAATCCGTCTCAAAGATAACCGCATAGAGGCCCAGACAAATAGCCTCCTCCGTTGCCAACAGAATCGTTTGCATTTCCAAAACTCCGGACTTATGCCAGGGTCAAAGTGAACCGAGAAAGCAACAACAGTCGAACCAATTGCATCCCTGAAAACCAATCCAACACCAGAACCCAACTCCGTCACCGAGGCATCGATATTACACTAATTTTAAATTTAAGTCAAATGTCAAACACATCTAATTTTAAAATTGTATATTAATTGGTTTTTTTTAAAAAGCAATTAATTGATAAATTAAGTGATCAAATATCATATCAAAAAAAATATGTAACTTGAAACAAAAATGTCAAAAAGGTGTTGAATTAAATGATAAATTGTATTATTAAATAGGGAGATTGAGGGAAAATGACAAAAATAATTACAAAATGAATAAATATGACACACTCTATTTTTTATAGTTACAAAAAGGATAAAAAATTTCAGACGAACAAAAATACCCCTTTAATAGAAGGGACGCGCGCATATGCATATCATTCAGTACTTCCGCCGATTCAGGTTTTTTTTTTCAAACATCCGTAACTTTTGATTTATAACTCCGATCATCGAAATTTTTTCACCAAAATTCATATTTTTTTTGCTCTTTAATTTGAGCCCAAATACGATACCCTTCCCACGTAAATTTTGAAAGCCAAAAAAATATTTGCATTAACCGAAGCGTTTTCCTTATAAACGACCGTAACTTTTGAGTTAGAACACCGATCATCAAAATTGTTTCACCAAAGTTCATATTTTGTTTATCTTCATTTTGAGACCTCATTTGATACCTTTTCGACGTAGTATTTGAAAGCATAATTTAATCGCAGCGTTTACACTAACACAGTATCAGTACACATTATCAGTACACAGTATCAGACTCATTTAAGGCTAAATTCAAGTGACTACTTCAAGTCACACATATCTGGCTTATATAAGGCTTAATTCAAGGGACACAATATCATATAAGGCACACAATATGAGTAATAATATCATATAAGGCACACAATATTAGTACACAGTATCAGGCTCATTTAAGGCTTAATTCAAACGACTACTTTAAGGCACACATATATGTCTCATATAAGACTCATATAAGGCATACAATATCACTAACAGTATCATATAAGGCACACAATATCAGTAACACAATATCAGACTCATATAAGGCTCATTTACGGCTCAATACCAAGTACAAAGCCAACTCAATGGAACTAACATGTTAAAAGTGCTGACAGGATTATCTGCTTACCTATACATGCTTTCATCTTGGCAAGTATTGATCTTTATTCATGAGGAATTAAAGATAAACTCCGGGCACTCAAACTAGTTTCTCCAGCTTACCAATTCCAAAGACTTTTAACAATTGATAACAAGTCATTTCCCGAACAAATGATCCTAATACACTATCATTTCAGCATGGTCCCTTAGTTAGTTCTGTTCCTTTCATATAGAAGTTCAGAACCAAAGCCTTCACAAACAGAAACTAGGAACGATAATCAATCTAACTCAAGTACATATGATAGCAAAGCCTTCAAAAGTTAAAGGAATATAATCATAGACAACTAATATAATATTATTCCAGCTTACATAGCAATACAAGGAAACAGAATATACAAAGATTAGCAGCAAACTCATAAGCCACAACCCCCACTCAACTAAGAACTAATGAAATGTGATTAAAGAACAATTATAGATAAATTCCAATAAAACATATGCCATGCAATTAAACCTTCAAAACCAAGCAGCTGACACAAGATCTAACAACACTGGTGTGATTCCAACATAACATGGCTCGATGATCAAATTCTTGATGATCATAATTCTTTACAGTTTCAGAGTATGGCTCTTGATTCTTTTGTTATGCATTCATTACCTGCAGTTCAATTCCATAAGAATAAAGAGGAATTATGTCTGGATTGCGCGGTTTGTTTAGGGGAGTTTGAAGAAGGAGAATGGCTTAAACACTTGCCTAATTGCTCTCATGTTTTCCATGATGCTTGTATTGAACCGCATCAATGATTCTCAGGCATTTCCAGGCTCCAGCACTTGACAATTAAACGACTCGGGTATATAAAGAGAATCTGAATGACAATTAATAACACAATTTCAAACTCTCAAGAAGAAAGAAGTAAACTGATGAATGGAGTTCAAGCATTGATCTACGACATGGATCCCGATGAAGTACTAAACTGCGATGTCACAGATGCAAAATGGTTCTATGTCAAATCCTTAGCAAGAACTTACTCCGTCGATGAAGGGGTCGCCGGAAAAGCCTTTAACTCCGGTTCTGTTATTTGGCTGACCGGCGTCAACAATTTCAGTTATACAATTGCGAGAGAGTGAAAGAAACTCAAATCCATGGAATAGAAACTTTGGTTTTTGTCCCAATTGATAATGGGGTGTTAGAATTCGGATCAATTGAGTCAATCATCCACAAACAGAGCTTAATCCAAAGTGGGGATCAGCACTTTGAGAATATGCCATCTCTAGCTGGCCGGAAGGAAGTTGGATGCGAAGTCGTTGAGAATGAATACAACACGCTCAAATAAGGGCATATTCGTCCGGTGGAATTTATTTGTCCTTAATACAACTAAAAAATTGAAGTTGGATTAGCACTTAATTAAGTGGAGAAAAGTAGACTATAAACTAATTTTTCCTATTAAAAATCACATTATTCTATTTTTTGGAGACTATAAATCACATTATTCTAATAATATTTAAACTTGGCGAAGGAGGGTTTTAGCCTTGTGGAATGTGTGGTATGAAGCTCAAATTCCCTCCCCCTGCGCCCTGTAACTGATGCTATCTTGGCCAATTGTGCCTAATAAAATCTTACTACCCCTTAAAAAAAGTACATGGAAAAAGACATTTTAAACGAATAATACGTAACACTCTCAGCAATTAAAATTTGTTAAAACAAAGATAAATACACTTACAAAATTAAGTGACTATTGAAGTCGAATGTCAACACTTCTATTTAAATATTTTTCAAAATTTTATATTAATGATATTCAATTATTTGATAAATTAAGTGATTAATTATCATATGGTCATAACCAACAGTGACCAAGATTCGAGTCCCGTTTAGGGCAAAAAAGGGCGCGTGTGTATCTTCCGTTTCCGGAAAAGAAATGATAAATAGTATTATTAAAAATCCCATTTTTTAAGACTATAAATCACATTATTCTAATCATTAAAATAATTAAACTTGTCTTCTTTTTTTCCCCTTTTTCTTTGTCTCCCGCTGGGAGTGGGCGATCAACATAGTTTTTGTAATATTCCGATTTTCGGAAAATGACAGACGTGTCATTTTGCGAAAACGAAATATTGGGTTCGGTTCTTTTTATTCGGAGTTTAATTATTTGGATATTTATGTATATAATTTCGAAAATTATATGTATATATTTAAGGAAATCTAATTTTAGTAAAAATGGGTGATTAAGGAAAATCAGTGATTAGGTAATTTTCTAGATTTTTCCTATTTAAGGAAAAATAAACCTAATCACTCCCTCAAGCTTTTAATCAGATTTTTCTTCCCCAAATTCGAGTTTGATGTGTGTAAGAGCAATAGGAAGAGGCTGAGATACTTTCATCGATATCTGAGTCGATTCTTGATCGTTTTCAGTTTCGAGAGAAGCACCGGAATCGTCGTAAGGAGAGCGTCGTTTCGGTATCAGAAAGTTGGAGCTTTTCTCAAGGTATGAAATTCGAATTACCTGCTGTTTTTGGTGAGTTTGATGGATCAAAAGTCATACCTTTCGTAGATTAATCGTTTGGAATCGTGTGATCGATGTTAATGCAAATTCGGATTGATCATATAGGTTTGTTGCAGAAAAGAGATCGTTCTGCTGCTGTTTTTCCTGAGTTTTGGAGTTTGAACAGCTTGCTTAAGATAAGAGGATCTTCCTACAAGTTAATTTATGGTTTATTAGGTTTTATGTTGAGGTTTGATATGATTTTATGTTAGAAATCATACCTTCATGTTGCCTAAGGATTTGGAGTTGTTAAGGTAGATAAAATTCATGTTTTTCTGCTATTTTTCTGAGTATTTTGATGTTGAACATGTTTGAATTTGAGTAGAGATCGAAAAATTGCATAAAAACGTGTTTAGAGAGTTTTGTGTGCTTAGTGTGCGCACACTGACTAGCTGTGTGTGCACATTTTTAAGGCTGAATGTGGGCGACTGGACAGGGTGTACGACATTCCCTGGAATGTGCACACACCGGGCGGGTGAATGTAAATTTTAGCTGATCGTGCACACATTCCCCTGGAATGTGGGAATGTGGGCACATTGCCCCTGTTTTGATAAATAAGCTATTTTAAGATATGTTTGGGATTTTAAACGTTGTTTCTTGATATAATAACATTAATTAACCATAAACAAGCTTCGACTGAACTTCCGATTCGTTCAGTTAAAACACCGAATGTACTCTTAAAGGGAGTTGAAGTTCGGATCCGTCGGAAGGGCATGAAAGGGCTTGTGCTTTGATGAACTAGAGTTCATCAATGTCTGTGTAATTGATAGGATGTGATGTCTAGTTGTCTAAGTGAGGGAGTAGAGTTGTTAAGGTGAGTTTTATTCTAAAAACATTTAGGCGGCTAGTTAATTCACATTAATAATTACATACGTGTAGATAAAAGCTAAAACGTCATTTATTCTCGGTTAGACACTATTTCATATCGGCGATGTGATACGTTCATAAAAGGTGAACAACGCTACTGGTCTTAAACGGCTGAAGGGTAGTGGAGGAAATTCATCGGACGTATACGCATACCGGGGAGACCCCGGAGCTAATCGGTGCTAATCACCGTTAGTTAGCAAGTATATCTTCAGGCTGATGAACGCCATGCACAAATCCTTTTCAAGAAGGATGTGTTTGATGGAGGACCATCCAAGGAGCTTACAAAAGATCCTTTGAAGATAAGAGATGGACCAGTGACCAGATTCCAAGCCAAAAGGATGAAAGAAGCATTAAATGCGCTTGTTGTTGAGTTGCATGACAAGGCATCAATGGTAGAAGAAGATCCTTTGAAAGAGCCACTATTGGTGAATATAATCCAAGCTCGAGAGGGTCAAAATGATGATTGGGCTATGCTAGAGCAAATTTGGAGTGAACAGAACACAAGTTTCAAGCACAATGGGCTATAATATGGGTTTGGCACCACTTAGCCTACTTTTACTAGTTCTTGGGCTTGTAATTTGTATTTTATTATTTCTTATCATATTATAATAGTCCAATAAGGCCCTCTACACTTTGAATTTCGTGCATGAGGTGTCCATTAGGGTTTAGGGTTCAATCAAATCTTCATCTTATTTTGGTAGATAATCAATCAATCTGATTGGGGATTATTTACTAATTTGTGATTTGAAGATCTTTTTTTTATTTTGGAATTACCTTTTTCTTTATTTCATCTAGACTTAGGAGTTGTCTAGGTTCATTTTATTTTATATTTTCTTATTTTGTTTTCATTTTCTAGAAAATAAAATGCCAACATCCTTAGCCTATATAAAAAGGAGGGGCACACCATATGTATTTGACAAACTTGAATTATAATTATATTGAGAGTTTTCTCTTGGAGTTTTTACAACTTTTATTAAGTGCATTTTAAGTTTGTGAGCATAGCTTAAAGTGTTTCATTGTAGTCTTTGGTTTAAGGATCATTAGAAGGGTCTTGGCTTCTTCATAGCCATTGGTTCTTCTAGTCTCATCCTTGAGTTAAACTACTTTTGCTCAAGTCTTTTCCTTCATCTAATTCTATTTTCCTTTTTATTTCGGGATATTCATTGTATTACTTAGGGTTCTTAACAATTTCATTGTTAGGGGTCCAAGGTATACATCAGTTGGTATCAGAGCAAGGTTCAATCCATTTGTTTTGGTGTTGCTGATTTGACACCCGTTTTGTTTCAATTCGTTTAATACTCATAAAACCTCAAAAAAATCTGAATTTTTTATCACAAATAAATCACCAATAGATCTACATTTTCTCTTTTTATTGTATCTCAAAATTCGAATCAGATCATACCGAAAACTGCATTGCAACACAGAATACTCTGTTCTGAAATTCTGCAGCAGTAGATCTTCTTTCGAATTTCGTTTGAGTGGGTTATCAAATTCCAAATTCATTGAAAATTGGTGGTGTGATAGGAAATTTCCTGTTCTACAACTTTCATCTTTTAAGTTTTTCCATATTCGTTATAGTTTGATCACAATCGGCAAAATAAGTCACTGCTACAACTCTGGAAAATTTTGACAGATTGAGTTAGTTGACAAGAAACGATTTTTTTGTTCAACCTATAAAAGTCCAAAAAAATCTGAATTTTGGGTATCATCTACATAACTCATTATTCTACAAATTTCCTTTTTGCTTCCTGTTGAAATTCGTTTTTGTTTGGGCTGCACGTGCCAATAAGTGCAGGGCTGAATTTCTGGGTAAAATCAGGAAGTTGTCACCGAACTCCAATTGAAGTGCTAATCGTTTAGGCACTGATTAAAAGGTGATAATCTGATCTAATCCAAGTTCTTCAGAGTTTTTTTTGAGTCAAAAAAAAAAAAAAAAAAAAAAAAAAAAAAAAAAAAAAAAAAAAAAAAAAAAAAAAAAAAAAAAGGTCATATAAAGGGTCGATCCACTCAAAAGTGCCCCAAATGCATTACATCTTTGGTCCCTTCCACATCTCTTCCATTATTTTGTCTTTTCTTCTCACTTTTGAATCCATCCTAGCCTTCTCTTCTTGTGATTTGAGGACTAAGGATACAGTGATTCACAGAGCATTGCAAACATATTATTGTGCACTTTTTAATCGTTTAATACTCTAATTGAGAAGAGCGGTAAAAGGCAATTGTGTGGTGAGTCTATAAGAGGGGAGAGAAAAGCCAGAGTGAATTTTCAATCACCCCACAAAGAGCGTAAGTGAGGTTTTATTTTCCCTGTTTATATTTTGTTTGCAAAAAAAAAAAAAAAAAAAAAAAAAATCAAGAAAAATAAAGAGGCCGGACACCGAAAAGTGCCTTATAATTTTATTTATTTTTACTCTTTCTAAAAGAATGTCAAGTGAGAACGGTCAGAAAGTTGAGGCTTCCTCAACTAAGGGAGTAGATTCTAAGTTGTCACTTGAATCTGTCTGTCAACAAGTTAATCGACTAATGGAAGAAATGACTGATATGAAAAACTTGTTAAGGGAATCAAGAGGACAAACTAATGGTCGGAGAGCTGCTAATGCATCGATCACAAACAATGCAAGAAGACGCATTAATTTTGAAACTGAACATGATAATGAACATGAAGTTGATCAGGACCTTGATCCTGATGATATACCAGACGATTATGATGAGTTTACGCTTAATCAGGTGCAGAGGCCAAGAAGGAATAATCATCAAGATGGTATTCGAAACATCAAGATGAAGATTCCTCCTTTCAAGAGGACTAGTAATCCGGAGGAGTATTTAGAATGGGAAAAAAGAGTCGAGTTTGTATTTGATTGTAATAAATATAGCGAGACTCAAAAAGTAAAGTTGGCGGCATTAGAATTTTCTGATTATGCAATGTTCTGGTGGGATCAAATAGTGACAACCAGAAGGAGAATGGGCGATGTTCCAGTTGAGACATGGAGTGAGATGAAAAAAATAATGAAAAAAAGATTTGTACCTAACCATTATCATCGTGAACGTCTTCAAAAATTGCAGGTACTCCGCCAAGGATCCATGACAGTCGATGATTACTACAAGGAAATGGAGGTTTCCATGATCCGTGCCAATGTTGAGGAGGATGAGGAAGCCACAATGGCCGATTCCTTAGTGGGTTGAATAGTGAGATAGCCAACATTGTTGACTTACATCCCTATTACGATCTACAAGGAATGGTGCATATGGCTATTAAAGTTGAAAGTCAACTCAAGAAGAAGAATTCCTTATCCAAAGGGAATTCCTCTCACTTTGACCTTATGCCAAGTCGAAGGGATGCCCCCTAAGACTCTTACTAATGCACCCAAAGGTCAAGAAAAGTCCAAGGAATTGGAAAAAGGTAAGGAACAAAATTTTAATGCTAATCCTTCTAGATCTCGTGATATTGTGTGTTTCAGGTGCAAAGGAAGAGGACATTATTCCAACAATTGTCCAAACCAGTGTGATGATTATACGGGAGATGGCACCTATGAATCGGCAAGTGAGGAGGAGCAAGAGCATGAAAGTGGTAAGGAAGAGGATCAAGACATTACTAATCCAATTGAGGACAACGGGGAACTACTTGTGGTAAGGCGGGCCTTAAGTGTCCAACCAAAGGTAGTGGGTCAAGAGGACCAAAGAGAAAACATCTTTCACACAAGATGTATGGTTAAAGGTAAAATTTGCATGATTATTATTGATAGTGGAAGTTGTGCAAATGTGGTAAGTCAAGAAATGGTAGATAAACTTGGTTTAGAGACTATCAAGCATCCAAACCCGTATAAGCTGCAATGGCTTAATGAGTGTGGGGAGCTTAGAGTTACTAAACAAGTTCTTTTATCTTTTTCTATTCGCAATTATGAGGATCAAATTGTGTGTGATGTGATTCCTATGCATGCTACACATATTTTACTTGGTAGACCCTGGCAATTTGATAAGAAAGCAATTCATGATGGTTTTTTGAATCAATACTCTTTTAAGCATAATAATAGAAAATTGTCTTGACTTCTTTAAATCCAGAGCAAATCCATGAAAGTCAAGTAAAAATGGCTAAATCTAGAAAAGAACATGAATTGAATCTAAAAGAAAAAGCCGTGGTGAGTAGTGTGCAAACTGAGAGTGTTGCGTCTGAGCTTAAGGAAAAGAAGGAAGCATCGAAAGCACTTAAAAATAAACCTAACTTCTTTGCTAAAACAACTCACGTGCATAAGGCAATTCAGGAAAAGCGTCAAGTGTTTGTCATAATATTTAAAGAATGCTTGTTAAGTACGGGTGATATATCCCCATCTATGCCTGGTATGTTTGTTGAGTTGTTGCAGGAATATCAAGACGTGTTTCCAGACGAGGAACCATACGGATTACCACCCTTACGTGGTATTGAACATCGATTGACTTTGTTCCCGGGCGTCATTGCCAAATAGACACGCCTATAGAGCAAGTCCAGAGGAAACAAAGGAAATACAGAGGAGTAAGTGAACTATTGGAAAGGGGTAAGGTGAGGAAAGCACTAGTCCTTGTGCCGTTCTGTCATTTTAGTTCCCAAGAAAACTGGAGAATGGCGTATGTGTATTGATTGTAGAGCAATTAATAAAATCACAATCAAGTATAGATATCCCATTCCTCGGTTGGATGATATGTTGGACGAGTTACATGGTGCTATACTTTTTACTAAAATAGATCTAAAAAGTGGATACCATCAAATAAGAATAAAAGAGGAGACGAATGGAAAACTGCTTTCAAGACCAAGTTTGGTCTATATGAATGGCTAGTTATGCCATTTGGACTCACTAATGCACCGAGTACTTTTATGCGCTTAATGAACCATGTTTTGCGTGAGTATATTGGTAAATTTGTGGTAGTCTATTTTGATGATATTTTGATCTATAGCAAGAGTCAAGATGAGCATTTGCATCATGTACGTGTTGTTTTGGACACACTTAGAAAGGAGTCTTTGTATGCTAATTTTAAAAAGTGTTCATTTTGCATGGATAAAATGGTATTTCTTGGGTTCATTGTTGGAGCCAACGGTATTGAGGTTGACCCTAAAAGGTCAAGGCCATTAAAGAGTGGCCCACGCCTAAAATCACATCAAGTGAGGAGTTTTCATGGCCTAGCTAGTTTCTATGGCGTTTTGTGAAAGATTTGAAGACTATTGCATCTCCTTTAAATGAGTTGGTTAAAAGGAAGTTCCTTTTCATTGGGGAGTAAAACAACAACAAGCTTTTGAACTCTTAAAAGAGAGGTTAACTAGTGCGCTGTCTTAGCATTACCTAATTTTGATTGTGCATTTGAAATTGAATGTGATGCTTCGGGATTGGGATTGGGGAACATTCTTATTCAAAATAATCGTCCCATTGCCTATTTTAGTGAGAAGTTAAAAGCTGCACAATTAAATTACTCCACTTATGATAAAGAGATGTATGCGTTGGTAAGAGCATTGAAAACTTGGCAAAGATTACCTATGGCCCAAAGAATTTGTGATTCACACGGATCACGAATCCTTAAAGTACCTTAAGGGTCAAGGAAGTTAAATAAGAGGCATATGAAGTGGGTAGAATTTATTGAAACATTTCCTTATGTTATCCGGTATAAATGTGGTAAAGAAAATAAAGTAGGCGATGCATTATCTCGAAGGTATACTTTAATCAAGACTTTAGATTCTAAGCGCTTTGGTTTGAAATGATTAAGGAATTGTATCATAATGATGTTGACTTTTCTTCTATACATGTTGCATGTGAGAAATCTGGTTTTAAAGATTTTTATAGGCATGATGGTTATCTTTTTCGTGGTAAACAAATTTGCATACCTAAATGTTCTATAAGAGAGTTGTTGGTAAGTGAAGCTCACGGGGAGGTTTAATGGGTCATTTTGGGATGAATAAAGCGTTAGAAGTCCTAAAAGAACATTTTTATTGGCCTAATATGCGTGTGGATGTTAATAGAATTTGTGATCATTGCATTACATGTAAACATGCTAAATCCAAAACCCACCTCATGGTTTGTATCAACCACTCCCAATTCTAATGAACCTTGGATGATATCTCTATGGATTTTGTTCTTGGTTTACCAAGGTCTAAAAGTGGTAAGGATTCGGTCTTTGTAGTAGTGGGATGATTTTGAAGATGGCACACTTTATTGCTTGCACTAAAACAAATGATGCGACATATATTGCTAATTTATTCTTTAAAGAAGTTGTGCGTTTACATGGAGTTCCACGTACTATTGTGAGTGATCGTGATGTGAAATTTTTGAGTCACTTTTGGAAAGTTTTATGGAGTAAGTTAGGTACTAAATTACTATTTTCTACTACTTGCCACCCCCAAACTGATGGTCAAACTGAAGTGGTTAATAGGACTTTAGGACAATTACTTCGTTCAATAATACATAAGAACCTTAAAAATTGGGAAAATTGTCTTCCTTTTGTTGAGTTTGCGTATAATAGAGTCCCGCATACTGCGACTAAATTTTCACCATTTGAAGTAGTGTATGGCTTTAATCCATTGAGCCCTCTTGATTTAATCCCCATACCTTGTGAAGAAAAAGCAAGCTTGGATGGGAAAAACAAAGCTGAGTCTATTAAAGCATTGCATGAAAAAGTTAAAGCTAATATTGAGAAACGGACTCAGGTTTACTCCAAACAGCACAACAAGGGAAGGAAAGAGGTTTTATTTGAACCCGGTGATTGGGTTTGGTTACATCTTGAAAGGATAGGTTTCTATTAAACGGAGATCCAAGTTGCAACCGAGGAGGAGATGGACCATTTCAAGTTGTGGCAAAAGTGAATAATAATGCCTACAATTTGGATCTACTGGTGAATCCAATGTAAGTGCTACTTTTAATGTTTGGACTTAACCCCATTTGATGCAGGAGATTTGAGGACAAATCCTTTTCAAGAGGGGAGGATGATGGAGGACCATCCAAGGAGCTTACAAAAGATCCTTTGAAGATAAGAGATGGACCAGTGACCAGATTCCAAGCCAAAAGGATGAAAGAAGCATTAAATGCGCTTGTTGTTGAGTTGCATGACAAGGCATCAATGGTAGAAGAAGATCCTTTGAAAGAGCCACTATTGGTGAATATAATCCAAGCTCGAGAGGGTCAAAATGATGATTGGACTATGCTAGAGCAATTTGGAGTGAACAGAACACAAGTTTCAAGCACAATGGGCTATAATATGGGTTTGGCACCACTTAGCCTACTTTTACTAGTTCTTGGGCTTGTAATTTGTATTTTATTATTTCTTATCATATTATAATAGTCCAATAAGGCCCTCTACACTTTGAATTTCGTGCATGAGGTGTCCATTAGGGTTTAGGGTTCAATCAAATCTTTCATCTTATTTTTGGTAGATAATCAATCAATCTGATTGGGGATTATTTACTAATTTGTGATTTGAAGATCTTTTTTTTATTTTGGAATTACCTTTTCTTTATTTCATCTAGACTTAGGAGTTGTCTAGGTTCATTTTTATTTTATATTTTCTTATTTTGTTTTCATTTTCTAGAAAATAAAATGCCAACATCCTTAGCTTTATAAAAGGAGGGGTATGTATGTATTTGATGAACTTGAATTATAATTATATTGAGAGTTTTCTCTTGGAGTTTTTACAACTTTTATTAAGTGCATTTTAAGTTTGTGAGCATAGCTTAAAAAGTGTTTCATTGTAATCTTTGGTTTAAGGATCATTAGAAGGGTCTTGGCTTCTTCATAGCCATTGGTTCTTCTAGTCTCATCCTTGAGTTAAACTACTTTTTCTTTCAAGTCTTTTCCTTCATCTAATTCTATTTTCCTTTTTATTTCGGGATATTCATTGTATTACTTAGGGTTCTTAACAATTTCATTGTTAGGGGTCCAAGGTATACATCAGTGTTGGTAGTTAAATTAATTGGTTGAGATGTGAATGAAAAGTAATTCTGAGGAATTGTAGTAGGGAGTATTATTGGAGTTGTTGTTTTATAGGGGAAGTTTTTGCGTAGTGTGTGTACTACATACACACACACACACATGCGCGATTACGCTCTGGCCCACACGATTTCATTTTGCACTAGCTCGTGTGGTTCGGATCAATCGACGTCGTCGTGTGTACCTACGTAGGTACACACTATACAAAAACTTCACGTTTTATAGGGAGTTGAAAAAGTGAATTTGGAACGGAAAATAAGATAAATAAGGAGTGTGATAGGGAGTACTATTGTGGACAGCCTGAGCATTTCTTCTTTTTTCCCTTTTTAATGTATACTCCCTCTGTTTTTTTTTTATTGTTATTTTTCAGAATTTGATTTGTTATTATTTATCTGTTTTACATTACCAATGCAATATTTATTATTTTTCACTACTACCCAATTAACACGAAATAATCAACATATATTGAGTGTGTATATATTAAAAAAAATCAAAGGACAACTTAGTCATTTTACTCTCTTTTGCATAAACATTAATCATTTTCTTAATTTGTGTAAATCTTTTCTCTGCAACAGATAAAAAAAACAGAGGGAGTAGTATCCTTACATGTATATCTTACTATTAGTAAGACCAAAAAATGGAGCCCTTAAAATGGGCCACGACAGTGTTTGTTTAAAATGTGCTTCTAATTTGTTTGCTCGACAGCTGGCGTTTTCATTTTTTCCCCCCTTTACAGAGACTATTAGTAAGAGTACGTACAATAGCCTAATATTTACCATTGTAATATGCTCTTTTTCACTGAAAGACAATGTGAATATGTGATAACTTTTAATTTTGCACAATAGCTCTTTTTTATCCATTAATATGTTTGCAGTCGTAAACAAGAAAGTGAGTCTGTCCACTGTCCACTTCACCTTCATCAAATAAAATAATCAAAATAATATCAAGGGTAAAAGGCGGCGCTAAGCCCCCTTGTAGTTTGTCATTGAAAACTTTTCTTTCATCGTCGTTTAAAAATATATGGTTCACCCTCTGGGGTTTTAAACAAACCATAAATTTTAAATTCCGGCAAATATAAGAGAATATTCCGTCAGAATATTCCCTTTTTAAATAATATATCATTTTTACCCTCAGTTTTATTTTTTTTTCTTTTTATTTTATTTATTAAATTACCCCTAATTAGAAGGGCCGGCGGAGATGTCGGAGCTGCAAGTTCACTCGCTCCAATAATTGGCCCGCTTGGTCTCTCCCCAAAAAAAATCGGTGAGGACATTGCTTAAGAAACTGCCAAGGACTGGAAGGGTCTGCGTGTGACTGTCAAACTTACTATCCAAAATCGACAGGCGAAGGTCTCTGTCGTCCCCTCCGCTGCTGCATTAGTTATCAAAGCTCTGAAGAAGACGAAGAATATTAAGCACAGTGGAAACATCTCACTCGATGACGTCATTGAGATAGCTAAGATCATGAGAGGCCTCGATCTATGGCTAAGGAATTGGTGCCATCACAAAAAGAGATTCAGGGAACTTGTGTCTCTGTTGGTTGCCTTTGTTGATGGGAAGGACCCTAAGGATTTTGCGAGGAGATTAACGATGGTGACGTTGAGATTCCTGAGGATTAAACGATTGGTGATTCTAGTTTCTCTTTCTTTATCCATTTCTTAATCTTGTTTGGATGTTTTACTTATTTTTTTTTAACTTTTCGAAATTCTCGTTAAAGATCTTACTTTGCTACGGTTAATGACGTGGGTTCTTCCCGTTTTGGTTTAAAAAAAAATTTAATTTGGCAATTACTCAACAACATCGGGAAGCGTAATTTGGTTGTTAGATCCTTATCATTATCGTATTCATCAGATCACCCGAAACAAAGAATATATAGCCGAGACCCGAGAGGTCAGGTATTTATTTATTATGGTAGTAGCTGTAGAGCGCAGAGAATTTAAAGAGAAGAGAGCTTTTGGAAAATTTTATTCTAGATTTGGGTGGTAAGGTAATGGAGGGAGTTGATTACTTGGCTGGTGAGAGGAGGAAGGCTGAGTTCGATGTGGAGGAGATGAAGATCGTCTGGGCTGGTTCTCCCCAAGCCCTTGAGCTTTCCGATCGGATTTCCAAGCTCGTTGCTAATGATCCCGTGAGTTCAAATTTCAAATTTTCAATTTTTGTTTCCTTTCAATTTCGGCCATTTGAAGGTGATAGAGAATTTCAGGTTCTGGGGGTTTCTATTCTCTTGTTTTTTCTGATGGAAAGACTTTTTTGGTATATAAAAGAAAAAGATAAATATTAGACTGAGGGTAATAATAGTATATTATTTAAAAATGGAATATTCTCTTATATTTGCCGGAATTTAGAATTGATGGTTTGTTTAAAACCCCAGGGGGTGAACTATATATTTTTAAACGATGAGGAGGCAAAAGCTTCAATTGACAAACCACATGGGGCAAAAGGTCTTTTACCCTAATATCAACTTATACCTCCTATTTACTGCCCAGAATTTTATCTCATTACAGTAAAATAAAGTTGATATTATAATATATTATAATACTAGTGGCTAACACCGTGCAAGGCACGGTGAATGCCCACTGCAGTATTAATGTTGTATTTTCTTTGTATTGTCTGGTTGATTAGTTGCAGTGAAGGTGTCTCCTTGCACGGTGCAGATTCCTTTGCCTGCTAAAACATTACCACTCCATTCTTTACCTCCCACTCCGGATGCTCCTATAAAATATTAAGTATAAGTAGAAATATTAAATACAGAATACAACAAAAAATGGATCAGCAGATTTGATTAAGGAACAATAATGAATATAGAAAGGGAGAAGAACACAAAAGACTGAATACAATTATAATGTACCTCCTCAATATACCGCAATAGTTCAGCATCTGAAGAAAAGAGCAACATTTGTTTTGCATCTTTAATCGAAAGACTGTTATATGATTTCTCACTGCATCTAGCTATGTCATCCCTATCATGTGTATCAGATTCCAACAAGTTCAAATGTTTAAACACAATTTTGACCTCGTCCTAATCTACTGCATTGCACAGGTACCAGTACGTGGGTACGGATATGACTGTGGATATGGTGTTTTGTCAATCATGCAGTCCTTATTTTTCCAAACTGGTCTTTTAGATTAAAGGTTAACATTTACCTGACGGTCTTTGCCAGAAGATCCATGAAATAAACGTAAGTTTCATGTGGTACTGTCTGCCTGGCACTTAGAACACAGTTGTAAGCTCCTTCCATGAAAGATTGCTCCAAGACAAAAGCATGCCTAATGCAAGGATTTTCGAGTGAACTTGGTGACAGCAAGTCCATTTCTGTGTGAAACTCAGCAATCCTATTTTGTACCTAGAGTCTCAAGAGGTTGAGACCTAGGCTAGGGTATTCTTGAGGAGATTGTGGAAGCCGGTCACTGATCGAGTAAAAAATAATTGTGGTAGTAAGAGCTTGCCAGAATCATAAAATTGAGTAAATATTCAACAGCAAAAGATGTCATATAAAAATATGCGACACATGCTAGCACATGATATAATACCAAATAGTAGCCATTTGTTGCATAGAGTGAAAACACACGAAAGGTCATCATTTGCAAACAAATTATAGGAGGTATTTGCTAACGAACTTTAAGCTGCCTATTTTATATGTACAATGCTTCATCATTAATCAAATGACAACTCGATTAGCAATTTTTGAAATCCGATGCAAACTGACACAAACCAACTACTGGGCCCTTGTAATATGTTTATCTTTTTGGTACATTTCAAGAGTGTCCATCTCAAAACAAATGTAACCATTGAGACTGTGAATTCGGGTGGTTGCACCTACTTATAACCACCAAGTTTCATGCAGACATAAAGCTGAAACAACTAAATGGTAAAATGGTTCATACAGAAATTACCGTGCATCGGTGTAGTATGGTTTAGGCTGGGAAATATCCCTCTCAAAGGCATATTGATCCTCAATCTTCACACTTAATACAACAGCATGCTCATATATATCCCCTGACATTCATAAACCTTCCAAATGTTAAGACTGAATATAGGGTGGAATTTTGGTCAATCATCCAAAAGTACTAATAAAAAGGTAATTGTATAAGTTAGTAAGAAAATCAACCAAACAATGTAGAACTAATAGCAATACCAAACCAACAAGTACTAATTAAAACTTCATAGGTATGCGAAAAATCATAGGCAGGAAAACGCTTTTCATGCTGGCCTCATTTCTCTAAAACTGGGCATTGAAGTGTTATACCCAAAAGATTAGTAGACGTGGAATATGCAGCTGTTAAATTTAACATAGATAGGTTGTGGTAGCTGTCTAATGCAGCAGAGATCTGACCAAGCCAACACAGGACATCAGAATACTGAGGAAAAAAAACATAACACAACTCTTAGCAATCTTCAACAACAGCAGCAGTACCTGAAGATTGTCTTGTGCATAAACATCAACAGCATCAAAGCTTGACGGGGCAGCAAAATGAGGCCTTGTTGCTCCCTTTGTCTCCATGATCCCAACCAAACCTTCACAGCTAACTGGATTGCAGTAGCATCTAACCACTTCATTCCTGAAAGACAGACCACAGCACCACACAACACCAATATTATATTGCAGGGCAATGACAGAGTGATCATGAAAAGAAAAAGTCACAACACATGATACACAGATTCTCTTGCAGCTAAAACTATAATATCAGCACAAGAAACAACTCCAGGGCATTCGTTTCCAAGCTTTGATTTGATAATGTCAATGATGTCATAGCCCTTGAGAGATTCATTTGGTGGAACATCTTTTTCACTTCCTACTCCATCTACTGCATCTAGTAAAACTCATGCATCACAGCCCTATATGACACAGATGAATACCCAAGTTCAGGGCCAATCAAAGGAGTTCAATCATTAGAGAATCTAAGATTACTTTCTCCAAACAACAATGTAATTAGAATCACAGCTCCTAGCATATTGGAATCTGAATTGAAACCAAAAATAAGATGAAAAACCCTGTTATAAAGGAAGAAATCCATTCAATCACACTGGCCTATGAACAAGATAACAACCCCAGATCATAGTACACTATAAATTCAGCAAGAAATTGATTCCAGAGAAGCAGGCCATCAAATGCAGTAGAATTTAATATAACCTAACATTTGACAAGTACAGATAAAGAAACACCCATCATATAGACAAAAAGACAAACAGGTAAAAGGTGAAATGAAGGCAGCAAAGAAACGTAAACTGCAGCACAGGTGTAGTAGAATCTAAGAACACTTTCTCCAAATATAAAAAGTAGTTAACACATGTTATTAGAATTACAGTTCCAAGTATATTCGAATCTGGATTGCAAGCAATCCAAAATGTAAAAACTAAAACGAAAATTCCTGTTTAATTTTTTAAGCCTGCACCAGAGAACAATTGTAATTCCAAATCTAGCTTAAAGTAGAAAGAAACAAAGCATTATCCAAAATTCAAATCGCCATCCAAGAATCATGAAAGAACAAAACATGAGAAAACCAAAATAACAATATAAAACAAAATTAATTGACCTACAGACAACAAGCAGATACAGAATTAAGGACAAATTAAATCAGGAAGGTAAATATCTAGGTACCGTCGATATGCTCCACCGTAACAAATGTCTGCTGCAACCACACAGCTGCCTAAATACAACCTGTTTTGGCTAGTTGTACAGCTGCCTCTACATCAAGAGATCACAAAGGGATATGAGATTAAGAAAACAATTTAGTTTACATGTTTGGATCTGGAACATTAATTAATATGAAAAGGGCATTGATTTGTATACGCGAAAACAAAATAGGATTAATTAAACAGTTAGTTGCCGCCCCAACAGAATCCAGAAGCTCTGATTCTAGAAAAGCCTTTGCTTACTAAATCTGAAAACACCAGTTGTGCATCTTCAAACCCTTTACCCTGAAGAAGAAAATGTGAAAATGTTGTATTAAGTTTTCTTGTACACATTATATACGTGATTCCATTCCTATCATTGGCATGCACTGATAAATTAACATGATTCAAAAAAACCAAATGTTCCGTGTGCTTTTATACATACAAGAATAGGCTTTGGTACAATTGAAGGATATCGACGTATGGATATCGAAGGTACAAACGAGAATAGGCTTTCGAGAATAGGATATCGAGATACATCCAAGTCCTCGACGTATGGATATCGAAGGTACAAGAATAGGCTTTGCTACAATTGAAGAATAGGCGTACAGTACGTTGCCTCAGCCGTCAGAATACACATACCTTAGATGCATCTACTCTGTTATTGTTGCTCATCAGCTCTCCATTAGGTAACAACTTTATTTAATTCTTATATCTTTCATGAAAGTCTTCAAAAACAAAGGTACAAAGAACTCATATATAAACCTTTTTTTTTCATTTTTTCCAAGTACCTACGTTTATTGGGTATAACACAAAAGTTCAATTTTTTTCTCGGGACACCAGAGATAGCAAGAAATAACTAACAATAACACAAACTCAGACGAATTTGAGGAACAAATATTAGCCAACACCAATCAGATTAATAAATGGCAATCACAGTCCTACACCAAGAAGAAAAATCCGTTTTATTAACTCAAAGGAGTGCTTAAACTTAAACTTGTCTAACCCAAGCCCCTAATATAAACCCGCAAAAATCATGTAAGGCCGATTAATTTAATTTTAAGCATGTAATACAGATTTAGATGATCACCTTTAATGCAAGCGATTAAATCTTTTCATACCCACTTAGCATCCTTTCAACCACAAGATAACATTGCAACTCTCAGCACCTAATGACATCTGAAATTTTGAACCCTCTCAAAGATTTTTTCCATCACCAAGAAATGCCGCTTCCTTCATCCATGCTAAATAGATCTCCAGAGATCAGAAAACATTAAAAATGACACATCTTTTAAATGAAATTGACAATGATCAATATCATTTAATGCAAAACAAATTATTTTGAAAAATAGGGGAAATCAAGAAAGGGGGAAAAAAAATGAATATCAAACCTTGAACATCATTGAACTAAACAAAAGATGTTCTCATAAATAGCTATAGCCTCAACAGACATGTAAATTTCATCAAATGCTTAGATGCTAAGATCGATAGGAACGGAGATGTGGAAGCCTTGTGATCAAGAACTACGGTTGCGAAGGGAAAAACATTCCCTTATCTACCATCCGAGTTGTCGCGCCAAGATACTACCAAGTGAACGATTAGATCCATCATCACATTGATATTCACTAAATATGTTAGAAAAACTATGCTTGGAGAAATCACAAGTCGCCGGAGAAGAAAAACAAAATGAAAACCTTGGATAATTTTCAACTAACATGGTCTTCTTCAACCGCAAGAAATGGACACAGTTGAGGGATTTGGCGGAGCAGTTGGATTGAGTGGCCGTTGTAAGTTCTAAGAGAGGGTTAAGTTGGAAGAGTCAAGGGCCCTGTTTGGTTTCAGGTTGGATTGGGGTTGAATTGAGTCATGAAAGGGAAAATAAAATAAAATAATGTAAAGTAATGATTATAAATTTGAAATGTTGTATTGAAATTTATGTTGATAAAAATATGATTGGTGAGAGAAATTTTAATAAAATATTATATTGGTAAAGTAATGGCTGAATAGTGTAGGTGGTGAATAAAATGAATTGATTAATATTATTTTATTTATTGATGGTGAAATGATTGATGAGAGAAATATTAATAAAATTAATAAAATTATAATAAATAAGATAGTAGATGAATAGCTCACAAATTGCCACATCAGCTCCTTTATGTTTTCTTGCGTATCGGTTTAGATGTGAATGTCAATTTCATTCCCCAAATAATAAATACACACCCTAAAAATATTACATACATTCAGCCTTTCATTATCACATTTTTCCGTATTTCAGTAAACACACCTTTTTAAAAGGAAAAAAAAATTGTATACGGTCAACATAACACAATCTTTTCTTAGTGGAACATAACACAATCTAATAAAAAAAACTTACATACGAAAAAACAAAAAATCGAAAAATGACCATGATACATAATAAATATATATACAGAGCATTGTGTTGAGTGTAATGAAAAAAATGAGGTAAGCACAAAAAAAAATTATTATAAAAAAACAAAAACACAACCTATCAGTGAAGAAAATGAGCTAACTATTATATAATCAGTAGACAAATTTTACATTATAGACTTTGACAAAATGGTAAATATCCGACCCCCTGAACTTAAGCTCATCCTAAGTGGTTAGCCAGGTGGGTTTACCCTGGCATCAAGTGTGAGGTCCAGGATTCGATCCCCCTCTTCCTTTCGTTTCGGAAAAAAAAAAATCCGACCCCCAACCCCCGCCCCTCCTAATCAACCCCGGTTGTGCAACAAATATCCTAGTTATTTGACCAAAAAAAAAAACAAGAATGAAGATGCTATATTAATTAAATTGTATAGCTTAATTATAAAGTAGAAAAACGAATGATATCATTACATAGTTAAAAAAATATCATTTTAAACCCGGTGAACGGATGAATCATCGTTAAAAAGAATAATAAGAAAACAAGGGGAAAAAAATGAATATAACGAAGAAAAAAAAAAGCGAAGACCAAAGAAAAAAACCGACACACGCACACAATATATAGAAGTAAAAAAACGAAGATGAGAATGAGACCGAAAAAAGGAAACTAAGAAAACGAAGACGAGAATGAGACCGAAAATAAAAAAGTGAAGATGAAAAAGAATAAAATATTATTCCTTAACTAAAAAAACAAAGACGAGAATGAGACCGAAAAAATGAAACTAACAAAACGAAGACGAGAATGAGACCGAAAAGAGGAAAAATTCGAAAAAAAAAAACCATTGACCAAAGAAAAAAACCAACACACACTATATAGAAGTAAAAAAACGAAGACGAAAAAAATAATCAATACGTAGAAGACCTAAAAACCGATCCCTAAAAACCCGGCGTAGATACACAATATAAAATATATATACATAAAAAGGAAAAAAAAGGAAAAGAACACACACAAACAAACTTAAAATATCAAATATCACGCACATCATGATTAGATTAGAATAGGATATATATATATATATATATATATATATATATATATATATATATAGGAAGGAAAAAAAAACTAAAATGAAAAAAAAAAAAAAAAAACGCCACGTATCGGCATAGGGGAAAGTGCCCCTTGTCTTTGTATTAGATATTAGGATAGTAATAATGGTTGTGTGTTTTTTGATTATTGTAGATGACAATGAGAGAAAGAGAGTCACAATATGGCCATCTAGATATATTTTGTCTTTTGATACAAATAGACATTGTAAAGGGGTTTACTATTGGACGTGCAAGAAATGGTGTCTTTAATACAGAGATCTATGTCTTGTGACGCACGGATCTGACGGATCGACGCCGCGACACGACACGATCTGAGACACTCGGCGACGCTGGCTTAATTGCAAAATTTAAAAACACGACACGTCACCGACACGTTAGATAAACTCTATGAGTATATAGAATAGATATTCGACATTTATATGGTGCCAAAAGAATTTGTGGTTGACTTTCAAAAAATTTCAAATTGTAAAAATTATTGTTTATCACCAAAAAACATATAAATTTGATACGGCGTATTGTTTGTTTAGTTATTAGAGAAATAAAAATCGTGTATTTTGGCGGGACCATTGAAAAAAACTTAAATAAAGAAAAAAAATTCAAAAATGGGTTCATGAGTGTCGGGAACGTCGATTGTCGTGTTTGAAGTACGACGGCGATGTTTGCCGAGCGTGTTAGATATTTAAATTTTAAATAATAATAATTTAATCATCCGACACGTGTCGGGCATGGTGTTGGAGCGTGTTATGTCGTGTCTTATGTTGGACACGACGCACGTCGACCAGATTGAAGTGTCGGTGCATCATAGACAGATATAAATACAGAGGTGCCCCTTACAATTTGAAGTTATTTCCAAAATGCTTGGGTTCAAGAGTGTCGGGAAGTGTTGGTGCCGTGTCGGAAGCGTGTCGGATATTTAAATTTTAAATAATATTAATTTAACCATCCGACACATGCTGGACACGGTGGTAATCGGGTGATATCACTTGGATGCTCTTATAATATTAATTTAACCATCCGACACATGTCGGACACGGTGGTAATCGGGTGATATCACTTGGATGCTCTTACACTAGATATCTTCAGCCCTGCCACGTGTGCTTTTCATCACCAACATTTAATATATTTTATTAGAAATAGAAATTAAACAAAACAAATGCTGAATAAGCCATTTTGTTCTTATCTTTAGTTTCTTCCAAATAACACCAAAAAAACCCTGCCTTTACAACTATTGCTTTGAGAAACGTAAATGGAGCAAAGGATATTTCTATTGTCTGTCCGCCCGTCGCTTAACCTACTGGATAATGTCGATAAATGGCAATACATAAGGTGAGTCGATGGATTTTGGGGATATTAGGGTGCTTTATTAGCTGTTATTGGGGAAAATTTCCACCACAGCCATTATTCAGATCAACTCGTGTCTTGTTCATGAAGGATGCTGTCAATCAAAAAATTGTAATTGTTTACTCATAGTGATGTCAATTATCAACCAAGGATAGGCAATAACCTGTGGTTTCCCAGATTTACCGGATAAAAGCAGATGCATGTTCCATTCCTACCGTGTAAGAGCAAAAAAACAATCATCCTCCACTTCTGACCTATATAGGTAGGTATCATGATTGATTTTCACTCTATTGTCCACTGTGTAATAATATTTTTGCCTGATATTTTTTGCACTGTTTTGGCAGCTCTTTATGGCTTTAAATATCTCAATTGTTGAAAGTTTTTCCTAGATTCACTTCACGGCGAATTCAGGTCTTTTTTCGTTTTCTTTTCTTTAGCCACCAATAATTACTACATTTATGTCTTCTTTCATTATATTCTTCATTAAATGCATGCTGAGGTGAATCCCTTATAAATGATCTTAAGATTTTCATGGTTTTGGTTGCTTTGTCTAGACTTCTTTAATGTTCTTCTTTGACCTGCAACAAACACTCAATCACATTTTTTGTTTGGTTCATGGAGATAATCTGTATGTATAGGTAGTAATAACTGTTGTTGGTTGCTAATTTGCTCTTTATTACCTTCTATAAAAGGACAAATAAGATGGAAGCCATTTTGGGTAGCAATATAGTGTCAGTTCATAATATCAAATGCAAATTCCGTAGTGTTTATAAATGGTTTATTTCTTTCTGTACATATTGCTTTTATGTTTTGCTTTAGTACCTTATGAATGTTGTAAAAGATGAGACTTTTATGTATTCTTCTTCTGCCTTGTAGGTATCATAAAATGTGTCTAGCATTTATAGATTTTAGCCATCTTGTTTGATATGCTTTTTCATTTGCACGGCAGTCACATGAATGATTATTTTGCATGCTTCATGCTTCGTGTATGTACCCCCAATAATTAATACAAACGCAGTGTCTCTTTATTTACAAAACTTGGTGTGTAGTGTGTCATTTATACATTTTCACCTTATGTAACAGGTTTTAGATATTCCATAATGATAAGTGCAAATATAGCTCGCCTTTATGTAGCAGTTCTGCTTTTTAGTGCTTTATATTCTCTTCACTTGCTTAATACCAGCCAGGAGAACTAAGCGTTTGTTGTCTTCTATAGAGAATATCCTCTAGAAATACCCACACCAATAAATATTCCTTCAACAGCCTATTTACTCTTCCATCATTGAAAGGCATTATTTTTTGCTCTTAGTATTTATTGCTGCATTGCATGTATATTGTGTGTGCTTTTAAAGCTGATAACTTCATGTTAAAATAACTTTTAGCAGTTATATCTACTGCTTTATGCTGTTTGTAGTGTCAGATTTCTTAAGATGGTCCGGGAATCCTACCTGGGTGACACTAATGTGCAGTTTTTGCACTTTTAAGGTGTTGCGAGGGTGTTACATTCCCGGCTTTTTAGTGATACATAGTGAAACAAATTCTTTCTGTCTTCTTAGAGTCTCCTTGAAGTAAAAGCTTGTGCTTGTGATAGGAAATAGTTTTACATCTTCTTAACTGTGGTTCTGGTAGAAAATACTTTTATGGACTGCTGCTTTCAGGCTTTTTAGACCCTTTGGTACTGGAAATGTCATGTGGCTTTAAAAGGTTGTATTTTGGTTGTGGTAGGAAATAGTGTTACACAGCTTTTGTTGTGGTTGTTGTAGGAAATAATAGTACAGAGTGTTACATTGAAACTTTTTAGGCATTTTGAATGTATTTATGCCTCTTTTTCATGTACAGAAGAGAGGAAACAGTATTGTATTTCTTGCTGCTACAAATCTCTGTGTTGCTTTTAAAAAAAATGGGTTCAGAATGCAAAACAGTCTTACCCTTTTTTGCCTGCAATGAAGAAACAATTTAGTTGTGTGCTTCTACCTGCTTCCTATCGTTTTACCTGCATTTCCATAGATTTTTTTTAGGCTTTGCTTGTATATGTATACTGATTTACTTCACTATGTCTCATTTGCATTTAGAGACTTTGTGCAGGTTAGAGCACTGGACTTTGTACCTTAAGCTTAATGAGTATGGATGCCCTCAAGTAATGTGTTCATATATTGACCCCTTGACTTGTAGCTATGCTACCAAACTGCTTCAGTTTTTATGTGTTGTTGTTTGTTTGTGTTGCTTGACCTACTATCTATTTCATCCTATGTTTTGTGTGTGTTTCCATTTTCAAGTAGTTTGTTTATGAGCCTGCGTTGGTTACAAAATATTATAGGTAGATCTATATAACTGGCATATAACTGACAGTGCTTGTTGTGTTAAAATTGGAAAAACATAGTACTTGCTGCATGGGTGATGCAGGGTCTTTCTTTCAGTCTATGATGAGCGAAAAGTATTTATCTGCTTCTAAGGCATATAGGCATAATGCAAAAAATAGTTTACCATACCGTAACTATGTGCTAGTTGACATGAAGGTAATGCATGAAATGTGTTCTTGTTGTGTAGTAATAAGAATGAACTTACTCTTGGTTTTTTTTCTGCTCTTATATGCAAACAGGGTACTAGAATTGAAGCTGTCACTTTTGGTGCAAATGCGGCTGCTCTTGGAAAGATCTTGTTCCCATTTAGACACTATTATGTGTCTAATGCTGGTTTAAGGCCATTGGATGAGAGATACAGGGTTGGGGAATATAATTATACCTGGACGTTGACTCACCGAACTCCGATGCAACCAAAGGCAGAAACAATTCCTTACAATTTTCCATGCACTTTTGAGTTCACAAGGTTGTCGGATATGTCCAAATTTCTTTGATAAAGACTTGTCGATGGGTATTCCTCTTCTTTTTTAAAAGAACATTCCCTGCTTTTTTAATTTTCTTAAAGCCACGAAACTTTATTTGTTGTTGGTAGTGTATAGTATAATAAAACATATTGAAAAACATAAAACACAACATCTATACTACGATAATGCGAGTAAAATATTGTTCGTTACATATTTCTGCATAAATTTAATACAATACAAACAACTCATTTAGTTCACAAATCGTTGATTTTAGCATCTTTTTAGTGTTGCGTATACTGTTGTTCTGGCAAATTAGAGCCACCATTTACAGTTGCTTGAAGCTTTATAGTGTATGCGGTTGATTCAGGAACATCACTCAATGCGTATGCTTCAATTGTGGTGTAATTGTAACACACAAAAAACATCAAGATGTATAGTAAACATAGCACTTGTACAAAGTTTGCATCACCAAAAGTAAGAACAGAATACTTTAGTGCTTGTACAACCCTTTTTTATGGTCCCAGTAATAGAACTTCTTTTGTCACTTTTTTGTCATGTAATACGACTGTTGTTACTCATTTGATATATTTGGTATTCAATGCCATAGTGACACTAATGCTTCATGTTCTTTCTTACACATACAACATTTAAGGCATTGGTTATTCACACACATGATGTTATAGGATCTGGAGAGTCAACAACAAGAGATTATGTCATCATTAATGAAGAGTAAGTACTATAATTTATTTACGAAATATTAACTTACGAAGTAGGTAGTTCGAGAAAAAATTCAACGGACTTTTATGCTTGTATTTTCCACTGTTGCGGGAAAATACCAATTATGATGTGGTTATGAACTGATTGGTTGGACAATTATGCAGTACAAGTTTCTTCAAAGTATCCTGAGCCCACAATAATTGTAGGCCTGAATATGAAGGCGACTACTCATAATGGTAATTGATGTGCAATGTTCCTTTTATAATGCTTACGGTGTAAGCTGTATTTTGAAAAAGGGAATAAAGAAAAAAAAAAACTCTTATGGTTTTTTTAGGACTATCACTGATGACGGGTTGGTCTGGCTACATTATGGTGAATCCACCTTTGGCAGAAAATCAAGCTCTGCTTCAGTGGTTAGTATAAATGTCGATTTGTTTTCCACGCACTCGTGTCATCATGAGCGAGTTTTTGATGCTCGCTTTCGTCCGGCCTGGACCTATTGCGGTATATTATGAAAATAAAAAGGAAATTCAACAGCTGATTCATTCCAAGGATTATAAGAATGCCCATATTCCTCCACCAATTGATGAGACTGCCATTGTCGGTGTAGGCAATGTGATTTCTTCTATTGAAGTAGTAAGCAACGTTTAACTTATGATATGCGTACTTTAAATCAACGTTCATTATGATTAATGTTGTTACTCTTTACGTACAGCTTAAGACTGCTTGGGTTTCTGTAAGGATAGAACTAATGCCAGCACATGAATCATTGTGGTACAGTGTTTGTGGTGGCTGTAATAAATCGATCACAGCAGTAGTTGGTGAGAATCTTTACATCAATGCCTGTGCTGAAGAGAAAGAAGTTATACCGCGGTAAGGACGTAAAATTGTTGTATTTGTTACACACTCACATCTTTAGAAATTAAATTGAAACTACTAATGTGGTCCTTTTCTACTACTATAAAGCCGCCACATGGAGGTTTTCTTAATCGATGATCTTGGGACACTTGTTGCCACGTTGTTCTTCTTGGATCTTTGAGAAGATGACGAATTTTACTGAGTCTAGATCAAAGCAAAGACAAGATGAGGTAATTATGTGACTACAAACATTTATTCTTGTGCATAAAAAAATTATTGACTTGTTCTCTTATTTTTAGTCTTTTACTTTCTTGTCCCAAAATTCGATTTACCATGGTCAAGAGATCGGACATCATATTATATCTTTAGGGTTCTCTTTATTAGTTGGTTTCAAGCGTTTAGGACCAAACATGTAATATTAGGCAGTTAGTGCATGGAAAAAAATTTATTCAATTGTAGTCTTATTATTTTTTTAGAATTTCTTTTCTTGTTATATACAAATTATTTGTCCAGCATGTGGATGTGGTTTGCTGCTCACTTTGGTGTTTAAGGAAGAAAAAAATGGCTCTTTAATGAACCATCTGATCTCATTCTCTAATTTCTAGACCAAAGTAACAGGAACCTTAAAGCACTGCATGATGAACGTAGGTATAGCCCGGAGAACTGACTTAATGAATACCTTTTTCCCAGCTGGCGATAGTAAAATGTCCTTCTGGACAACTTCTTCCAGATTTTATCGTTTAGATATCCGAACACCTGGCGCTTATTCCGCCCTGTCAAGTACGGCATCCCCAAATACTTTCCCGTGCCATCCCCCAACGGCACCTGGAGCAAATCAGAGATGATCTCGCGCCTCTCCAAAGGGATGGCATCCATTAAAAAATAAACTCGACTTATGGAAATTAATAGCTTTTCTTGAAAGCGAGCCATACCTGAGAAAAAGATCCATCAGTGCCTCAGCTGCCCCATCTAGAAGCTCAAAAAAGACCATACAGTCATCCGTAAACTAGAGATGCGAAACCGACACCACCGACTCCCTCCCAAACTGTATGCCGCGAAAGGCCCATCTGTTAACTTAGTCATTAAGTAATGCCGTGAATCCCTCCGCATAAATGATGAACATAAATGGCGATAAAGGACCCCCTGCCTGATCCCTATGTTGGAATGATTAGCCTACTCGGCCTGCCATTTATCAACACCCTATATGAAGCGGATGTGACACATCTATGTATCAAACCCAATAATAAAGGCGGGAACCGCATCCTCCCCATCACATCCCAAAGATACTGCCACTCCACCCCATCAAAGGTCTTTGCTATATCCAACTTCAGAGCCGCATGGTTGTGGCATCCATGCGCTCAAGCCTTCAAGGAAAAGAAGGACTCAAAAGCCACAATCGCATTATCTGTAATCAGCCTCCCTGAGATAAAAGCACTATGGTTTCCATAAACCACGTCCCCAATCACATTCTTCAGCCGGTTAATGATCACTCGAAAGATCAGCTTGTAGGTCGAATTATATAGAGAAATTGGCCTGAACTCCGCCATAACGTTGGGCGTAGCCACCTTTGGAATAAGGGAGATGTAAGTCTCGTTTAGCCGCCCCAAATCCGCACCATTATTTAGAACATTCATGACCACATGCAGAACACTTTCTCTCACAATACTCAAGTATTTCTACAAGAAAACAACATGCATACCGTCCGGCCCTGGCGACTTTCGCCCAGGTAGCTGCTTTAAGGCAGCCACAACCTCATCCCTCGTAAACGGCTCCCTTAAGTATTGTTGCTGGCTATCCGCCAGCTTTGCATACTATAAGTCATCAAGGTCTGTGTCGGCACCATTAGACGAGTATATAGTGCGAAAATAATTTACTGCCACCCTCTCCATATGTGCTTGTTCCTCCGCGGCTCCCCATGCTCATTATGCAGCACGTGAATCGAATTTCGGACCCTCCACGAATTGGCCTTGTGGTGAAAATACCTCGTGTTCTTATCCATAGAAGCAAGACACTCGGTTCTACCCCGTTGACGCCAATATTTCTCTTCCATAGTCTGCCAGTCCGTAATCTGCTGAATCAAAATTCTTTCCTGCTGTACCGTAGGAGATGGAGACTCCCGTAAAAGGCGTAGTTCCTCTGCTTTTCAGAAATGCGCTTGCCAAGATGGCCATGTCTCTGCGAACTCCACGCCTTTAAATCCCGGCGAACCCGTACAACATGATTAACAAGAGATGAGGGTCCCCCAACAACGCCCTGCTGCCAAGTGGACCGAAAAAGCTCCTCGAAGTCCTGATCCTTAATCCAAAAGGGATCATAGCGTGGCAAGAGGACTCATTTCACTGGCGCCTTATGAAACGGGTGGCAAGGAGCATTTCACTGGCCCCTTATGAAACGGGTTATCTGCAGAAATCAAAATAAGGACATGATCCGACCGCGAACTGGACAAATGATGAACGGTATGGCACACGTTAATTGATACTTTTGTTTGCTTGGTAATGCATGCTAACTGAAATTTTGTTTAGGAAATACACCTCATATTTTATTTTTTTCTAAATATGTACGAAATTGATTCATTGTTGTCAAACCCAAAGCTATTAACAGTGTATATCAATGTTCGAACATAATGCATGTGCACTACTGATTTTTTTTTTCCTTCTCCTGAAAACGAAAGATTTTATTTTTTTCCCTAATGGAGTCTGAACATTGGTTTCAATGAGACGTTATAGTCCGATGCACCTTGTGCGAAATGAAAGATTTTCATACGCACTACTGGTTGATTAATTTAAAGAAGAATAAAGGATAATAACAGTTTTTAAAATATTTTTGAGTAACAGGACAACAACATATTTTTATAAAGAGAATGACAACTTTTATATTTTTATAGTCTGAAGGACAAAACAAAACAAAAAAAAGAGTTAAAAAATTAAATTAAAAAAAAAAGGTCACGCCTGCTGCTGGGAGCTTTTTCTGTTTTTTTTTTCTTTCCTCCCTGATTTTTAACTATTCATATTTTTTTTATCTAGATCATCAAACGTGATGAAAATTGCACTGATTTTTTTTTATTTTTTTATGCTCTTCATTTTTAGATTTAGTTCGATATAATTACGTCGTTTTTTTAGTAAAATTCATCTCATTAAATTCACTCGGTGAATTCGATGAGATGATAATTTCGAACAATAATTAATTTCGATGAGGATTTTTGAAACCAGCCGGAATATGTTGAATGTAGTGCCCAAAATAAAAGCGTGAAAAAAATAAAAAAATTGGTGAAAGACTTTTCGAATTTGAAGTTGTAGGTTGAAAGATATGATTGTTTAAAAAATATGCATGAGAGAGAATATGTTGGGTTTTTTTATTTTTATTTTTTTGGAAATGGCGCCAGAAAATATAAAAAAAAATAAAAATAGTTTTGTCTTTATACAAAAATTTCAAAATGTTGTCCTTCTCCCTAAGTGACGAAATGTTTGTGTCCTTCTCCCTCATTCCCCCTTAATTTAATTCAAAACAAAGTTAGGAAGCACTTCCTTAAAAGAACTACCACATATAGTAGTATTATCTGGAAAAAAAAACCAAAAAACTAAAAATAAAATAAAGAAATAAATAAAAAATGTCATATACCAGTAAATAACTGTGTGCAAGTATAAAAAATAAAAATGAAAAGCTTCACAATTGATTAACAGCTGAAACCCATGTAATACAGGCCTCCTCCTCCCATTCTACTGCCATGAAAACCAAACATCTGAACTTAGAGACCATGGAACAAAAAATTACAATAATTAAGCGTATGAAAGATATACAGGAGCACATTAATACTCCTTTACATCACTGAATATATTGGAATAGTGCTTGAACCTACTTGGATAACATCCAGACAAATACAAGCAAGTCGATGGGCAATGACACAACACGTACATACGTCGTGGTGGTATATGAGTATGAATATATCTAGACAAACCAGTTACATTACACACGAAACCTTTATATTCCGGCATTACATCACACAGCCCCCGAGGCTAACAAACCACCCAGAAGATAACCCCAAGTGAATAATAGAAGATAAACAAGGCCGAGTCCATGACAGGTTACTTTTTCAAGTTCAAAGGGCGAAGAGCATTAGATTTCAGTCAGAATTGCGCACTGAGAGGTCTGTTTTGAATAACAGAGTGAAGTCGGTGTTTCCTCAGGTTTCTCCTCCGCTGACTGTTTCCCCTGCCAATTTGCATATCGTGAATTGCATAAATTTAGCATTTCACAGCCATAAACTTTTCGATAGAAGACAAATTCCATGCAAGCTTTGTGAATGGGTGATACAAACAAAGAGCAGAAAACTTAGACCTGGCTTTCACATTTTTACTCCAGACAAATGCCGCAAAAGATTCAAAAGTTGTTAGCTTAAAGAAGGATGGTAAAACTTCTGAGTACCAGTGATTCTACTTACCAGTACTGGTTAAGTAACATGAAAGAGTCGGTGGCTACTCGTGTTCCATCATCATTTCGGTTCCAATGGTACAAAGCATGCGTCCTATTCATTATTTCAAATGTTGAATGGCCATAGCTTGCTTCACGAAAAGCAGAATATTCTGGCTGTGGATCTCTAAAACTAGACGAAACAAAACAAGAAAATCATGGTTACTGTAAAAATCACAAAAATAGAAGCCCCAATGGATTGCTCCATACACTAAAGCTGAGATATTTAAGTATTCAGCAGCAGGAAGATGATACCTTCCAGCAAGACCTTCCTGATTTCCTCCATCTCCAACAGTTATGTATATAGGAGCTGAGTTGTCAGGTACAGGATAACGATCTCCACTTGAGACTTTGTAGTGTATATTTGAGATACGATACTGCAATCACAAAGTGATACGAAATTCAGCGGAATAGGATTGTCATACTCTTATAAAACATGGCAACATGCATGATAAAGTCACGAGAGAGTGCAAACTTAGATCAAGTAATGAATTATCTTTATCGAGAATTGTCAGCAGACACCATTACAATGTTCTTACAACTGTTGAGGCAGTTAGCACCATAATTTGTTAATATTTAACATTAAATAAATAAATGTTCCCCGTTTTGCTTGTTTGTCACGAAAACTTATTCTTTTGGGAAATCTTGATTCCTTAATCAAATATTCTGTTATGTATAACAAAAAAAGGAAGCAGCTATTCTAATTTGCCAGTGGTAATCAAGAGCTCAAGGAATGAAACGAACCGATCTTTCATAAGCATGGACATGCCCTGCGAAGACTACGTCAACTTGGTGTTTCACAAACCAACGCTCAAAGACAGCTCTCATACTTTCTCCTTCCATGAAGTGTGCAGCATTACTGTTGTAGATGGGCACGTGCATCAAAACAATAAGCCATGGAGTCTTCTTCCTATCAATCCTTTTAAACTCTTCTTTTAGCCACCTCCATTGAGGTGTATATTTCACTGCAGTGGAATGGGAGAGGGAATGCCACATCAGCAATTCCAGAATTTGAAATTCATGACACCGACACACAGATCTTGCACAAAAAGATCTCACACAGGTGGAAAGATCCTTTATTCACACAAATCACCAGGTATGACAGATACAACACTGTACCAGTCGCATCATACTTATGACAACTATGTTGCATCACCGTCATCAAGAAATTTCAACACACAGATCTAAGCATAACATTAAGCTAACATCATGTGTAAGTCCCATTACTTCCATAAGTGTAGGGTGCCTATCTTAGGATGTGTTCTTGTTATCAATCATAACCATATCAACTTTACAACAAAAAATCATGAGTCCATTTAAGAAAATACAATATTGCCATGCATTTCATATTAACAAGCTAAATTAGGTGCTACTTTATTTTGAAGCAACAGCTAGTCCACCTCACATTCTGCACGACTAGTATCACGGACACAACTGAATTAATTAAAATTTAAAAATAAAGGGGGAAAAAGCAACTGCATTGGTAAGAATATGAGGTTTATACTTAAAGGGGAAAAAAGCAAGAGCAAAACAAAATTACCAAATGGGGAATAGCTAGACAGGACAATTATGTGAGCTGATGCCCTCCTGATGGCGTACCAAAGAGGATTTGTGCTGTTGGAGGCTGAATAAGGCGTAGGGTATCTATAAAGATATGATTTGAAGGGAGTCACTTCCCCCTAAATGCAAAAAGGAGAACTCACTTAATAATCCAAACATAAAATATGTAAATAAACCAATAATTGACCCCAGCCATGACATGCAACATATGATGCCATCCAATTATTATAAATCATCGACTCCGTATCAGATCATATCAAAGTCCAAAAAAGAATTTAACAAAGCAGTTTCACCATAGGGCGTGAATATCAAATAACAGGAACATATTTTTATTTGCATCTCCTATAAAATTTTGGAGTTTAATTTCTTCTTCATAGTTTTCTCAAGTTTCAGATTGGGCTTACCTGAGAGATTGTACGGGTTTACACAGCAAATTTCTCAATGAAAAAAATGAACTCTATTTCGTGCAGTTAACAAGTACATGGATTGTTATGAGATCAAAACTTGTACTTTTCCGGTACTTGGATAATACTTAAACGTCACAGGTAAGCACCAAAGGTTTAAGCATCTATATAGATAACTTTTCCCCATTCATAAGGAACACTAGGTGCAAGAGAAAACCATGACAGGAAAAAGCCTCAATACAATCATTGAAAACATAACAATAAAACATTAGACAATAATATAAAGTTTTAAGGTTTCCACTACCAAAGAATGAGCCTTAAATTTCAATACAGCAGGAAAATACAAAGGCAAAACAACTAGACTTAACAGGAAAAAAACGTATTACTGTACCATATAAGGAAAATAATCTATTTCATGATTCCCAGCACACCACATCCATGGCTGATATGCTGCACTCTGCTCAATGAGACGGCCCCAAAAATCCCAACGAATACCGACATCATTGTATTGATATCTATCAGCATATGAAAGATCACCAACAAAAAGGACAGCTTGAGCGCCGCTCTGCATGTAATGCTTGATGGTGGATAGAGAATTAAATGTTTGACCTAAATCACCTAAACAAGAAGAGAAGATAAATGAGTTATAGAGAGGAAACTTTGAAGAAGTCTACACTCTGCATAATGAAAGTTTCAGCGACAGTGTTTGACCCTTCACAAAACTAAGCAATTTTACAAGAAACCATCTCATTAAACATTCAGCATCCTCAGGGGCAGCTCATCTATGATTAGTGGATATGGCCGTCTACAAGTCAAGATGTCCACAAATAATTTCAAGCAAAAAAACAAAGAGGAATATCATAGGATTATATGCCAGCATCAGCCTGCTTGCGATTCTATGCACTTCCCGTCAGCCATAAGCACAAAATCTTACAACAGTCCTTCTCATAAAAAAATGTTAACATCTTACTTTCGTAACAGAAACCCAAGGAAATATTTGGACACATCTAGGTGGGACAGAAGAAGATACTACATTAACATTAGATTAGTGATCATGATTTATTGAGTGTTGGCTCATTGGAAGATAGACTATTAGACTCGAGCCTTGCTAGCCTATAGAATCCTTTTTGTCTATTTAGAAGAAAGACCAGTATCTAGCTGGTGATCAGGGAAATTAAATTGCAAGATATACTAATATGACAAGCCTTCAACGCATAAGTGAACAAAATAATTACTCACCGATGATTCCAAATTTGTAGGAGGCATCTGGGTCAATTTTCGGAGGCGTCTGAAACCAAAACCTACGAGCAGAATCGCCATCGCCAATCTCATAGTAATATTTCTTGTCGTACTAAAAATGCAAGCAAATGCAAGCAAACAGACTGTCAGCTTTCGATGATGTGACGAAACAAAAAGTTCAGAATTATTTTGTAAGAATACCCGTCATCAACCACATATTTAGTGATGTAACACCTCACAAATTGCCACATCCGAAAAAATAACTGTAATATTCTTTTGATAAACAAACATGTAGACAAAAACATTTTCCACCTCTTACTACAGTCAAATATTTAAATGCCTCACTCCTAGTCAAATTTTGTTAATCCAATTCAAATCCCCTACACTGGTCTAGAGAAAGACAAATATTAAGATTATTAATAACTAGCTAGACTTCTATACTGTATTCTATAATATGCCAGCACGAAGTCAATTTCCACTCAGACAAAAACAGAAAGCCACTGCTTGGCTTGTCAAATTTGAACTTACACATGTAACAGCAAAAGAAGAAAAGGATAGGCACGGAGGATCATAGTTACATCTGTAGTAGAATTTCATGAAACAGTAGAATGACATGTATCTATTTTATTAACTATTATCATAAATACCTTAATGCATTTGTACAGATATCATGTAGTCCTATTGAATAGCATGCTCAACGGCCCTTTTTCCCCCAAAAGAAAAATAGAACAATTATAGGTACCTCAAGGTCACCAACAAGACACTCGTGAATGTAGCCAGACTTGTATTCGTAAAACGTGTAGTTTTTCATTGTCCCCATTGCAGAAAACAGATAATTTCCTTCTGATACACCATATTTTACTTGACTGGATCCGGGTTCATCAGGTGTGACCCATGAGATTATAACCGCATTACCGTCATAGTCACCTTGGGTAAGGTGCACCTATATCAGAGAGACTAGATTTATTTCGATATATTTTTGAAGAAAATCAATGGAAGAGGAACTGGAATTGTTGAGCTTTTTTTTTTATTAAAATAATATTTACTTGGGCAGTCAACACCAAAGTGAGAAATGACTAATATCTTAGTGGGAGACATTTTTCAAAGATAGTAAAGTTTCCAAAGATTGTTAGCAGGGCATATAGCAGTTTAAAATCACGTGATCTACATTCTGACACAAGAAATTACATATACTTGGTAAAATGACAGTCCCCCATTTGAGAGGCTGCCCCCATACTCAGTGCTTGGAATAGGTTGACATGCGCAATTTGGAAAAACATAACTAAATTCTTACCAACCTAAGTGTCAAACTAAAGCTTACAATAAAAGCTTGTCAAAAAATTTAAGCATCCGTGTTTGTCACAATTGTTTAAGAACATGGGCAAGTTCTTGCCAGCATAAACAGTAAATGTCCAATCGCTGTCTGGCTTGATGATCAAAATATAATTAGACATAGTGCAAAAATGAAACAGATTATACACAGTTTTATTCACCATGTCTAATCTAAAATATGGACAAAAAATAAGACAAACCACGCAAAAAGGAGAAAAACTCACTTGCTGAGGTGCATTATGACCTTTAGGAAGAGCAAAGACTTCATTGTCAAGTGGAATATCAACAGATGGCCACTCTGAACGGACAAAACTGCTAGTAACACCAGCACATCCTCTATCTATGAAGCTCAGAGCAATGGATAGTACCAGCAAAACACGAAGCACCATGTCTTCACTGCCTTTATCCAAAACCTTCAAAATTGACAAAAAAGATAAAAAAAAGTGATACTATCAATCAATGAATAGACCAAAGCAACAACCTGACTATTGCTACGGGGAACCAAATTCGTTTGTTTGATTTATTTCCTCGAAATAATCCGGCATACACAGAAATTACAAGCACCCATTCAAAGAAGAGAATGTTTCTAGCTGCCGCACTAGAAAAACAGCAAACTCGAAAAGAAAAAAAAGAATTAGCAGACAGTTCAGTCTTGATTATTAGTAAGCAATCACCAGAAGAAAATAAATCATAAATTTCTTAGACGAGTAGGACAACAAAAACTTCAAGCTAATCCACTCAAAAAAAAAAAAAAAAAACAAACTCAATCTAAGAGCCTACTTGTACACACGGACTACTTTATGCCGTTGTGAGAAACATGTAAATGAACATCTATCAATCCATACATTCCATTGTAATCAGATGAGAAAGAAGAAAGAAGAAACACAGAAAGAGAATATTACCCGGATCATGAAAGGATGTCGGCGTATTTGGGCGTCAGATGGAAAGAGCCGTGGCGTGTAGTTAAGACCGTCCACTCAATTTGCTCAGATGAGGAAGCATAAAATATCCCGTTAACGATATACGACAACCCCTCAAAAAAAAAAAAAAAAAAAAAAAAAAAAAAAAAAAAGGATATGCCACACGACAAGTATTTCTATTTCACGTCCATTCACTATTACTCCCTGAGTTCACTATTACTCCCTGAGTTTCCATTTATATGATTTTTTTTTCGGATACGAAATATTGACACCAGTGGCGGACCCAGTTCACTATTACTCCCTGAGTTTCCATTTATATGATTTTTTTTTTCGGATACGAAATATCGACACTGTAGAGTGGCGGGCCAGGAAATTTTTTTAGGTGGGGTCAAATTAAAAAAAAAGGTGAAAAAACACAACAAGTGCAAGATTTGAGCATGTATGGCGCAGGATAATTACACTAGATATTATTCGAAATAATATCATATATAATTTATCACGGATTTTATCAACACAAAATAAACAAGTAATAATCAGGTTAACATCAAAGTATAAGGATCGTAGTATGGGAAATTTGTCGCCGGTCGATCTTACTGAGGAACTAAAGCGATTGTGATTTCTAGTTTTATCTAACTAACCTATGTCACGATTACTAAGCTAAATAACGGATAAAACTAAGCGAATCACGTAAATTAAACTTTAACTAAAGCGTAAAAGCCCGACGAAGAGATGATCTAAAGCCGGAAAGATACGAGTGCGAACCAATTTAAACTCACTAATCTAAGATGCGGATAAAAGTAACTAACTAGACAAATTCAAGCTTTTAAGGATTTAAATCAAATTTATAACGAGCAAAGCGAGATTGATCCACCTATCCAACAAGCATTGATTCCCTATCTCGATTATATTGCAGTTTTTACTCAGGTTGTGATTCACCTTACCTAAACATGAACCCTAATTCCTTAGAAAGTTCATCTATCAATCTATTATCTTCCGATGTAAGATTAACGCGTTTAATAACCAAAGGTGTAAACTTTGTGTTTATAATCTAAGTAATCGGACCTATTAACTTCCGTTATTATAGATTCGAATTACTATTCTTATTCATGGTGATCTAGGTTTATTAAGACTTCCATCAACAATAAACAATCAACACATGCATATCTTCCGATGTAAAAGCAAATTAAACATGAATAAACATGAATAAGAAACAACCTTTATTAAAAACTCACAAGTATAATCGAAGAAAACGAAATCAACAATTGTTGGACGGCTTCACAATACTCGTTTGATGAAGCTTTTAGCCTCTGAACATCCTCAGCAACTCAAATTTGCAGAAAAAGTGCATAAAAAGTAACTAGTGTTTAATCTAAATTAAGAGCATAAAAATAGGAATAAAAAAGATGAAAACGCGACCTAAAGCCGCCTTTAGGTTTAGGGTTTTGAATAATGTGTGTATGATCCCCTTTTGTGGAGAAAAACGACCGACTATATATAGATTTCAAAGTCGGTTCTCGCTAAGTCGGCCACGGACGCCCGTCTGAAAACCTTGAAGCGCCCGTCCACTCTTCAATAAAACTTGAATCGGGCGAGTCGCGACCAGGCCTTTCGTCCATCAGCGTCCACTCCAGCGTCAAACTTCCCGAATCAAAGATGACATCCTGGACGCTCGTCCAATTGCATCAGACGCCCGTCCACTGGACGGAGATTCTGGACGCCATTTGATATGATCGATTTTGATTTATTGATCTTTATCTCTTCTATCTCTATCCCACTTCTTCATTATCTCTTTTATCATCATATATTTCGAACTTAATCAACCTTTGATCATCTTTTGAGCCTCCAACATGTATCTATAACACATAAAAACATCGCAAAATGTAATAATGCTCAAATAATCATAAAATCACAATTAAAACACATAAATCAACCTAGTTTGCGATTAACTCATTTAAAATCTCATTTGCTCAATATATCCATTAAACCCTCGTTTCTTATGCAATTTAGTACAAATACGGGGAAAAATATCATAGAATATAGCGTTATAAATCGTATAAATTCACCCTTAACAACTCCCCCACACTTAAGCTTTTGCTCGTCCCGAGCAAAACAAAACAAAAGTTAGGCTCGAGAGAAAAACAGGCATCTAAACGTGCATAGCACATATCCAATAAATCAGAAGTTCACCCTTGTGCATGTGCATAGCCATAATAAACTTCCACTATATCCAAACTCGAGAAACTCAAAGCAAAACTAGCTAATACCCCTTGTAGACTAGTAATAAAGGACACTCATAAGATGCACCCTACAAGCGTGATATATCCCGAAAAGAATGATCGAATATATCTACAGGGCCTTTCTGAAATACTCAGAGGATAATCCCTACAACATATCTATCAGTTTATACTGGGGATAAGACAGACGATAACTGAGTCTTATATACATTTCATAACACTTTATCAGTTGATTTAACTTTTCGCTTAGAACACACATCGAATGAGCTCTTGCCTGTCATAGCGAGAATAGGACATTTCGAGATAATACCCTACCTTACTCCAATCATAGCGACTTCTTACGGTCGATCGTCGTGAGCTTTTAGTCATCATAGTGGTATAGGACATACGTGGTATACCCTATCTCACTCAAATCATCGACTAGCTTTCGACACACCCAATAATTTCATATTAATTCAACTTTTTCAATTGGACAATAGTTACGTGTACTTATCACATTCAAACCTTAGATATTCACAGTATATCATACTCCGGATCTAAATACAAACTATCATAAATCTCACGATATATACGTAGCACTAAGCACATGACTTACGAGAAAATCAAAAACTGCTAATCCAAAAGGGGTATAGCTTTATAAATTAGCTCATCGTTCACTATGGCTCGTGAAAAATAGTGTCAGGTGAAACATCTAACTTACCAAATATATGATACATAGCTTAGATGACTATCGAAAACAAAGAACATTAACATGTATTGCCTACTCGGGACAAAACAAAAACAACAGTGTCGGAAAATTTCAAAAATTTTAGCTCATTTTAGCTCATTTGCATAGAAACATTACGAAATAAACAAATGTGTAGATACATATCGAAACATTCCCCTCCCCCACACTTAAAAATCAACATGTCCTCATGTTGTGCAAAAGCGAAAGAAAAGAAAAGACTTAGTGATTTAAATCGAAACTCGAATCTTTGGTGGGCCGAGCCTTCATAATGATATCAAGAATGCGTAACCAGACAATGTAGATACCTGCACATCTTAGACAACATGGAACCATCTCGGGGAGAACGGGGAGTCATACCAACATGAAAAGAGATATCAAAAATAAAGATAAACCAAAGTGATAGCACACAATACATCCAGAAAGTTGAAACACAGTTGAAATGAAAGTACGCTCGCCTTATGGCTTACAAGATCCATCGAAAATAAATATTAGCAATATCAAAATTACAACGACCCGTAGAAGTAAAAATGTCAATACAAAACAACCAATGTAAAAATAGACAAAATAAGATCAAGGTTGGCTCGGTGCGCTTGAATCATCATCGGTGGAGGATCGGAGGAGGTCCGGAAGGTGGTGCCGTAGCACTAATTTGCCGAGTCAGCCGCTCATCATCGAAGAAGACTCTGAGTCGTGTAGAGCATCGCATGATGACCGCTTCAATCTCATCGGTAAAAAAGATAATCAACGGAGCTCGGATTGAAGATTCTGTCATCCCTCGGTTGCGGCCCTCACGGATGCCTTTGAAGAATCGTCAACATGTTGTTCTGTGTATCCCGAATATCACCGAGCCATTCCCGGAAACTATTGGCCATGCTCAACCGCATCCTGACAGCGGGAGATAAAGGAGGAAGGGAGGATGCACGAGGTGGTGCCGATGAACCAGGCTCCGTAGGTGCCTCCGGCTCGAAATGTCCGAGGCTTACTCTTTCCCTCTGTATAGGCCTAGGGTTCTTGGTTTATGATCCGCCCCAAACTCAGGCACACCGGCATCGAGACACAAAGCGTGGATCAAATGAGGTACGATCAAGCTCCGTGTATAAACCTTCCGATTGATAGATATCTCGTCGTATAATGCTTGTCCCACATCCACATTCGGTCCAAGCGTCCAACGCATCTGACATGCCTAGGTCACCAATATGAAAATGTGTCAAGTTGTTTTTAGGCAACAACCGATTACGAATGAATCGACCTTTGGACCTTCCAATCCTCCGTCCGGTCGTGGTAACCAACTCCTTCCGGTCTCCTCCCGGTCTCAGCGTCCAGGCCACATCCGGGCAAACTCGCAATCTCAACTCCTCCAAAGGATCCTGTCCCAAACTGCATACATGCACAATCTCCTCCTTATAATCCCGACCTCGAAAGCCGCTAATTTGTATTTCCGATTAATCACCTCCGGTGTAAAGGAACTTCCACCCCTCGAACCACGACTACCTTTGTCCCCAAGTCTGTTTCGAGCAGTTCGCATAAAATTCCCGAACTAGGAGCTATTCACCGGGGTAGTCGGGATTGTCATCAAGGCTTCCCATTTCTATCCTTAAGCAACTTAACTTGAACCCCGGATCGACCTTCGCCTCCAAAATAGCCCCTCTCAACCAACATGTTTCTTGAAAAGTAGTGTTTAGTATAAACTTCATGGGCTCACAGGGTTCACGAATCGGCGAGGCAATGGCATCGGGGCAGCGGTTTTAGACTTCTTTCTAGGAGGGGTCCACTAGGTACAACCGGCTCTTCTTCCCGGGTAGCATCGACCGTTTCCTCGATTACAGACGAACCTCCACCTCTCGAACTCACAGGCATCCGTACCAAAGGTACATCATCATCCGTCTCGGACTCCGAGGTTGGCTCATCATCTCGTAAGGTTGCCCTAGTTTGGGTGGCTCAGGGGTTGCTCACGAATGCTCACACACCCGGTTAGGATCAACTAAGGTAGGGTCAATCTCTTTACGCTTTTTCCCGCCTCCGGGCCACTTCCTTACCATGCCTCTTCACAATGGCGCTTCTTATGAACCATTATGCACTCACAGAGTAAAACACAACGATCCCAAAACAAAACAAGGTACCCGTTTAACATCCAAAGCGGGATTTCAAAACAACCAAACCACATCCACCACCATAACCATCACCAAACAATCCATTCATCACCCATCACAACACCACATCACCAAAACAGAGCGAAAGAAACACCAAAACCAAAAAAAAAAACAAATTAAGGTGACATTCAAGAAAACGAGCCGACCCAAAGATCGAACTCACAAAAGCGTGAATGAAATCCAGAAAAGTTGTTACTAACTTACCAAGTAGGGTGAGAAGATCTTGATCGAGATGAAGATTAGTCAAACAACACCAAATTGGCTCCCAAAATCGGATTTTCTCTCAAAAAGTCGGATGAAGTGGGTCTGATTCTCCAAAAATATCGTGTGTTGGGGATTTGGTTATGAAAATCAAAAGAGAGGGTATCAAAAGGCGGCCTATAGCACTTTGAATCGCTCGAAATGGTTTAGAATCGGCGATTTTAGGGCAAAAGGAGGAGAGAAACCGTTTTGCGTTTTGAAATTCGAAAAAGTGAGGTTCACTCGATGATGGGGTATATATAGAGCAGAGGTTGGGCGCTCGTCAACTCGGTGGGACGGGCGCCCACTGGAAATCGAATGAAGCCCGGACGGGCGCCCGATTTATTAGACGCTTCGTCCAAGATTTGAAATCACATACTGAGATTGGAGGAATAAAGCGAGGCGGGCGTCGAGGCTTAGTGGGCGCTTCGTCTAAAATTGGTCAAAGCGGACGGGCGTCAGAGTTCGGGACGGGCGCCCAAGCGATATTAGTGCAAAAATTATAAAATTTCCATACACATCAAATTCAAAATTTCCCTTCTTATTAAACTTATATAAAACTTCAAAAATACAAATAAAAAGCAAATGAAGTACAAAATTACTAATAAATAAAAACAAATGGAAAAGCAAGTGGTTGCCTCCCACTCGGCGCTTTTGTTTACGTCGTTCGCTCGACGAAACATCCTAAGAACGCTAGTCATCATAAATGTCCGACCAATCGATCACTCGAATGAGGCGGCGGAGCATGTCAATCGCCGGAGGAAATCATACTCATCTTGTAAACCCCGGTCCTCACCGGGTACACCAACACCTCGAAAGTGCTCGGCTTGCTTGCGACTTAGCGCTAAATCTGTCAAGATCGGATCATTGAGGATGGTGTAAGGGACGCCCTAGAGCTGCCTGTAACTCCTCGGTAGTAAAGTCTCCACCTCCCGAACAACGGGAACAATGAGAACATAGGTGACCGTCTTGACGCGGGTACTAATGTCAAAATCTACGTGCAAAAGCGATGGTTCCTCCCGGTCCGTCATCTACAAGATAATGAGTGGAATCCTCCAAGGAAAGGTAACTCCCGGGTTGAACACCGAAATCCATATCTAGAAAGCACAACTAAGCGATGAGATAAAAACAAAAACTTAATAAGGCTAAAAGCCGAATAAACTAAACTTAAATACTAATACTATCAAAGCATAAAACAAAACAACTAAAAGAACGATATCTAGGTTGCCCCCCTAGTGGCGCTTTTGGTTAATGTCGTTAGCTCGACACATTGTAAGCTCAGCCTGGATCAGGCCATTTAACCTTTCTGCCAGCCACTACCTCGTGTAAGCTCCGATCAGTAGTGTGGCTGCAGAAACAGCATCTCACACATGGGGTGAAATCTTTGAAAGCTCTCCAAACCTTCTTAAGTCTCCCCATGGTTGTGTTCTTTCTCCTCTGACTCCTCTGATGACGTTTAAGTTGTCGCTCCCTCTCTAACTCTTCCATATCAGCACTACCTGCTAGAACTTCTTCAGACGGATCACTACCGTCATCCTCGGAGAACAAGTCGGGTGATAACTCGTCAAATTCTTCGACCTGAGTAACACCACATCCGAGAATATCGAGAAATTTAACAATCAAAGATGTCTCTTTAGGTTCACCAATATAGTGTTTGCACCTTTGACCGTTGACTCGAAACGGTTCACCACTATAACCACGAAGTTCTAGAACGCCTCCCGGAATGATTTGGAGAATCTCGAAAGGGCCGGACCAACGTGTCCTTAACTTTCCAGAAGCAGATGTAACCTGGAGTTATATAGAAGAACTTGTTCGCCGACATGAAATTCTCTTTTCTTAATCTTAGCATCGTGGAGTAGCTTCATCTTATCCTTACTAATCCTGGCACTTTCATAGGCCTGGAGTCCGAATTAAATCCACTCATATAGCTGCTTTGTAGTCGATGCTTCCCACAAGATTGGGAATCAAAGTTCGAAACTTTGTAGCCCAATAAGCTCTATGCTCTAACTCGACGAGCGGATGACATGGTTTCCGTGAGACCATTTGATATGGTGATGTACCCGTAGGGGTCTTATAAGCGATTCGATATGCCCACAAGTACATCATCCAACTTTAGACTCAGTCTTTCCTATGGATCATAATGATCTTCTCCAGGATCTTCTTAATGCTCTGGTTGCTCCTTTCAACCTGACCACTAGTCATCGGATGATATGGTGTGCCAATTTTATGCCGGACACCATATTTTTCGAGAACTTTCTCTAGGGGTCGGTTGCAGAAATGCGTCCCTTCATCACTGATCAAGGCACGTGGACATCCAAACCTCACGAAAATATTCTTCTTTAGAAATTTCATTACCGTTTTATGATCATTGTGAGGAGTGGCTTGGGCCTCCACCCATTTAGACACGTAATCCACGCATGAGACTAAGATGTATTTATTACCGCAAGATGATGGGAATGGTCCCATAAAATCGATACCCCATACATCAAAGACTTAGATTCGAGGATGGGTTTTAAAGGCATGTCAAAACGCCTTGTCGAGTACCGGTTCTTTGGCACCTATCACAAGCTTTACTGAAAGCTTCCGTATCTTTAAAGATCGTAGGCCAATAGAAACCGGATTGAAAGATCTTAGCAACGGTTTTCCACGGACCAAAGTGACTCTCCGTGGGTCCTTTGTGGCTTTGCTCAATGATGTCACGTTGCTCGGATTCGGAATACATCTTCTAAGCAAACCATCTTTCTGAGATCTTGAAAAGATAAGGTTCATCCCAAACGAAATATTTTAAATCCGAGAAGAACTTTTTCTTCTCACGATAAGACATCTACGGATCGAGATAACGGCCATGAAGGTAGTTTACAATGGAAGATTACCATGGAACATCGGGAGCGGCCATCGATCAACATGATGTTTTCTAGAGGAAAGTAAAGATCTATATCATCGGTTCATACTTTTCCTCGTTAACATCCTAGACACATGATCCGCTACTACATTCTCACGCGCCTTTTGTCCTTAATTTGAACGTCAAACTCTTGTAGGGTCAATATCCAACGTAGTAAGCGCGGTTTAGCCTCTTTCTTAGTCATCAGTAACATAAGCGGCGTGATCACCCCACACGATCACTTGAGCTCCTAACAAGTAACTCACGAAACTTGTCCATAGCAAAGACTACGCCGATAGTTCCTTTCGGTAGTAGTATAGTTAACTTGAGAGGGGTTCAATGTGTGACTTGCGTAATAGATAGGTGGAACTTTCCTTGATCTTTTGCCTAGAAACGGCACCAACAAAGATAGTTTGACGCGCCGCACATAAGCTCAAATGGTAGGTTCCGGTCAAAGCGATATAAGAACCGGAGCAGATATTAAACGATCCTTAAGCTCCTCAAACGCTTGCTTGCGGCTCTCATCAAAATTAAACTCAACGTCTTCCTTTAGTAAAGTGGACAGGGCTTGGCTATCTTGGAGAAATCTTGAATGAACCTCCTATATAAAGCCGACATGTCCGAGAAAACCTCGGACTTCCCGAACATTCTTAGGGTAACTCATCTTCTCAATAGCTTCTACCTTGGCCCTATCTACTTTATACCTTTGGCGGAGATCTTGTGGCCAAGAACTATTCCTTCATCGACCATGAAATGGCATTTTTCCCAATTAAGTACTAGGTTCTTTTCCACACATCTGGATAACACTGATCAAGATTGTCAAGGCAATCATCAAAAGATCGACCAAAAAACCGAAAAATCGTCCATAAAAATCTCCATACACTTTTCTACAAGCCCGTCAAAGATGGCTAGCATACATCTCTCGGAATGTAGGCGGGGCATTGCAGAGATCGAACGGCATTCGTCAGAGGCGAATGTACCATAAGCGGTGAAGGTGGTCTTTTCTTGGTCATTTGGATCAATGGGTATCGGAAATATCCACGAATATCCATCTAGGAAGCATGAGAATCGTGCGGCCCCGCCGGACGCTCGAGCATCCGGTCAATGAATGGAAGGGAAAGTGATCTTTCATGGTTACCTCATTGAGCTTTCGATAATCGATCATGGACTCAGAACGAGAACAAGCCTCAATGCAATTTCCTCTCCTTCTCATTCTTCTCAATTGTAATTCCACCTTTTTTGGGAACTACTTGAGTCGGGAAACCCATTCACTATCCGCGATGGCATAAATGATTCCCATGTCCGAAGTTTAATGATTTCTTTTAACGACTTCTTGCATATGAGGGTTTAGCCTTCACTGGGTGTCTCGACACACTTGGCGCCCTCATTCGCCTTGATCTTGTGCATGCGGATGTCGGAGATATTCCCACGATATCTCCTACTTGCCAACCAAAAGCTTTTTCATTCTTCTTCAAGACGTTGATCGGTTTCATTTCCTCCAGACACGGGAAAGCTTGGCGAGATATGATTAAAGGAAGCTTGTCGCCTCTCTTAAGAACACATACTTAAGATGTTTAGTAACGGCTTCAACACCAAATCCCGCAGGGGGCTTCTAAACTAGACTTGAGATCTCCACTTTTCAACTCAATATCATTGAGTTTACTGCGTGGTCCCACCGCCAAAGCTTCTCCTTCCAACAGCTCTTCCTCAAAATCACCGCTAGATGATCCAGATTCACCCTACCATGAGTATTCAGATTATCAACTAATCGCTCATATTCTCGCCTACTGACCATGACTTGCTTATCCATATAGTCGGTGAAATCATCCGTCATATAATCAATGGAAAAGCCGGTTGGGAGGCCGAGAGGTACTTGAATGGACTTTAAGACATTGTAACTCACCTCTTGGTCACCAACTCGGATAGTCACTTGCCCACCATCGCGATCGATGAGAGCTCTAGTGTAGATAAGAAAGGTCTTCCTAGAATCAAGGAGGCGTTTTTGCTTTCTCTATATCTAAAACATACCAATCAAGCCGGAAAGGTAAATCGATCAATCTGAACCAAAACGTCTTTTAGGATTCTGAAGCTTTCTTAGAGGATCTATCCATGCGAATTGTAAACTCATAGTAGTGGGTTCTAGAAGACTTTGTAACCCGAAATGTTTGCATACTGAGACATTGGCATAAGGCTTATAGAGGCACTAGATCACACAAAGAATTTGGGAAGACTAGACCTCCCATCAAAAGCAGTAAGCACAATTTTGCAGGTCACCTCTTTTAATTGGTAAGTTTTCATAATTAATCATGGAACAATCCTCACCAATCTGCCTTTCCATGCCTGCTAATTTCTTTTTCGAAGACACAACATCCTTGATAAATTTTGTATACTTAGGCATCTCGACTAAGACATCCGACAATGGAAGATTCACTGAGTATTTTTCAAAAGGTTTAGCACCTTTCGTACTTCTTATCCTCAATCAAAGGAATGTTGCTCTTTCTCGGTGGAAATGGAAGTTTCTTAAGGTCATCCTCAGAGAAAACCTTTTTCGAGGATGCACTGACAGCTCTGTCTTCCAGATCCTTCCAACGAACAGTTGTTTCAGATTTCTCGCAGAGTCGGGGATCACCTCCGACTTTCGCTTGCTTTTTTTCGGTCCTCAAAGGATCAGCCACTTGAGGATCACCAAATTCTTCACCTCTCCGGGATCGGCCACTGAGTTTTCTCTTGCGATTGAGGAGTGTAGGTGCTCGGCTTCCCTCCCGCCTTATCAATGGCGGGGAGGGCTAGTGGTTTCCGGATGGGAAGGACCACTAACTTGAGTACCGCTCCTAAGATTCATTGCACCGGCCTCCTCTTACCGTATTGAATTGATGGCACGAGGTCGATACATGGGCCTTTGTTCACATCACCTGAGCAACTTGACCGCCTTTGGATTCTTCTCGGTGGCTGGCGGTGCCCTGGGGTCTCAGAAGCCAACCTGCTCACCAGATTGCCCAATTTGTCTCTCAAGATTCTTCATCGATCTACTTTGCTCTTCCAACTTAGCCTCAAGATTTGTAGGTTGGGAGGGGCCTTGAGAGTTTTGGTGATTTGGAGCATAAATTTGGTGGGCCGACTTTGAAATTGAGAATTTGAATTGGAAGGCCAATTCGATTGAATTTTTGCGTAGGATTGGAAAAATTCGAGTTTTGATTCGATTAAACCTGGTTTTGTTGAAATTTCGATTAAAATTGAGTTGGGATTGAAATTTGAAGATGGATTAAACCCTTGGTTTTGAAAATTGCCCCTGCCACGAAACCGATTGAACCTTTGATTGTTACTCGCCATAGAATGCATTCACTTCGCGATTCTCGTCCGTTCATAGGCGAGAATTTAGAAGTGTGCCCTACCTCGTCACAATTTTGACATGTGACTTGATTGTACCGTCCATAGTCATGAAGCAGCATTTACTTGATAAGGTGCGAGGGATTAAATTGACATTGGCCATTCATATGGCCGGTCTGACAGCAATTTTCGCAATACAGAACCTGAGGGTTCTGCGGAAAAGAGGAAGTTTGATTTATAGGATTGGAAACTTGAGGGGGGACCATCTGCTTTTGCAGCATGGCAATCAAACTTTGTAAATTGACTTCCTCAACCTTGGGAGGAGGAGGTGCTTGAATTGCTTGATAAGAGGGGGCATAGTTATATTTGGCAATGTCCTCAAACAATGCCCATCCTTCATCAGGGCGTTTTCTTTAAAGGCCCCGCTGAAGAACTATTGACCATGCCTTTTGTAAGCTCGGTCAATCCACTGAAGAATGTATTGACTTGCCTTTCCAGTGGCAAGCCATGGTGGGGGCATTTTCTAAGAAGGGACTTGAATCTCTTCCAACACTCGAAGAAAGATTCATTCTCTTTCTGATAGAATGTGAAAATGTCATTTAAGCACTGGGCTGTCTTTGAAGGTGGAAAATATTGACTCAAGAACTCCTTTTCGAGTTACGCCAGGTGGTGATAGATTCAGATGGGAGAGAGGTGTACCACTCTTTAGCCTCTCCTTTCAGAGAAAAAGGAAAAAGTTTAAGTTTAATAGCATCCTCACTTACTCCTTGGATGCGTGTAGTACCGCATATTTCTAAGAATGTGTGTAAGTGGGTATGCGGATTCTCTGATTGGTAGCCGTGAAAAATTGATGCGTGCTGCATCATCTGGATAAGTCCTGGCTTCAGCTCAAAGGTTTGTGCAGTAATGGCTGGAATAACAATAGCCGGGTTGACCTTGACTTCGCCTGGCATGGCGTAGTCTGCCAATGTACGTCTATTATATCGCCATTATCACAAAATCGGTGATTTCTCTTGCTAGTTGTTCTTGAAGATCTCGCTCGCTCGCATGCGCGAGAAACATGAACGGAAATTCCGCTGTTTGGCCGGACTATGGTTCGCTCGGGTCGTGGGTGTATATTAACGATCCCTTTTGACTCGAGTTTGCATAAACGGACCAAAAACAAGTGGAACAAAACCTAAAAACTAAGAAGAGATCAAAGCCTAAACTAAAAATTAAAAGCCTAAAGAGAGGAAAGGAAAAGAAGAAAAGGAAACAAAAGTGTTAAAGAACACAATACCGGACGGACGTCCAAAAGATTGGACGGGCGTCCAGATGGAATTGAGGTCGGACGGGCGTTTAGTAATGTAAACGCTCGTCTGACAGACAGAATACCTGAACGGGCGTCCAAAACTTATGGACGCTCGTCTAAGTGAATAAAACAGAACAGAATTGATAATTTCCCAGCGGACGGGCGTCCAATATCCAGCACGCCCGCTTGCTCACGGAAAACTAGAACGAAACAGAATTTGCAGATAAAGCAAGAAGGGAAGAAAGAACGTCAGAAAAAAAAACAGAAAAACAGAAGATCTAACTTCAAGAAAAATACTAAGGGAAAGTTTTAAACCCTAATTATCTACTTAACAACTACCTAAAACAATTATCAACTAAAAACAGGAATTTAGAACGGATTAAAACAGGAAAACGAAACAAAAACAAAGAAAAAAAAACAGGAAAACGAAAATAAAAACTAGACAACCGTCCGGTTCCCCGGCAACGGCGCCAAAAACTTGTCACGGATTTTATCAACACAAAATAAACAAGTAATAATCCGGTTAACCTCAAGTATAAGGATCGTAGTATGGAGGCTAATGCCGGGTCGATCTTACGGGGAACTAAACGATTGTGATTTCTAGTTTTTATCTAACTAACCTATGTCACGATTACTAAGCTAAATAACGGATAAAACTAAACGAATACTGTAAATTAAACTTTAACTAAAACGTAAAAGCCCGACGATGAAGAGATGATCTAAAGCCGGAAAGATACGGCTGCGAACCAATTTAAACTCACTAATCTAAGATGCGGATAAAAGTAACTAACTAGACAAATTCAAGCTTTTAAGGATTTAAATCAAATTTATAACGAGCAAACGAGGATTGATCCACCTATCCAACAAGCATTGATTCCCTATCTCGATTATATTGCAGTTTTTACTCAGGTTGTGATTCACCTTACCTAAACATGAACCCTAATTCCTTAGAAAGTTCATCTATCAATCTATTATCTTCCGATGTAAGATTAACGCGTTTAATAACCAAAGGTGTAAACTTTGTGTTTATAATCTAGTAATCAGACCTATTAACTTCCGTTATTATAGATTCGAATTACTATTCTTATTCATGGTGATCTAGGGTTTATTAAGACTTCCATCAACAATAAACAATCAACACATGCATATCTTCCGATGTAAAAGCAAATTAAACATGAATAAACATGAATAAGAAACAACCTTTATTAAAAACTCACAGTATAATCGAAGAAAACGAAATCAACAATTGTTGGACGGCTTCACAATACTCGTTTGATGAAGCTTTTAGCCTCTGAACATCCTCAGCAACTCAAATTTGCAGAAAAAGTGCATAAAAAGTAACTAGTGTTTAATCTAAATTAAGAGCATAAAAATAGGAATAAAAAGATGAAAAACGCAGCCTAAAGCCGCCCCTAGGTTTAGGGTTTTGAATAATGTGTGTATGATCCTCTTTTGTGGAGAAAACAGCCGACTATATATAGATTTCAAAGTCGGTTCTGCTAAGTCGGCCACCGGACGCCCGTCTGAAACCTTGAACGCCCGTCCACTCTTCAATAAAACTTCGAATCGGGCCGAGTCATGACCAGACGCTCGTCCATCCAGCGTCCACTCCAGCGTCCAAACTTCCTGAATCAAAGATGACATCCTGGACGCTCGTCCAATTGCATCAGACGCCCGTCCACTGGACGGAGATTCTGGACGCCAGTTTGATATGATCGATTTTGATTTATTGATCTTTATCTCTTCTATCTCTATCCCACTTCTTCATTATCTCTTTTATCATCATATATTTCGAACTTAATCAACCTTTGATCATCTTTTGAGCCTCCAACATGTATCTATAACACATAAAAACATCGCAAAATGTAATAATGCTCAAATAATCATAAAATCACAATTAAAACACATAAATCAACCTAGTTTGCGATTAACTCATTTAAAATCTCATTTGCTCAATATATCCATTAAACCCTCGTTTCTTATGCAATTTAGTACAAATACGGGGAAAAATATCATAGAATATAGCGTTATAAATCGTATAAATTCACCCTTAACAATAGCTTTAATATTACTAGAAGGGTATATTAGTAACTTAATCCGGAAATTTGAGTGGGGTCCATACACCCCACCCCTATAAGGCTGGGTCCGCCCCTGATTGACACGCACGGACCCACGGAGCTACATACAATTAAGAAAAGAGCAATCGTCCTCCTTATCCGAAAAAATATACTAATATATGTACTATACATATAGTGTTGAAGTTTGTAGAAAGACAAACAAAATGTAAAGAAAATGCGAAAGGATTATTATTGAAGTAAAATCAACAAGTTAAGTTACAGTGTTGATGTTCATGATGTATTTATAACTTCATACACCTCATGAATCAGTTATAAGTAAGTTACAAACGATTACAACATAAACTAACTAAATCTAACTGAATAACCGTATTCTGTCCATCATAGAGCTGTTGACTAACTCGGCAGGGTGTTGAGTCTTAGAGGTCAGCTGACTTGCACTCAGCAGACTTCCTTCAGCACATATACTGTAACACCCTCACTCAAGCTGAAAGTGGTTCATGATCAGCTTGCAACCAGCAGACTTCCTTCAGCTACTGGAACTTTGAAATACCTAACTTATCCAACATGTATGAAAGATAGGTGCATCTAGAGCCTTGGTGAGAATGTTAGCAACTTGTTCTTTTGGGTTGACTGAAAGTAGTTTGACATGGCGATTTGACTTTGCCTCTCACAACATGACCGTCAATTTCAATGTGTATTGTTCTTTTGCGGAACACGGGATTATGAATGTGAACTAGCATTATCATAGAAAAGTAAAGCAGGCAACTGAACATGATTCTTCAAATCTTACAAGATGTAAACCAGCTATTGAAGTTCACAAACTGCACTGGCCATAGCCCTAAATTCAGCCTCTGATGAACTTCTTGCTATAGTTGTCTGCTTCTTTGCTTTCTAAGAAATAGGTTCATCCCCTAAAAACATCATGTAGCCTGATACTGACTTTCTGGTTTCAGGGCATCCAGCCCAATCACTGTTTGTGAACTCTTTCAGCACACGGTTATCCTCTGCTGGGAATAAGATTCATTGGCTTGGATTTATTTTAATTACCTTAGCAGTCTATGTGCTGCTTTCATGTGATTTTCAGTAAGAGTGTCCAAAAACCGACTCGATTCTTTGGACTCGCAAAATCTATGCAGTGTCAGTAAAAGTGAGGTAGATTAGTTTACCCACTAGTGATCTATATGCAGTTTTGTCTTCCAAAAGTGGTGAATCTCAATGCTGTAAGGTTTGTTTGGATTCCATATGTGTTTTGGCAGGTTTGGCCCCCCAAAACTCATATTCTTCCATAAGATTGAGTGTATACTTCATTTGAGAAATAAAAATGTCTGCAGGAGTTCTAGCAGCCTCAATACCTAGCAAATGTCTTAATTTTCCAAGGTCTTTAATAGTGAATTGCTGATGTAAAGCATCCATGACTTGCTGAATCAATTGCTCATCAAGACTAGCTGCTATTATATCATCTACATATACCAGCAAAGTAATAAAATACCGTCCTGTCTCTTTGGTGAATAGACTATGGTCATGTTTGGATTGAACAAACCCTTGTGCCTCCAAGGATTCAGTCAACTTGCAATTCCATTGTCTGTTGGCTTGCTTTAGGCCATATAAAGATTTTGTTATTCTGCAAACTTGATTTGGTTTGGTTGTTGCAAAACATGGGAGTGGCTGCATATATACTTTTTCATGTAGATCTCCATGCAGGAAGGCTCTTAGGTCCCCACATATTAGAAGTTTTGATGATACCAAAAGTAGTTGGTTTAGTAACCAAGTATAAGCTTGCTTAGTAGGCTGACATGTGAATTGTATAGGATTGGTCAGACTTGGTTTGAAATTGTTCTTAAGATAAGTTAGTCTAGGTTAGAAAAGACTCGAAGACTTGAAGACCAGACTCTTGTCCAAGAACGGACAAGATACTCATCACACAGACTAGAGATCAAGCAGATCAACTTTCAGATGAGATAGAGCAAACGGACAAGACTTCAAGAAGGCACAAAAACAGACCAGAGAAAGCAAACGAACTACAAGTGCACTTGCAACATTACAGACCACAATGTTATACTAAAGTGACTAAGTGACAAAGAGAAGTGATTTATTACACGGTGTGTATCCAACCATTAGATCAATCCTAGATCTACGGCTACGAAATCATACAAGTGGAAGTAGCATTTAATGATAGCCACAAAGCTACATTCTATAGGAGTACAAGCTTCAAGACAAGACATCTAACGGGGAAAATATGAACGGGTTTTTAAATTAATGCTAGCTGGCATTAAATGAGAACCACTTTCCAATGGTTAATCTACTATCTGGAAAGTATAAATACAAGAACAATAGAGAAAATCAACAGAGATCAACACAGTGAAATATTGCAAAAAAAAAGAACAAGATTTTAATCTTCAAGCTTACCACTCTACATCGAGAGAATCAAGAAGAGCTCCGAAGGCACTACAAAGAAATATCTAGTGATCTACTTGATCAAAAAGCTGTAAATCAATCTTCAAAGACATATCCAACAAAGCTCTTATTTTGTATCTTTGAGATACAACACCATCATTATTCAACAATCAATCTTCAATGGATCTGAACCTGTTGAAGCATCAGAGAAGGTGTGAAGTAATAGAGGAACGGACGATTCATTGAAGAAGGAGAGTTCTTCAGACGAGCTGCGTGCAAAATGAACCATTGAAGCAGTTGGAGGCTGTCAAGGATTGGCTATTTAAAGTGTGAAGCATCTGCGGGGTGTCAATGACACTTACCTATTGTATTAGCGTATAGTACAATAGTGATACCTCCTAAGTCATAGGAAAAGCGGTCACGTAGGAGATTGTAGCACTCCGAAGATCGATAAACACTCTCTGACTCATTTACTTTTAGTACTTCAAGTATTAGCATAATCCGCTGCATACTACACATCACTGAAAACCAAGCCAAGGCTTAATTTTAAACATAACATTATTCCGCTGCACTCACTCTGTGAATCAAATTAGTATAGTAAAACGGACAATTATCTTTACTAGTCTGTTTTGTCCCTCTAGTTTGATTCCTCAGTAAGAAACTCCTAAAATTGAAGAGAGTTCATTCAACCCCCTCTCTGAACTCTCACAAGCCTTGTATTACGGACCAACAAAGGCATTATTGACATCCATCTGGTGAAGATGATAGTTATTAGTTGCAGCTCTTGCTAGCAAAGCCCTGACTGTGGTAATTTTGACAACAAGTGAAAAAGTTTCCTGATAATCAATTTCATATGTTTGAGTGTACCCCTTTGCCACCAACCTAGATTTGTCTTGCCACTGAAACATTAGGATTATACTTGATTTTATATACCCATTTGCACCAGATAGACTTCTTTCATGGGGGCAAATCAGCTATCTCCCAAGTATGGGTAGTCTGCAAAGCCTCACTCTCTTTTTGCATAGCTTTTTTTGATACATCATGCTTGATGGCTTGATTATAAGTCTTATGTGTTTTAACAACATCAATAGGCATACTCTGCTGAAAGTTTCTCCAGATTCATGACTTCAGTCAGCAGGTGTGGGGTCTGCTGAACTGTATGAGCACCACTTTGATAAAAGCCGGGTGATTTCCTTGTCCCTATGTCTGACTGGTCTGCTGACTTATTCACCAGATCATCAAAACTATCCATAACTGATAATGGTATTGACATATCAGTAAGATATCTAGCTTTACCTAGAACCTGTTGAAATAGAGGAAAACAAGTCTCATGGAATTGAGTATTTCTAGCAACAAAGATATCTTTGTTGGTGATGTCCAAGAGAATAACACCCTTGGAAGTGTTTGAGTTTCCAAGATAGACTCAAGTCCTACATCTGGAATCAAATTTTGTCTTATAATGCTGAAGTGTACAAGAAAAAATTAAGCAACCAAAAACTTTAAACACAGAATAATCTGGTTTGGTGCCATAAAGCACCTCATGAGGAGTGCTTTCCTTCAGAAGTGGTGTAGGTGTTGCAATATTTACAGTAACCCAAATATTAAATGGGTAGGTTACTCTGGAATCTCAAACCCCTGGCAACATTAAGTAGGTGATAATGTTTCCTGTCAACAATACTATATTGTTCAGGTGTAGTGACACATGATGTCTGATGTATGATACCCTGCTGAGCATATAAATATGTAGGCTAAAACTCAACTTCATTGTCAGATCTAAGAAACTTCAATAGTTTTATTAAACTGAGTAGAAACAAATGTAACAACGGATTTAACAAGCTCAGAATCTTCAGATTTATGCCTCATAAGAAAGACCCAAGTAAATCTAGAAAAATCATCCACAATAGTAAGAAAGTATTGATGTCCATTCACAGTATGTTGGTTCAAAAGACCCTAAATATCCATATGAAAAAGATCAAAAACAACATTCACAACAGTAGTACTTAATGGAAATAGAGTTTTCTTTAATTTTCCCATAAGGCAGACTTAACAAAGATCATGTTCACAGAATTTAACATTAGCAGACTGTGACCTGATAACTTGTAATCTCTTATCTGGTAGAAGTCCCAGTCTATAATGCCACAAAATGGCATCATCTAGTCTATCAGACAAAGTGATATTTTCTACAACATTAATAGCATAAATTCGGATTGGCTGATCCATGACATAGAGTCCTCTGTGTAACTCAGCTGAACCAATCACTTTCTTTTCTTGTCCTGCAAAGCACACTTGTTAGCAGAAAAGACAGCTGCACCTTTTGTATGATTAATGAATGAAGGTAAAGATAAAAGATTGTATTTAAAACCATGAATGCAAAATACATCATGTAGGACCAGCTAAGGGTTTACCCTTACTTGTCCTATATGTGTAAGGGAAACATTATTTCTATTAGGTAATTCCATTTTAATACCAGATGAAGGCTTAGGATTACTTAACATATCTAATGACCCTACAATGTGATATGTGGCACCAGAGTCCATGATCCATTGTACAGATCTTACTAAATGTTGATCACATGTCCCTGTAGCAGGTGAGAAATGAGTAATAATGTCAGCAGGTTGCCCAACAACAAATCGTGCATGTCTAGGAGGATCAGAACCCATCAGAGCCATCAACTTGTCAAGTTGTTGTACAGTAAGATTATGAAACCCATGTCCAGCAGACCTATTTTGGGCTGATCTTCTTCTGCTGATTGTTCATCTTCTATCATGTTATCCTTTCTTGACTTGAAACTAGGAGGATAGCCATGCTTCTTGTAGCAAGTTTATTCATTGTGACCATTGAATCCACAAAAACTACATTGTACCTGCTAGGCCTAAGAACTCCAAGAAAGTCCAATGCAGTTTCTGTGGTTTTAATGGAAATACTGAAGAAACCGACTACAGGAAACATGGCTAACCATCTGGATTCAGGTCAAAGAAGGCTAGCTTGGTGGAGGAAGAACAATCAACAGAAGAAGATCAGGCCCAAAGCAGGTCAGCTGGACCAGGGGTCCCTAATCTTACTGTATGGCAACTAGAGAAGCTGATGGCTCTGCTGAGTTATGATCCACCTAGACAGGCAGGGTTTGCTGTTGGGCAGACTAATGCAGTGAAAAACCATTTCTCACCTACTACAGGAACATGTGCTCTAAGTTTGAAAAGATCTATACAGTGGATCTTGGACTCTGGTGCCACATATCACATTGTAGGTTATTTAGAGTTATTAAGTAACCACATGCCTACCTCTGGTATAAAAACCGGATTACCTAATGAAAATAATATTTCTGTTACACAGATAGGACAAGTGAGAATTAAAGTCTTAAATGATGTGTTTTGCATTTCTGGTTTTAAGTATAATATATTATCTTTATCTTCTTTGATTAATCATTCCAAATGTGCAGTATTTTTTTCTGCTAACAAGTGTGTCGTGCAGAACAAGAACGAGAAAGTGATTCGTTCAACTGATTTGCACAAAGGGTTGTATGTGCTGGAATAGCCAGTCAAGATTTATGTTGTTAATGCTGCACAAAATAACACTTTGTCTGATAGGCTAGATGATGCTCTTTTATGGCATTATAGATTTGGACATCTTCCAGATAGAAGATTTCAAGATATTAGTTCTAAATCTATTGGTGTAAAGTACCGTGAACATGATCTATGGTATGTGTGTTCCATGGCAAAGTTAAATAATAATCCTTTTCCTTAGTACTAATGATGTGCATGTTGTTTTTTATCTTGTTCATATGGATATTTGGGGCCTTTTGAGGCATCATACTGTGAATGGACATCAATATTTTTTTGACTATTGTGGATTATTTTTCTAAATTTACTTGGGTGTTTTTATTGAGGCATAAATCTGAAGCTTCTGATCTTGTTAAATCTTTTGTTGAATTTGTATCCACCCAGTTTAACAAGATGATTAAATTGATTAGATCTGACACTGGATCTGAGTTTCAGCTCACAACTTTTTACGAACAAGATGACATCATACATCAGACCTCTTGTGTCAGCACACCAGAGCAAAATGGTATTGTGGAAAGAAAACATCAGCATCTTCTGAATGTTGCCAGGGGTCTAAGATTTCAGAGTAACCCATTAGGTATTGGGTTTTCTTTCTTTTACATGCTATGAAATTAATTAATGCAACACCTACACCACTGCTGAAAGAAAGCACACCTCATGAGGTGTTATATGGAACAAAACAGATTACTATGTGTTCAAAGTATTTGGTTGCTTAGTATACTCTTGCACACTTCAAAGAATCGTAACAAAGCTTGATTCAAAATGCAGGACTTGTGTCTATCTTGGGAATTCAAACACTTCCAAGGGTGCCATACTCATGGATATGACCAACAAAGATATCTTTGTTGCTAGAAACACTCAGTTTCATGAAAGTTATTTTCCTTTATTTCAGAGGGTCTTAGTCAAAGTAAGGTACACCCTCGATATGTGAGTACCTTTGCGGTCATGGATATTTTGATGATCAATTTGAGTGAGTCACCGGTGGCGATCAGGGCACATGATCACCGTGCGATTGAGGATTCCGATGAAAGAAATGTTCGATCGATACCAGCACCCACACTGTTCGATTGAGGAGACCAGGAAGGACAAGAAGGTCATCAATTTGTTATCATGGAGGTGCTCACACAGTACATCAGACCCCACATCTGCTGACTGAAGTGACGAATCTAGAAAAGCTCTTAGCTGAGTATGCCAGATATAGTAATGCAATTGATGTTGTTAAAGAACCAAAGACATACAACTAAGCAATCAAGCATGATTAGTGGAAAGAAGCTATGCAAAAGGAGAAAAAGCTTTCTGAGACCACTCATACTTGGGAGGTTGTTGATTTACAATTTGGAAAAAGCCTAGTGGATGAAAATGGGTGTATAAAATCAAGTATAATCCTAATGGCTCAGTAGAAAGATTCAAAGCCAGATTGGTTTCAAAGGGCTATACTCAGACATATGGTATTGATTATCAAAAGCCCTTTTCTCCTATTGTCAAGATTACCACAGTCAGAACTCTATTGGAAGCAACAACAGCTAATAATTGGCATATTCATCAGATGGATGTCAACACAACTTTCTTACATGGAGATCTGCATGAAGAAGTGTACATGCAGCTTCCTTCAGGCTTCAAGACAGAGAAACCAAATCAAGTTTGCAGATTAACCAAGTCACTGTATGGTTTGAAGCAAGCCAGCAACAATGGAATTGTAAGCTGGCTGAATCTTTGGAAGGACAAGGGCTTGTCCAATAAAACGATTATCATAGTCTGTTCACCAAAGGGTCAGGACAATCCTTTATTGCTCTATTAGTCTATGTAGATGATATAATAGCAGGTAGTCCTGATATACAGCTAATTCAGCAAGTTAAAGATGCACTGCATCATCAGTCTACCATTGAAGATCTTGGTAAGTTGAGGTATTTTTCGGGCATTGAAGCTGCTAAAACCCCTAAAGGTATTTCCATCTCTCAAAGAAATTATACATTTAATCTTCTAGAAGAATATGAGTGTTAAGGGGGCTAAACCTGCCAACACACCTATGGAATCCAAGCAGACTCCACAACATAGAGATTCACCTCAGTTAGATGACACTGCAACATATAGGTCACTGTTGGGTGAACTTATATATCTTACTTTCACCAGACTAGACATGGCCTTTGCAGTTCAGTAGCCGAGTAAGTTTTTAGACACTCCTACTGAAAATCACATGAAGACTGCTGAGATATTTGAAGGTTAATCCAGGGCAAGGCATCTTGTTTCCGGATGAGAACAACTTTGTTTTTAAAGGATTTACTGATAGTGATTGGACTGGTTGTCCTGAAAGCACAAAATCAGTGTCAGGCTACATGATGTTCCTAGGGGAAGCTCCTATTTCTTGGAAGGCAAAGAAATAGACAACCATAGCAATAAGTTCTTCAGAGGCTGAATATAGGGCTATGACCAATGCAGTATGTGAACTTTAGTGGCTTGTCTATATCCTACAAGATCCGAAGATTCTTATTTAGCTGCTTACTCTACTCTTCTGTGACAATGCTAGTGCTATGCATATTGCTCACAATCATGTGTTCCATTAAAAGACTAAGCACATTGAAATTGACTGTCATGTTGTAAGGGACAAAGTCAAATATGACCTTGTCAAGTTGCTTCTTGTCAACACTAAAGAGCAAATTACTAACATTCTCTCCAAGGCTTTAGATGCACTAATCTTTTCTTATATACTTGGCAAGTTGGGTCAAGATATTTCAACCTAGTTCAAGTGGCTAAAAGAAGTGATGAGTGCAAGCTGATTCATGTACCACTCTCAGCTTGTGGGGGTGTTACAATATATTATATGGTTGAGAGAAGTGATGAGTGCAGTCAACATGCAGCTGCGTATATTCAGCTGATTACTGAAGACTCGGAAGACTGCTGAGTTAGTCAGCAGAGTATTATATTGAAACATGTAGTTAGAACGGTTACCATATTGTATTATGTTATAACTACCTTGTAACCTTCATTAACTGATTCATGTGGTGTATGTTGTTATAAATACCCCATAATCTGATGCATTGTAAAAATGACACTTTGATTATTCTCTAAATATAATACTTCCGCGTTTCCTTTCATTTTCGTTGTGTTTACAACTTCAACAATATCAGAAATAATAGAATTTCAGAGAGAATAATCAGATATATCAAAAAACGTCTTACTGGATTCAAATTTTGAACGTTTGAAATATGCCTATAAATAGAAGACTATGAGAACAACAGAAAACGACGAGATACAAAAGAATTGAGCAATTTATTGACCAATCAATTCTGCCGAGTTCTTTATTTTCTCTTAAATTCATAAGCCATTCAAACTAAATCAAAGAACATTCAAGTGGTGCATTTTCTAAGTATCAATCATGTTGCAAAAATTGGATCAGAGCTACTGAACTTACAAGTTATATATCAAGATCAACCAGATTCATTAATTGATTCAACCACTCAACTTTGTTTTACCAAGTTTCTTGGATCAGTGAAGCACTGCAAGTGTGAAAGACTGAAGTCAATTGAATCAGTGTATCTGAGAAGGAGCTAAGTGTTTGTGTGGTGGAGCTGTTGAAGAGGCATTGCTATCCTTGAATGAACAACAAAACAACTTTAGTGAAATAGCACAAACAACTGTGAATGGCTGATTGTTCAGATTGTGAAGCTGAAGATTTACAACCAAGGACAATCTTTGTAGCTATGTAATTGTGTACAAGAACAATAGTGAATTCCTCCAACATCACAGGAGAATAGTGGCCTTGAGGATTACACCACCCTGAACCATTCTAAACCTTTGTGCTTTTTTACTTTTGCATTTCATATTCAGTCAAGTGGCTTACCTCACTCAGCACACTTGAACACATTATTACACATCAAGTTTTGAACAATAGTTTTTACAAGGCTTTTAATCCGCTGCATAAAACTCAGTTGAACGTTGTCTTCACCCCCTCCCCTCTAACATGTTTCAAGACTTTACAAGGGACCAATAATCTAGAATGTGTCATAACGAGCTATTGAGGCCCATTTCACCTTATTACTGTGAACAGGATTATCAGCAGAAATTAGAATTGGAGCATGATCAGACTGCAAACTCGATAAGTGATAAACCGTATGATATGGAAAATGGCTCTTCCAATCCAAATTGGCCACCCCTTTGTCTAGTCTGGCAGCATAGAAGCACCATATATTCGGTTTCACCATGTAAAATACACTTCCACAAACCCAAAATCAATAAGCTCGCAGCCTGTCAGGGCATTATGAAACGCCGATATCTGGGGGGAAGGGCCTAACATGTGGTCCCTCTTGCTCAGTAGTTAAAAACACCTCATTAAAATCTCATTCAACTATCCAAGGCAAATTAACTAAACCACGCAGTCGACGGAGAAGAGTCCACGCATGTTCCCGATATCCCACAGCAGGGGACATGGTTACCATGGAACCCAATGAAAACCCATTTCTCATCATATTATTATTACTAATAATGTCATCCACATGCCATCTGCTATAAGTAGAAATCGAGAGATTAAAATCTTTGTCCCATAATAATGCTAACCCCCTACCCACAACAAGAGCATTTGAATACTTCAACACACAACGAACATATTCAAATTTATTTTCATTTAACTTAGTTTTAGGCAGAAATAAAATAGACGGACGATAAGTATGTACAAGGGCCTTAAGCGCTTTAACTGCCCAAGGCTGGCCCAACCATCGGTAGTTCTAACAAAGAAGACTCATGGCGTCCGGTGGGCTTGCCTGCCAGTAGACTCCACAAATGACAACTCAACACTTTTCTTCTTCACGGCAGTAGCATCCTCATGTTCCTCAACCCGCTTCCGTTTACTCCCTAGAGGCGACGAAACCCGCAATGTTGACGTTTGAAAGAGACATCAGTGTCACATACTCGCATCTCCTCCACTTCACCCGCCCTAACCACAAAATTTCCCTCACAAATTAGGGTTCCATCTTCCACAACCCCATACAACACCTCATTGCCAGCCATCATTCCCGCCTCAACCATCCTTCTCGTACTTCCTAAAGTTTCTGACGACCGTCCCTTTACACCTGGCTAGTCATCCGCTAAACTAGAAGCCACACAGGGGTTTAGCACTTGCTCCACCAATTCTTCACTACCCTCATTGCATGCCTCATCAACGAGAAGGGCCAAACCAAGAAGAAGGACTCACCTAACATAAGCTTCTTACTCATCACTGATCTCTTCCAACAACTGAGTTCGAGCACTCACATTCAGCCACGAGCCACATGGTAAGCTCTTCTACTGCGCCACCATGACCTCTCTGCCACGGGATGGACAGAACCGTACCGTGTGGTCCAACGTGACACATTCATAACACATGAACGATAACCTCCCGTACTGCAACAAGCCCTTAACTACCGAACCCTTTGCATCCGCGAGAAAAACACAACGCCGCAAAGGTTGCTAGAGCTCCGCTGTAACCCTAAACCAAAATCGATGCATCCCATAACGTATCTCCTCTTGAATATGGCAACGAGTTGAGGTGCATCATCAAGCCTCTTCCAACTTCCTGCGTGACATGGTGAACTGGGAGCCTTAGAACATGCACCCAAAACTCCATCTTTTCAAAGAAATCGGCACGATCCTCCCACCCAGGTTCCCAACGTTGCATAGCAATCAAATACCTGTCGAAGCACCACAACCCAGCCGTTATCAAACACAAATCGGATCACGCTTTTGCTCGGCCTGGCAACTGTTTTACACGATTTCCCCATGGCCATCTTCAAGAGCTTGGCCGTTGTTTCTTTCGGCCCAAGAAACTTACCGAGCACACTACGATCCGCCGTTGCCTTCATTGGCATAAGGACGTGGTCTACCAAAGCAAGGTTGACCGCCTCCTCCTGCGTAAGTGATAGCGATTGGAGGAGACCCGCCAAGTTTTCCTTCTCCATGGTGGTCCTCTTATATCGACTTTGCATATTAAAGAATACGAATTAAACTATTTTCTACAGTTTAGTATAAAATGATATATGGCTTACACACAACACACACACAGAGAAAAACAAACATCTGTAAGTGATACCTCGACATTAATTTCACCTATTCCGCTCCATTAACCAAAAAATTCAAGGACGTATAACTAAAACTCACTAATTTTGCAGTATACACTTGTAATATATGTGTATAAGTTACAAGACTCATGTCACAACTTTCTTTAAGCTAAGAAAGCCATCCGTTTGTAAAAACGACATGCTACCCAATCTCGGTACCTGAAACGTCGTTAACCCTTCTCCTCAACAGGCCTTTGATGATAGAGACCACTGCAATCAAAGCAATTTCCATGTGGTCTGAGCTACTGGCCTTTAAACTGATCTGCCCCATACATCGACTATTTAAATTTCCATTAATGGAAAGTTTTGTTCTTCGGGTCAATCTGAAATCAGACGCAAGACTACCACCTAATACAGTCTCGTTGTCAAACGAAAGGACAGACATTCCAAGACTGATCTTATCGTCTCTCACCGGGTAGTCTCTCCCTCTTATTGTAGCCTCCAAGCTCCCACCACAAGCCACTTTCCCACCGCCTTCCATTCGGCCACCATTAATGGCGAACTTCATCTGTTTCCCAATCAAAATGCTGTCTTCAAGCTTGGCACCCGTAAAAAACCTGTCCCCAATAGATGTTATAGAGACACCACATTCTGTAAGGTTACTGAACTTTTCATAACTTAACTGTAAATTAGAGTGAAGAGTAGGAACGAATTCTCTCCCAGTAGACTGAAGATCAAGACCTATACTATAATTAGTGCCTGAAGGATTAACAATTGCTGCAAGACATTCAGATTGAAGGCTGAAATCTTGCTTGTCCTTGCTCATTTGTCCGGAAAGACCGCCAAAAACGTTTTTTCGTAATTCTACAGTCGTCTCCAGGTTGACTCCATCAAAACCAACATCATGATCCCATCCATGAGGATCAAGAACTGGCCTTGTAAGCCACTGATCACTTGATACTAGGCACCGATATCTATGCACTGGACTGCTTGGATCGAAATTTGGAGGAAGAGCCATATCTGGTAAGAGATCCGGTTCTGGTTTTGGTTCTTCATCACCAGAGTCCTGGTTACTACCTTGAGAGAGAATCTCGTTTTTTCCGCGAAATTCTTCTCGCATCTGCTTTTTCAGAAACAAGGTTTCCTGTAATCCAACTCATCAAGATATTGTTTTCTCTGAATGCTACTTAACTTTTCAAATTGCCCTTTTGTCAAAGTACGTGATCGGAGGCAATTTGTCATACTAAATCTTCTTCATCGGGTCTGATATAAGAATCCCATCCAGTTCTTTTCCATACACATTTACATTCAGCCGGGAATGGTGCTTCAGGAATGAGGATAAAAGATGCGGCATAGAAGGGAATCGAGGACTTCTTAATGGCCCTAGTTGGATATTGTCTTTGAATTCCAAGAGGCTATTAACATCAGCAAGAACTTTTGTGCACAAACATAATAGAAAAAATTGAGACCTCCACGCCTGTCCGTTTGGAAGAATTTTATCGCCCAAGTTATTCGTAACACAGTGAGGATGATTCTCCACAAGAATCACAGGATTCTGGAGTTTTGTATCAGATGCTGCCATGTGTAAGTAGCGTTGCAAGAGGTTCGAGCAGTAAGTGACAAAAGAATCATAGTTAACAGGATACCCATCGGTTCCTTCAGGAAGTGATGAAGAAGCATGAGTCAGAACAAGGATGGTGTTAAACCATACCTCATTACCAAATATTTCACCTATAAGCTTCAGCAATGGAAAGTCACTATTACCCTTGTTTACTGCGTCAAGTCGTTCAAAGTACAGTACAATATCAGGAGATGATTTCCTAATGAATCTTTTAACAGCATATAATGTCTTGCGATTTTTCTTAACATTTCTTGGTGAGGAAGGCAGCAGGCCTGGAGTATCAATGAAGGATATTTTGACACCATTCACAGTTCCAACAATCTCTTCAATTCGGTCAGTGGCAGGCTGAAATGCATCGGTCATTGCCTTTTTTTGATTGAATATAGAATTTATAGTTGAACTTTTACCAACACCGCTTTTGCCCAGGACAAGTATCTTGATAGAGAAATCTAGTTCGGGGAGGCGGACAACTCTTGTTCTAATGCGATTTCTCGAGCTCTATCGATTCTAAGGCTAGCTCTTTTAAGAATAGATTTATCTGCTCTGATCAAAGATGCCAAATGAATCCGATGCAAGACCTTCAACACTATAATACTGTCATCTGACATACCGAATCTGTGAAGTAGACGCAAAAAATTTATTTGAAGCCCTTCAACATTTCCCAATGAGTCCGGTTTCTTCATGTCGTATACCCCATCGTTCAAGGAAGCGTTTTCAGAAATGTCCTGTTGTGTATTCCGTTGATCCAAATCATCTGGATTATCACTTGGCAGATAAGGGGGAACAGCCTGGTTATCATGAACAGAACCGGGACTCAATGAAGTATCAGCAGATACTGGGACTGTCATTGAGTTGCTTCTGTGAGCTGAAAATTGAAGAAAAATTAATGAACTTTACAAATATGCAACACAAAATGAAAAGGAAATCTATGGACACTCGTTTCGAAAATTTGTTATCAGACTCGAATTTGAGTATTATAAGCCAAGTTCTCACCTTGTAACCATAAATTAGACCAATAATCAAAGAAAAATGGTTTTCACAGCAGCCAACTATCGCACTTCTCTAACCCCACTTCTCTAACCGCTAAAGTTCGAGACACGTCAGTTTCACATGACTAGGCAATGGAGACCAAAGTGCAAATGTATTGTATACTGATGAAAGAACCCTGATTATGAAAACAGTCCAATGTATGCTGCATGGGTGAGGTAATTTCACAATACATAAATCGGATTCTCATTAGGGGATGCGGTACAATCCCAACCCACATGCCAATTAAATCAAAGAAAATACAATCATCACACGACAAACCACCGTCAAGATTAGAAACAAAGACAAGGAGAAACAGATAGGTGTTCTGAGTTTTCAAGTAATTCCAGGGACAACATAGCAGCTACCTTAAGCACCAAGTATACTATTTTGCAAGATTATCCGAAGGGATTGATACTAGGATGGAAGTTGAAACAAAAATAACAAACCAGGGCAAAAAAAAACCGGTTACAAATAAAGAAGAAAAAAACGAAGCAATACCCCGGTTGCCTGGCTCTTCATTTGTAGGATCGTCTGACAAAAAGCTTTCAGAAGCAGAAAGAGGTCTAGATGAGATTAATGATCCGGATAATATCTGAGATAAAACCCAATCCTTTATACTCGTCATATTACCTTCATAAAGTCATACAATAGAGTACATCAAACTATATGCAATAATGGATCAATAGAATTAGATAATACTAGAAGCTCGCACGAGCGCAAAACCATGTCCTGTTGAGCCTAAAGAATGAAGCAATACAAGAATTAACTAAAAATCGCTGAAACGGATATTCACATGAACATAACCAAGTTTGAAACACAAATCTCTCAAATTATTGCAGTCATAAAGGAAAACAGATAGTATTCCTTTACTGCTACTCTGCAAGCAAAACAGATGAACAGCGCGAGGAACACAATAAATTCATGACTGAAGCTAATTCTCTACTTCAAAAAGTTTTCAGAATCGTAGAAGATAACTTTTGTGGGACAAAAATATCTTAATTTTTTTTGATTAATTAACAATCATCAGCTGAATAATCCTTTAACTTGCATTTCTGTGGCTATGTCTAAGTATATTTCCTACTTCCAGTTGGATAGCTAAATTAGCGTCTTCAATATAGCTTTAATCAAGAATTCAACTATACGTTATCAGGGGAACAGAGTTATCCACTTCAATGGAATCCAAGTTATCATAAACCACCAAATATTTTTTTTTCCATCCCAATAAATTGCTGGAAACAACCAATGAAAAATACAAAAATTTACGGTGCTCTCTATCCCAAAAAAAAAAAAAAAACTATCAGACAACCTCTATATCCATAATCCATTTACCAGATTTATCCAAGATGCAAAGCTTCTAAGTTCTAACGAATTGACAAAGCAGTCAGCAAATAAAAAAAGGTGAAGATTAAAAAATAAATTACACTGAAACCCGTAATTGTAATGACCTGACATTTTCAAATGGATCAAATACTACTATACTTTAAAGGAGAGACATAACACATATGATTGGATTAATTAATGTAAAAGAGACAAAAAGTAGAGGAGCATATACCAACATCTACGGTTTTGTGATTTCGTAAGAAGCTAAGACCGCAAATTTGCAAAAGTTTCTAGGCCTCTAATATACCCGTAAATCCAGTAGTACACAGAAGTATTGCACTTGGTATTGCCAAGGCTAAAACATTAGTGCCAGAGATATTATCTACTAAAAAAAAAAACAATACAAAATGACAAAACTATCATTATCTTCTTCAAAGCCTCTCACGAGTCACCGGTCATCATCCTTTTTGCCCCGTCCGTCCAACTTCATCCCCTGTTACTCCCGAGCTCCCCTTTCAATATCCCTGGTTCCACTTTATGACGCCCCTATCACGAACGCGTTCTTATTCGGATTTGAAGGTCCGGCACATATATATATATAACATAAATTTAATTAATTTATATACGTAAGCCTCTAAAAACTAACATCCGAGTTTAATATGCGGAAAGATAAAATAAGTCGGAATTACATAATGATGAAGTTTAAATAACGCACCTTGGAATAACAAGTAGCTGATGTAATCTAAGGCAAATTGTAAAGAGGTCGAATGGTCAGAAACTTGTAGGAAAGATAGTGTTTTTGGGTGTTTTATATTTGAGTCAAGAATGTATCTTGGACGCTTACGTATCATGCAGTAATGCCCGGGAATCGCGCTTACGTAATTCTCGGAATGATGATGATTTATAAAGACACGTGTCGCCTTCCTCCGCCGCCACTAAATCAAGGCGGTTTGGTTTATTGGCATAAATACCTTAAACGCCTGCCCTCCGCCAAGTAACCTACCTGGATGGTGGGCCTGGGTGTTCTCGGTCTCGACTCGATACACACCGACATGGGTGATCGAGGTAGACGCTGCATAATCCGCCCGTTCTTCGCGGTCTTCACTAGTATGCCTCGTATCCGATCCGATGTGGATAATCAGCGTGAGACTTTTCCACACGTGCCAGTTGGACCAATCAGATTATTCCACGTGGAGGGGTGAAATCCCGTATCGTCATAAGCCCCCCAGATCGGAGGGAAGCTCATCTAGAGTGCTGATGTCGGATCTGAAAATTTGAATGATCTTTTCGACACGTGGTCTCCTTTAGGCGGGAATACAGCTGTTCTACTAGCCGATGTAGGCTGTTGTCAGGATGACGTCACACTGTACTAGCATTAATGAGTGTGAGAAACGAAGCGTTTTGTCAGCCCACTATCCTTGATTCTCGCGTTACATACCTTATAACTGCCCCCAAATCGCCCTTTCAAATCATTTTAGAGATTTTGCAAGCATAAAAGGGGAGTCCAAGACTTAGAAGCTTCTCATTCGCCATTTTTTCCCTGCCTTATCAGAAAATCACAAGTAAGCCCTTAACTACCCAAACTCTGCTCAGATTTTTCCTTTTTGCGTTTATTTCTTGCATCTTTTCTTAATCCCATGTCTAGTAGTGAAAGCGACTCACAAAATAGAGAAGAGGTTGTTGTTGTTGACGAAGAATCGGCGGAGCAAACGGTTTCCGACCGTCTAACCGTTTCTGGTGAAAGGGCTACCGGAGAAGAGGAAGAGGGAGGAGAAGAAGAAACGTCTTCTCGACCCGTTGGCTCTTCTCGACGTGTTGCCAAACGCCAAACCAGAATGAAGGGCCAGGGGCCGTACGGATGTATGTCAAATTTAAGCCAAGAGAAAGCCAAGGCCATCTGTTTGAGATATGGAATCCCGTATTCTTCTGAGAACATTAAGGTAACACACGGTCAGTTCCAGTTTGCCTGTGACCCACCTCCGGGATTCTGCGCCATATACGAGGCACAATTGAAGGAGGGGTTGAGGTTCCCCTTTGACCCGTGTCTCATAGAGGTTCTTCGACACTACAGGATTAGTGTCCCACAAGTTGCTCCAAATGGGGTTAGGAGCGTCATGGGATTCGTGCTGGCGTGTCGAATCGCCAAGGTTGAGTTCTCGGTTCGATTATTCCGTCAGTACTATGCCCTCTCGAGCTTGCAGGATGCGGGGTGGTATACTTTTCAGAAGCGTCCTCTGGCATCGGAATTCGTGAGAAAGGTGACCTCGTCTCAAGGCGAGTGGAAGCCTAATTTTTTCTTCATCCGACACGGATTGGTAGACATCGACGTCCATACTTGGTACAGACGGCCCCAGAAATGGCATGACAGGCTCGGCCCTGATGCTCCTGATGAATGTGGGACTCTCGAGATCGTTCATCCTGACGTCGCGACCTGACATCTGCATTCCCTGTATCCTTTTGCCGACATCGAGACGGCAGGACCGGGCGCCTATCTGGAACTCGATGAGGATATTCGAGTGTTGTGTAGGATACTTATTTGTTCTGTCGAGCTGTTATACTTGCTTTCCTTTTCAAGACTGATAAAGGTTTTTGATGACGTATTAATGCCGATTTATCTCTGTTTGCAGTGGAACACTTTTCAAAGATGGAGGCATTGGGTAAAATGCCCGATCCTAAGAAGACGGACCCCAAGAAGATCCAAGAGCGGCGGTATCGGATCGAAGAAGCGGCACTGGTGCTACATCCGGGGATGGAGGGTCGACCGACCTTCTACCCCGGCATCGACATCTGACATTTTAAGAGGTCAACCCGACGAGGCCAGGGTGGTAGAGCAGACTGAAGAGGACCTCGTATCGAGGAAGTGCCAGAAAGTAACTGAGGTGCGGCATGGGGTCGGGAAGGAGACCCGTAACCTTGCCCCACCAAACTCCACCGATCCGATCCCCGGGATGAGCGTGGCAGAGATGGAGGCCATGACTCCGGAGGAGTTACACGACTTCATCATGAAGAGCCATCGAGCTGTGAGTCTTCTTTTTACTTCCCTTGTAGTTTCGTGATTTTTGGTCTGTTTTCGACGTTAATGGTGTTCTTCTTTGCAGACTCGACTCGCTGCTAAAGTAGCTCTGAGTAGAATCGAATCTCCCTCGGCAGCTTTAGAGGAGCAGAAAGAGACTATCGCTAAACTGACATCCGACCTTGAGAAGCTGAAGGCCAAGGTGAACAAGTTGGATGATCGACGCGTGAAACTGGAGTCCGATCTGTCTAAAGCACAAAAGGACATAGTCGACAAGGAAACTAAGCTAGCGGTGGTGAAGTCGGAGTTGGACCAAACTAAAGCTGAATTGACCGCATCTACTAAGGCCCGAGACGATCTTCAACTTGAGGTTGATAGCTTTACGACTCGCTTAGAAGCGGCTAAAAAGGACTTCTTGACGTCAGAAGAGTTCGATAATGACTTGGCACTACTGATGACTCAAGCCATGAAGGGGGGGGTTCTCGAATGCGTTGGATCAGGTCAAGATGGTCGTCCTTGACTTCGAAGTTTCGAGTGTCGAGAAGGCATACTTGTATGATCCCGAGGCCATCCCCCGATATGGTCAATATATCACCGACTTCAAGGCTGGCGTGTCTCTTTATGACAAGTATGTGGTCCCTGCTCTGGAGGGAGATGGAGCGGAGAACGACGCGTTGGAAGAACAGGTCGACCCCAACGCCTCCACCTCGAATCAGCCAGCTGCTTGATGATTTGACATTTTTTATTTGTCTTGACATGTACTTCTCCGATTTGACCTCGTAGACCGTGACTTTTCAATTTGCATTTTGTGATTTCTTCAATTTGCATTTTGTGATTTCTCAATTTAAATCTATGCTTTTCCATTGAATGTCTTTCGTCTTTTATTGATCATTTGTCTAGGGTGTAGTCCTTTGGACTTGATTCCCTTGCAGACGCCGCCTTATGGGGTGTAGTCCTTTGGACCTAATTCCTCTGTTGGCCCCTCGAAGTGTAGTATGAGTACATGACTCGTGGTACACTTGAGCATGAGTCGACCTAGCATTGTACTGCCTTACTGGCTTGACTTGGCTATTAGGTCGGAGCTCGATTCGACTTTCCTGCCTTGTCAGGCTTATAAGGACATCGAATTAAGAAGTCCACACTCGACTGTCGCACATCGTGGTGCTTATGATCTGGTCGAGTTTGGTATCCATCGTGGGATCTTCTGTCTGCCTTGCACTGTGGCTTATTGGCAGGTCGGGAGTGATATAAGCATTGTCAGTGACTCGGCTTTATTCACTGTTTTATTTTAACTCCATCATGTCGATGGCTCGCAGCTCGAAAGTGATATAAGCATTGTCAGTGACTTGGCTTTATTCACTTTTCCGTTTTAACCCCTTCGTGTCGAGGTATTGCAGGTTGGAGGTGATATAAGCATTGTCAGTGACTTGGCTTTATTCACCATACTACTCCGACTCTGTCGTGTCGAGGTCTCTTGTCGGAGTAGATTTTTAGTCTTTCTTCTTCCATGCCTCCTTTTCTTTTTTACATGAGCGGGTAGGTTAAGCACAATTTAGAAAAGAAAATTACTTGAATAAAAGGCATTGAAAGCAATTGTCGCATCGACCTATTACAAGTAACTAGAAATTGAAGTTGCGAATGTCATAAAATGAATAAACAGCTTAAACATAGTACTTCCGGAGGTTGGTGGCGTGCCACGTTCGAGGCACTGTGCTGCCATCCGACCTGCCCAGCTGATACGACCCCTTTGGGTGCACCTTCAGAATTTTATATGGTCCTTCCCAATTCGGCTCGAGCTTGCCTATTGGGTCCTGCTTGCTGGCTTCGTTCTTTCTCAACACGAGGTCCCCCACTTGGAAGTATTTGTACTTTACCCTCGCATTATGATACTGTGATATCTTTCTTTTATAATTTGCCATTCGATATGCTGCAACCTCTCTCTTTTCTTCGATGTTATCCTTCTCTTGACGCAGATAGGTGGCGTTTGTTTCAACGTTATATGCCAGAACTCGAGGTGAGGCCAGTCCAATCTCCGCAGGTATTACTGCTTCGCATCCATAAGCCATAGCGAAAGGAGTCTCTTGGGTAGCCGAATTGGGTGCCGTTCGATACGACCACAGTATGCTGGGTAACTAAGCTGCCCAATCTCGACCTTCGTCTTCCAACCGCTTCTTCAACCCAAACTTGATTTCCCTGTTTGTCTGCTAGACCTGTCCATTGGACTGAGGCCGGGCCACCGACGTCGTTCTGTGTTCGATCTTGAATTCTTTGAGCCAATCCTGCATGCGGTCATCTAGAAATTGTGTCCCGTTATCCGATATCAGATACTTGGGAATTCCAAACCTGCACAAAATATTTTCCCATAGAAACTTCTTGATGGTTTGAGCTCTGATATCAGTAAGAGCTTTGGCTTCGACCCACTTCGTGAAGTAATCAACCGCGACCACAACATATTTGAAATTGCCCGGAGCTTGAGGCAAAGGCCCGACTATATCGACCCCCCACTCATCGAATGGCCATACCGACTCGATGGCATTCATGTCTTGTGCCTGTTGGTGTGTCACCACATCATGTACCTGACAAGCCCTGCATCTCATTACTAATCGATTGGCATCCTTCTGCATGGACGGCCAAAAATATCCTGCCAGTTTGCGTTTTCTCGCCAACATTCGAGCTCCGTAATGATTGCCACAAACTCCTCGATGTATTTCTTCGAGAAGATAAACCCCCTCGTCTTCCGATGCGCATCGCATCCAAGGTGTTACAAACGATTTTCGATAAAGCACATAGTCAAATAGAGCGTACCTCGAAGCTTGCAGCCTGATTTTTCTGGCCTGAGACTTGTCAGACGGGAGAATTCCGTCTTTTAAGAATAACGCTATCGGGTCCATCCATGTCGATCCTTGAACCACTGGTTGTACATCGACCTCGTTATAGCTTCACTCCGCTAACATTTCCACTAGAACCTTCCTCTTCGACTTGAAATTTGACGCGAGTTTAGACAACGCATCGGCCCGTTTGTTCTCACTTTGGGGTACTTGCTCGATGCGAACCGTCTTGAATTGTGACATCAGTCCCTGAACCACTCTCAAATAATTCTTCATAGATTCTTCTTTGGCCTCATACTCGCCTCGTATGTGATTTACTACGAGTTGAGAGTCACTGTATACTAGGAGGTTTTCGACCCCCAATTTCGATGCCAGCTTCAAACCCGTAATCATCGCCTCGTACACTGCTTCATTGTTGGTGGCCTTGAATTCGAATCGAAGCGCATAAGGGAACTCTTCCCCTTTCGGACTAACCAACAATAACCCGGCTCCAGCTCTTTCTTTACTCGAGGCACCATCAACATGGATGGTCCACTGTTCTTCTGATGACCGTTTATCTTGCCCCAATTGAATCGATAACCCTTCGGCTATGAAGTCTGCCAGAGCCTGACCTTTCACAACTGTTCGAGGTAGAAACTCGATGTCGTACTCCGCTAGCTCGACAACCCACTTTGCTAATCTACCTGATGTCTCGGGCTTTGCTAAAATTTGTTTCAGTGGTTGGTCAGTGACCACAGCGATGGGGTGTGCTTGGAAATATGGCTTCAACTTCCTTGACGCATGAACCAAACTCAAAGCTAACTTTTCAGCAGGTGTGTATCTGATCTCGGCTCCATGTAGGGCCTTACTCACAAAATAAACTGGGATTTGTCCCTGATCTCCTTCTCGAACCAACACAGCACTTACCGCCTCTTCGCAGATTGCTAGATATATCAGGAGTTTCTCTCCTTCCCGAGGGGAAGATAGTGTTGGTAAATCGGATAAATACTCTTTCAGATCATCGAACACCTTCTGACATTTCTCATCCCAATGGAATGGACTCGCCTTCCTCAAAATCTTGAAGAAAGGTAGGGCCCTCTGCGCTGATATCGATAAGAAACGGTTGAGGGCCGCCATCCGACCCGTCAACCGTTGCACTTCTTTTACGTTCCGAGGTGCGGGCATGCTCTGAAGGGCCTCGATTTTATCCGGATTAGCTCTAATCCCATCTCTCGATATCATGTATCCCAGAAATTTCCCCGATCGGACTCCAAATGTGCATTTCTTCGGGTTGAGCTTCATGTTTGCGGCTCGCAACACCTCGAACACCTCTCTGACATCAACAAGATACTGTCCCATGGAGTTGCTCTTGATCAATAAGTCATCTACATATACTTCCATATTTCGACCTATCTGCTCCTTGAAGATTTTGTTGACGGCCCTCTGATAGGTGGCCCCAGCGTTCTTCAGCCCAAATGGCATTGTTACAAAGCAAAACGTGCCGAACTCTGTTATAAAAGCGGTTTTCTCCGAATGCTGGGGGTCCATGAAGATCTGATAATATCCCCTGTATGCATCGAGAAAACCGAATACGTCGAAGCCCAATGTCGAGTCGACCAACTGGTCAATCTTCGGAAGCGGATATGAATCTTTTGGGCACGCTTTGTTGAGATCTGTAAAATCGACGCACATCCGCCAGCTCTGATCTGGCTTCCTAACCAACACTGGATTGGCTAACCAATCCGGGTAGACTACCTCTTTCACGATTCCAGCAATTAACAACTTGTCAACTTCTTTTCTTACTGCTTCCTTCCTCTCAGGAGCAAGGTTTCTTTTCTTTTGCCGTATCGGCCTCTTTTTTGGGTCGACGTTGAGTCGATGTACTGCTACGTCCGCCGATAGGCCCGGCATGTCATCTGCCTTCCACGCAAAAACATCTCGATACTCCACTAGGAGGTCGACTAAGGCTTTCTTGTCGGGGTGTGGCATCCACTTCCCGATTTGGACTCCTTGGCCCTCTTCCTCCTTCCACACTCGAATCTCCTCTGTCGGATCGACGGAGATCCAGCTTCTATCATCTTCTTCTTTAGGTATCAACTCTTCAACCAACACTTGTCCGACTCCTTTCCCTTTAACCGTGACCAAACTGCAATTCCTGGCTACCTCGACGTCCCCTTTCACTTCGTGGGCACCGTACCAGGTGGGAAATTTCATGCTGTTGTGAAATGTCGAAATGATGGCTCTGAGATCATGAAGAGCAGGTCGGCCTAATATGGCGTTATAGCCCGATGGAGCCTTGACTACAACATATGTCATCTCCATCGTTCGACCCTTCTCTCCATCTCCAACTGTAGTCAGTAAATTAATCGATCCGACAGGATGGATGGCCTGCCCTGTGAATCCAAATAGAGGAGTAGATAACGGTACGATGTCTTCATCTTTCAACCTCATAGCTTTGAAAGCCGAGTAGTAAAGGATATTTACGACGCTCCCACTGTCAACACAAACTCTTTTGATCCGACCCCGACTTATCACTGCTTCGATTACTAACCCTTCGCTATGGCTGTGGGAACTCGGAATATCATCCTTGGGTCCATAACCCACCTCCGTAGTGAACTTCAGCTTCTTCGATTCTCTAGATCTATCTGAAGAATGCCGGCTAGATCGAGGTCTATCTGATTCATGTTCTGCAACAAGTGTGTTAACGTCGTACCCGACACGATTATCCCGATGAGGGTCTCGATTCTGATCTTCTCGGTGGTCATCCCGGCGATTATCTCGATGAGCTGGCTCAGATGACCTATCTCGACGGTGGAAACTTCGATTGTCACGACGCGGAGATCGGTCTTTCTTTCCATTATAAGTTTTCCTCTTATACTCTCGACGGCCCTTTGGCTCGTCCTTTTCTGACCTGTCAATCACTTCATCCAATCGACCCTCTTGAATACAGGCGTCGATATCTCTCTTCAGATCGAAGCATTCCTCAGTGTCATGCCCTACATCTCTGTGATAGTCACAATACTTGTGGGTGTTTTTCCTTTTCTCTGGGTCCTTGGACAACGGCTTAGGTGTTCGAGCAATATTCTTTTTGATCATAATCGCCAATACCTCTCCCCGAGACCGGTTGAGGGGTATAAAATCTCGTTCTTTCAAATTCCCTTTCTTTCCAAGCCGATCTGAGATCGGAGCTGTCAATCGATCAAACACGTTGGATTTCCCTTCTTCGTTCCGACCCCTAGGCTGACCCTTGGTCTGGCTTCGGGAGTCGTTCCTTGAGTTGAGACCAAGTGAAATGGTGTGCAGACGCACTGCCTCCTCACCTTGGCAAAACTTATGGACTATGTTGACACATTCGTCCATATCATTTGGCATCTTCTTAGACAACTTGTCATACAACTTCATATTTCACAGACCTCCAACAAAAGCATTAACCTGCAGTGCATCACTAGCGTTATGCACTTTCTTGGCCTCAAGGTTAAAGCGTCTCATGAAATCAATGGTCGATTCCCCTTTCTCCTGCTTGATGTTCATAAGGTGGGTAGCACTAAGGTGGAACTTCTTGTTCCCGATAAAGGCATCTATAAACTTCTGTCCCAACTGTAAAAAGCTTGAGATCGACCCGGGCCGTAGCTTATGAAACCACTCCCGAGCTCGACCTGTGAGCAACGTGTCGAAAGCGCGACACTTCATGGCGTCATTGGCGTTTCTCAATCTCACTAATGATATATACCGGTATAGATGGTCCTCCGGATCTGTTGTACCATCGTAAGGTTCCATCTTGGGTGGCTTAAAGGATTCGGGCATCGTATATATCTCGATCTCAGGGCTAAATGGCGACTCAAGCCATTCAGTTGGCTGATCTTTCCCTACGATGCAATTGAACTCGTTTCGGATACTTTCCTCGACCTGCCACTGTTGCCTTTCTTGACCAGGACGTTTGTGGGCGTTAGTCACGCTGATTTCAATTGCGCCTTCCCCACATTCTTCTTGAGGGTCGACAGGCCTCTTCCCCCTAGCATTATCAATCTCTTTACGACCCGGTGGGTCTAACAAGTGTTCTTCAGGGGGATTACAGATTCCCTTACCGATAAATGCCGACGCCACCACCCTTTTCAGGGCGTCTTCATCTAAAGACGCCAAGTGATCGGCCATATCCCTGAGCCGGCGGGGAAGGCCGAGTGCAGGTGGATCTGCAACTACGGGTCTAGATCCAGTGGGGACTTCTTGAATCTGGGATGGAACCCCTGCTGGATCTATATCCGCGTGCTCCTCGATCTGCATGTTCTTGCTGCTCGTCGGTTTCTTCCTTGCTGGTGGTGCCATTACGATTTCTTTACCAACTCACCGGTAGAAGACCCTCCTTCTAGCGCCAAATGATGAAGCTAAATAATGCACCACCGGAATAACAGGGCCACGTGTAATCTAAGGGTGAGCTGTAAAGGGGTCGAATGGCTGTAACTTGTAGGAAAGGTAGTGTTTTTGGGTGTTTTATGGCTGAGTCCAAGAATGTATCTTGGATTGCCTACGTATCCTGTGTAATGTCCAGGAATCAAGCCTTACGTAGTTCCTGGAATGATGTATTTATAGGCACATGTCCTTCCTCTGCCCTAAATCAAGGGCGGTTTGGTTTATTGGCATAAATACCCTTAAATGGGCCTTGCCCTCCTGCCCAAGTAATCTACTGGATGGTGGGCCTGGGTGTTCTCGGTCTCGACTCGATACACACCGACATGGGTGATCGAGGTAGGACGCTTGCATAATCTGCCCGTTGCTGCGGTCTTCACTAGTATGCCTCGTATCCGATCCGATGTGGATAATCAGTGTAGACTTTTCCACGTGCCAGTTGGACCAATCAGATTATTCCACGTGGAGGGGTGAAATCCCGTATCGTCACATAATAATACTAAAGGTGGAATAGAAAATACAATGTTGATTTCATTACAACATTAAATCAAAAGAGTTCAACGATAAACCGCCAAAAGAGGTTAATAGTCTAAGATATTACAAACTTCTTCAAAAGCTCAAAAATCTATACTATTACAAAAGATAAAACATTAAAGCTCGTCAAGATGTCACGAGGCATAGTACTTGTATACCTCATCACCTGCATCACATTTTTGCGTTGGGAAACAACATAATAAAGGGTAGGTACAAACGTACTTAGTAATTGGAAGAAGCTCCAAATCTACATGTGTTATAACACAAGGAATATCAACAATTATAATATCACATATGTTCAAGTAGCTCACTCCCATCTACTAGTCTCACTAGTAGACATAACCAACTAAGACCTTTGTTACATATTGATCTAAGGACACTTTGCATTGTGAGAATGCACTATCACATTTCCTCAACACCTCTAGTGCACGGTAGCTAACCATGTGAAATATTACACGAGTCCCTGTGGTATCTTACCCTGTGGAGGTGTAATAGTTCCATGAACCGATGCATAAACGTGCCTAACCAAGGATCGAAATGTTTTAGCTTTTAGACAAGTCAATTATGTATTTACGTGTTTAAGCTAACCGCTTAAGTTCATTACACGTAAAAAAGATTCATATAGACCACTAGACCTTAGACCAACTCTACATTACACCATTTAGCCCATTGCACAGAAATAGTAGGTTCTAATACAATATCCACAAGGCTAAAAGACAAGACTTCTAATGATCCCGAGTTTCTCTCCGCAAAGGGTCTCCACAAGATGCTGAGCCGAATCCAATGGGAACCGAGCCCTTAACTTTGCCACATAACAAAGAGATCACGTAAGGCCAAATGAAATGTATTTCAATGCTCCCGGGAGACAGGGTGCGGAGCCAAAACCACTAAAACTCATACATTTAACTTTACAACACATAACTAAAGGCTTTACACTAAGGCGTGCTCATTAAGATATAAATCTGCACAAACTATGTGATAGGCGTGCTCCTACAGTATCATAGGCGTGCACTTAAGAATACTAGGAGCTGCCTGGAACTTCAACTCTGTCAGGCGTGCGGCTATTTATTCAGAATTGCTTGTATCATGTTTGAATCAATGTTTGAATCATGTTTGGATAATGAAAATACACTAACACAAGTATTTTCCGTATTGGGGTCCAAAACGTCATCACATGTGACGTTCCCGTTGCCAGACCAACGTCAAGTATGCCTGGCGTTTTGAAAACAGAAGCATATTCAGTTCTGCTAACAAAAAACTCACTATGCTTGACGTTTCTGTTGCAATACCAACGTCAACGTAGATGGCGTTTTTTAAACAGAAGCACAATAAATTCTGGAGTCTGAAACGTCACAATGTCTAACGTTTCTTTTGCAATACCAACGTCAGAGTTGCTGGAGTTTTAAAAACAGGAGCATATTCAGTTCTGGAATCCAAAACGTCACCACTGCTGATGTTCATCTTGTAAACAAACATCAGTTACTGACGTTTGCTGGGACGCCGGAGAATCCAAAAGCCGATCGAAAAACTTAAAAACTTGATGTTCCCATAATTCATGGTGTTTCAAGTCAATGAGCATGGTCTTTCAATGTTATCTTATTGCATGCTCAAGATTATCAATTTTGATTCCATTTGTGCTTCCATATAGCTTGAAAATGATACATGGGTGATGATTTTGATGTGATGAAGAAGGTTGTAGTATTTGGGTTAATGTTGATGAAGAAATGAATTTTGATGATGAAGATCAAGAAGGTTGTAGTAATGAATTTTGATGATGAAGATGAAGATAAATTTTGATGATGAAGATTTTTTTTTTCTGGAATGAAGAAATAAATTTTGATGATGATTTGGATTAAGATTAAGTTTGTGGATTGTTATGGATCATTATAATGTTTTATTTTAATTATCAAATGACTCAATTGCATTTTTTAAGATTTCTGGTATAAAAGGTAGTTGTTTTTCATTTTTTGGTGGTGTTTGAAGTAAAAAAATAATAAAAATATTATTGTGGTGCCTGGAGTAATTTAAAGAGTGCCGGGAGTGAGTGTGGTGCCGGAAGAAAAACCGTGGTGCCGATAGAAGCCACCATGAATAATTGATCAGTAGTATATTGCAAATAGAAAGTATAAATGAGTTAAGGTAGCCTTTTCAAACAGAGACAAAGTGCTAAAATAGAGAAGTCTGTGAGTCAGATTCTGAGTATGCTGTTGTGCTTCTGTTTTGGAGTTGATTAAGGTGATGACTTGCTGATAAACTAAGGCTTAGTGGGTGCTTGGAGTTGAAACACTATTGTAACAAGGCTGATGATAATAATAATAATAAATAATAAATCATTAAAGGGATGTTCATATCCAAGGTCACACTTAAAACAAGATTGACTGCAAGTTTGATATTTTCCATTTGCTTGTTGGAACTTGCCTAAGCATTGTGTTCAGTACTCCATTGCCTTACTTTTGCTTTGTGAATGTTGTATGCTTGAATTCTCATCTTATTCTGAGTTTATTGAATCCATTCTCAAGCATTTTCATCAATCTAAGTTCACCAAAACTTCATCGTACCAAAATGCATACTGAATCTGTCTTGGACATTGTCATGGACAATCCTTGAGATTGTCTAAGTCTCTCGACTTATATATGAGTTATACAAGGTCTAACAAGTAGTAAACTTGACCTTAATCCGCACTATTATCCAATTGATCTTTATACAACACAAAATTGAGAATTATAGCAAAGCACAAGTTATCTTGTAAAGATTAACTTTAAAAGGAACTTAAAATGACGTGTTTGGCCTACAATCATTCACCCCCCCTCTCTCTGGTTGTGGTATTGACCTCCCTATCAGATCCTACATTTGGTATCGGAGCTTGGGTTATATGTGCTAAACTGCTTGAAACATCATGATCATTGAAAATGACTTCAATTGGAGTTACCAAACCACAAGAGGGTATGTCTAGTATGGGACAACCTTACATTAATGAAAGTCATTATACTCGTTGAAAAAAAAGGCCATGAGATTGCACTTGGAATCTCTGGACACTGACTTTACGAAATGTTAATTGAGGATTGACCATTCATCCCAAAGAAACCAAGATCACTAATGAAGTTGTTGAGGATAGTGTCAAAACAAGACAAGGATGTGAAGAAGCCGAAACAATTAAAAAAAAAGTGATGCTTTAACTAATTCGCCGAAAATAATTACGATGCCCTAAATAAGTTTGTGGTACCAATAGAACTAAAAAAGAAATTGTCCGGCTGCCAAATCTTGGTCTTCCTTTTTCAGGGTCCTTTTATTAAGAGTAACCCGAATGCCTCTTTTGAATCCCATTGTCGCCTTTACTAGAATATGTTAAAAGTATATTTCATTCCCACTCATTGTCTCATCCTCAATGACTTCTACAATGGCCATAAAAACACATCCATTTTTATCATACATTCCGGCCAAAACATATAAATTTTTATATGACATCATTAGCAATGCCGTAAAACCAATAGAACACATAAAACTTGTTCTTAATCCTTCTCTTAAAACCAGAATACGTTTTAAGGAACGATGATGTTCATAAATTTTCTCTTAGAAAATGCCAGCCACCATTTGTTAGGAGTTCCATTTGGCCTGTAAGCAACACCTAGTAGTCTTCCACTCGTTTCCTCACGTATTTGCTTTAGATAATTCCTGAACATCTCTGCATTCACCAAGCACGCTTGCAGTTAGGCAAGAAAACTTCACACGTTCGAATTAACAGCTGGGAAGCATCAACATATATGTTTTTATTATGATACAGAGAAACTGGAACTCATAGCATGTATGCATTCTTCTTTAAAATTCACTAAAGAGAAAAATATGTAGGACATGGATCACACTAAATCCATAAAGCAGCGCCCCTAACTCAAGGCACCTCACTCCCAACCTATTCAGAACTAAAAGGAAAAACAACAAAATTTAGAGAAGAATGTTAGAAAGAATTTAGGACTGTTCACAAATAATTTGACAAACAAACTTTTCTTGACATATAATACCAGGGCATGGGCATACTCAAAAGAATCAAGAGTAAGAACAATGTTACCGTCGTTTTACATGATCTCCTACCATTAAAATAGCAGGGACAGATTAAATACAGCTGGCTTCTGATAAAGCCCTTGACCACCCATTATTGATACAATATTTGAGGATTTGACAGCAGTTTAAGTAGATGAAGGAAAGTTTTCACTATCAATTTACTAGCCCGCAAATCAATGAGAATGGGACTTCAAAAGATTTACCTGCTTCTTCTGATGATTGAGGGGGCGTAAACAATCCAGGGAAGGGAAATCCTGATTCTCCAGGCACAGGCACGTTTTCCAAACCCAGATTGATAATTGCTTTAGTTCCTTCTGCTAAAGTTCTGCAGCCTTCTAGCCTCTTCAACGCCACATTGATGTAAAATGTCAAATAAATAAGGAGCTTATCAGCAGAGCTCTTGAGCTCAAAGTTTCTGAAGAAAACGTTGGCCCTAAAAAATGTGATTGCTTCGTCAACAATATCCGTTCTATCTGCAAGTCATTTTGTCCAAGGGTTCATAATTTACCTAAAGAGTAAAACATAGATAATGCTCCAAAAGAGTTAACTAACCTTGATCTGAAACTGGTGCTGGTCCCTTTATATGACTTTTAAGAGGAAGAAGTGGGCACCCGCAAGCTTTTGTAATCCCTTGCTCATCAACAAAACTTGAATGATAAACCTGAAATCCAAGTTGTAAATTAATCCTCAATAATACCTAACGCAAGTAGAGGAATGAAAAGAAAATGTACCCTATATGCCACCGAGAAGGAATGGGAGTATCAGATAGTTAAAACTTAAAAACCATGTTGTGAACCCCAGACATGATGTCACAGAAACAAAGTGGAATCGAGCTAGGCAATCATTTCATCAAGGGTCTGTTTGCACATAACTATAATCGTCTTTATTCTCAGTCAATAAAATTGATTAATATGTTGTTTAGATTGTATTGAGTTATGAAGAGGACTCAAACAACTCAAGCTTGTAAGACTCTTCAGGTGCAATACTAAGTATAATAATTGATGGATTAAACAAAAAAAAAACCGGAATCGAGCTAGGCAATCAGTGAATGAAAAAGGTTTAGATGTTGATTGGATTGTATTGGAATTTGTGGAGGACTTACACAACTTAAGCCTTTAGGACTGGTGAGGTGCAATACTCAATACTTCAATTGATGGAAGAAAGCAAAAAAACAATCAATCCCTGAAAATTCCTAGATGCACATTGTTTCTATTGGGTATGAACTCGAACTGTTGAAAATTATTGTTGAATAACATGTGATTGATTGGATTGAAGTACTGGTTCAATGAGCTCTGGAAATGAGTGAAACCAAGAATGAAAGACGAAGGCAAGGGCAAGGAAAAGGAAGAAAGGAACAAGAAATCAAAGAATAGTGAAACCAAGAATAAAAGACGAAGGCAAGGGCAAGGAAAAGGATGAAAGGAACAAGAAATCAAATAAATACATACCACATGGTGTACAAAATGGGATATGTTAGACCTGGATACTATAGTCAGCATTACTACTCTACAACAGTTCAAGAAAGATCAAGTAAGAACTCTATATCCGTAGTTATACATATATGTAATGTGTGTTTTCACTATTACATTTCAATAAACAAGCATGTGTGTATGTCCATTGTTTGTTTTTACTGACATTCACTCCCAGTATCATAATTTGCTATTCATTACATTTTAATACATTTCAACATTCACACACTTTGTGGTTGAAATGTAACATGAGAAGTGGACTGAAATTCACTGCCACTATCCGCTGATGGAAATATTCAGTGACATAACGGTGAACGGTAACATAAGAAAAAAACCCGCTTATAACCACCTAAAATATGCATGTTCAACCCCCCTGTTCTCTCTTTGTGTGGACTGTGTAGTGGAACCCAAGGTTTTCCTCTCTTTTATTTTTTGTTACACTTGCACCCTATCAGCAATTAGGCCCGTGAGGATTCCAAATAGAGTAAATGTCTCTCAAACAGTTCACAATGCTCAAACCCCAAACCATACCTAAAAGACATCTAGATGCGTATAATAACCGCACGTATTATACAACAAAAACTTCAAACAAGAATATAAAATTGTTGTTTACAAAATAATAAGTCGAACCCTTGTTTACAAAACGGGAAAAGCTGCTTTCCAGACGCCCACGACAAGACACATTCCACACCAACCAAGCAGTTAATGTAATTTAAACATAAAATACAATCAATTTACAAATTAAAAAAAAAAAATCAAATACGAGACTTCTTTTAGTTGTCCAACGATGATGACCATTTCGTCGGGTGGGATCATGTGGATAAGATGTTTTGAACTGTCAGTTTTTGTGTCGAATAAAGTAATTGTTTTAGCAATAAAGTTACTTTGTTTGAATTGAGTGGAATGATGAGGGTGAGGGATATCCAAATACGCCCTAAATGTCGAGCTTTGACAGGAAACGATCAGGACAAAGGTATTCTTGAGCCAAAATATAAAAAATAAAATAAAAAACAAAGAAAAACCAGCACACCCCATGATTGAGTATTTCAATCAGAATGCAAAGGTTTCAAAGAAAAAGATAACTCAATATACAATCAACTGTATTTTCCCATTCCTAATGTATTATTGAGAAGTAATGAACAAACTTATTTTTTGTTGTTGAAGGGGAGGTGAGCGTGGGAGGATTGTCAAGCATCCAGGACTATAAACTATGAAAAAACCCCATCATATTTGGCTGATTTCACACATAAAACCACCCAATCCGATTGCTCAAGCATCCCTCTAACTCAATTCCAAATTTATGATCTATAAATCTGTATCAAGGCTAAAGCATCACAAACAAGGAAAATGACCAACATAAAGAAAATTATTGCAGAGCATCACTATCACAGACCACTTAAACTGATTCTGGATAACGAATTTCGAAATTTCCGTCAATTAAACGATGAAAACTTCATTCGAAGATATGGGAAAGGGAAAATTAGGACAATCGACAATAAACATAATTGAAAAAGGAAACTTTAAGAAATGTGCAGTAACGAAAAAGAGAAACGAAAGCAGAATTAACGGCTCACCATTTCTCTGGTGTTGATCTGTGCTATATAACAGTAAGTACGCGATGATGAAATGCAAAGCAATTTTCTGTTTCAAGGTTAACAAGTTCCTGAAAAAAAAAAAGAAAAAAAGAGGAGGTTAATATTAAAGTAAACCAACCGGCCCAGAGAGGGAGGGGAGTTGCGTGTGTTTTTTTAAACGCTAGTGGGTGGCAATGTGTGTGTTGCACGGTTGTTACTTTGCATTTCTAATGATGTTTCAAAAAAGAATTAAAATATATGAATTACGATTACTCTAAAAAAAAAAAAAAAAACGGTTAAACCTTAACCGAAATTTCCGTCAATTACTATAGAAATAAGGTTTAGAAGAGAAAATGAGACTGGAGACATTATAACGTCCTTGGTTTATATAGTAAACACTTACAACGTCTATAATGCCAACTAATCCTCTTATTAAAGCAGAGAAAGCAGACGGATTAGTGTAAAACTAATCCTCTTATTAAAGCAGAGAAAAGTGGCTAAACAATGGCCTTAAACAAGATTAGCTAACACTGATTAATATAAGAAACATCATGATTCAAAACCCCTGCAAGTTTGGTTGTATATGTTGATGCAACTAAGCTTGGAGTGAAGATGATTGAACAGTTGATTGGAGACAACCTTGGTTAGTAAATCAGCAACTTGATCTTTAGTCTTCACATGAATTAGGGATATGTCTTCATTATCCACATTTTCTTTTAAGAAGTGTCTATCCACCCCAACATGCTTAGTTTTACCATGATGAGTAGGACTTTCAACAACGTAGAGAGCAGAAGTGTAATCACAAAGAATTTGAATAGGTCTTGAATTGTTTAACCCTAATTCTAACAGCATTCTTTGAACCCATATTCCTTTCACACACTCATAGGCCATAGCTCTTAATTCAGATCCAACAAGGCTTCTGGAAACCACATGCTGCTTCTTCCTTCTCCAAGTAGCAAGATTTCCCCAAATGTAATTGTATTATCCAGAAACAGATCTCATGTCTAGCACACCCCCGTGCATAATCAGCATCTATGTATATTTGAACCTCCCATGATGAATTCTTCTTGAACTGCAATCCTTGGACATGATTCTTCTTAAGGAATCTCAACACTCTCGCAACATCAGTGGGTTGATGCATGAATTGGCTGATCAGATTTACAACAAAGCGTATGTCAGGTCTCTGGTATGTGAGAGGTATATAAATTTTCCTACCAATCATTGATATCTGCCCTTATCAACAGGAGGGCTATTATTCTCTCTTCTAAGTTTCAAGCCAGGTTCCACAGGGATATTTGCAGGTTTGCACCTTATCATCCATGTTTCCTTTACAAGATCTAGGGTATTCTTTCTTTGGGACATGGAGATTCCTACTTTATTTCTAGCAATCTCTATACCAAGAAAGTATTTTGGGTTCCCTAGATCCTTTATTTCAAACTCAGAAGCAAGGATATCTTTTATTTTTCTAATTTCAGCATTAGCATACCCTGTCAGAATGATATCATCCACATAGACTATTATGACAATAGACTTTCCAGAAGAGAGCTTTGTGAACAAAGTATGGTCAGTATGGCATTAGTGAAACCTATTTTTTCTCATTAATTTTGATGAATCTTCCAAACCAGGCCCTAAGAGACTTTTTGAGGCCATAAAGAGATTTCCTTAGTTTCCATACATCACCCTAGTGATTCAAATCCATGGGGAAGGTGCATGCAAACTTCCTCATTCAATTCCCCATTGAGAAAGGCATTCTTAGTGTCAAGTTGTGTCAAGGACCAATCCAGATTCACAACAATGCTCACGAGAATTCTAATGGTATTAAGCTTTGCAACATGGGCAAATTAAAGGTTTGATGGGAGTCAATCCCATATGACTGAGTGATACCTTTGGCCATAAGTCTACCTTATAGATATTAAGTGATCCATCGGCATTGTATTTTACTGTAAAGATCCATCTACAACCAACATGATGCTTCCCTTTTTATAGAGAAGTAACATTCCATGTTTCACTATTTATAAGAGCATTCATTTCTTCTTTCAAGGCAGCCTCATAATTTGAAGATTTCATAGCACCGTGCATATTTTTAGGTATTTGAATAGTGTCCAGAATGCTTGTAAATCCATGAAATTAAGGGTATAGATGATAATAAGTCATGTAGTTGTACAAGGGATGAGTAATATAGATTCTTGTCCTATTTCTTTGAGCACTAGGAAGCTCTCTCTTTGTGCTGACATTTTCTTGTTCATTTGAAGTATCAGAGTTTTGATAACCAGTACTATATTGATCATCAGAACTTTGATCTTCAGATAAAGTCTTATCAGAACTTTGATTATCAGTATGGTCCTCATTTTTTAATGAATCAGACTCAGGGTTTTAAGAAGCAGCATTTAGTTTTCTTGAATAGACAATAATTTTAGGCTCAGGGCTCTGCTGATTTATGCACATGAGTGGGATCATTTTGTTCATGTTTAGAATGATCTTGAGCCTTATCAATAGGATTATGGGGTGGGAGAGACTTCCATTTCCATTTTTGATAATAGTCTTGGAAGTTTACCCCTGACTTTCAGTATTATAGAAGGGTCGAACTTGTACAAAAGTGACATCGATGGAATTGAAGTATTTTCAGTACTTGGACAGTAGCACTTTTATCCTTGCAGGGAGCATGAATACCAACAAAAGATACACTTCACTACCCTGGGATCAAGTTTTCCCTTATTATAAGGATGTATGTGAACATAACACACACATCCAAACACCTTAAAGTCATGAGTGTTGGATGTTCCCGAAAGTCAATTTATGTAATTGTTTTTATAGTTAATAAATGACAGATTTATTCTCATCTTATTATTTGCTTCGTGCTCATAAGTAATACACTGCTGAAAACCCTAAGTTGTATCATATGTAGCCATATAACTTAGTGTGTGTCACACGCGAGGATTAAGTTTATGGTGATACACTTGAACCATTAGTACGTGGTGAACTTAATCAAAGTATGGGGTTTATTGATTAAACCACTATTAATGCGCCCAGAACACTTTATGGTGTGACCGTCTTATCCGGACCGTCGATATTGGTTATCTAAGTGGGGCATTTATATATGATGTAGTCATATAGGAATGGACCGATTTAATCTGTATTTCTTATATAATTCTGTGATTGAGAAATCTTATTAAGTCACAAGATGATCATAGATGGATTAACCTCAAACCTGAAGTGATTGCAGACTCCTGCTTGTTTCAAGATAGGGTTAGATGTGTTCGTTAAGGATTGATAAAAGGCACGGTCCGAATCACTTTCACGCCAGTACTATTCATGAATGAGTAACGAGTGTGTGTCTCATAGATACGGAATCCATTCCTTCCTGCGGGAAAGTAGAAAGACAATCCCCTTATTTTTTAATTCTAGAAACTGATCGATCGGCCGAGTTCATATTGGTTATGAACTAATTGATCACTAATGGGTTAATGGTAAATAAGGATAAGATGTAATGAAGAAGGTTTACGGAAACATTCCCGCTTCATTACCGGATAGTTTATGGAGGGTTAGTCTATATGTAATGATTATATCAATGGACACTTATTGACTCGAGAATAAGTTATATCTTTAATCGATAGAGTTCAGTTTCAGATTTATGGTGGCGTAGTTCCAGAATAATAAGTTGAATAGAAATGTTTTGTTCGATAAACATTTTATTTAATTTATTGTAGATACTAGTTATAGGTTCATGGTCCTCGGGTTGGCTCCTAACACGCGAGTGAATTCTCGTGTTGTAGAACCTCGAAAATAAATTAAATAGTTGGTCTATTTAATGAATATTCAAAATATTATTTATTCGATAAATAATACATAAAATAGAAAAGACATTTTCTGTTATTCCTATGGCACATATGGCGCCACATGTGGTAAAATTGGGAAAAGAAATTTTCCTGAATTATATCACATGCGTAATTAATTATTTATTTGTTAAATAATTAGTGGATGAAATAAGAGATTGATTTTATCATTTAATGGTGGTTATCTCTTATTTAATGAAAAATATCTTTTCATTGAATAAAAGATAATTGTCTTGTGAAAGAGATACTCTCTCTTGCCCGATTATTTTCCTATATAAAAAGAGTTCATCCCCACACAAGAACACACAATATCTGCGCCAGTTTCTAGAAAAAAAAGAGAAAAATTAGTTTCTTGTCGGAGCCATTGGAAGAAGAAAAACCTAGGGTTTTCTTGAGCATATTCAAGGAGGCTCCGCTACGGGATCGACGTCCACCAGTCGTCGCTTGGAGATACAACTCAGAAGACTGCGGCTTCTCTTCGGTTGGGTAAATCTTCAACATTCTTGTAGTGTAGATTAATTTATTATACGAATCTTGTCATGGTAAAATCGTATACGAATTTCGATTCGCTGCTTCCGATGTGCATGATCGGGTCTCGATCGGTGTTGTGAATCAGATCCGACGATCTGAAAAAAGGGGAAAATATGCTCGTTTTTGTGAGCGTGCTCTCGCAATTGCGAGCATCGAAAAATTTCCGGATTCGGTTTCTCCTACGTTTTGGATCCTGATTCGGGTTTATATCCAGCAAAAAGTGCTTATGAAATGAGTCCCAGGATGTGGTTATTTTAGCACTTGTAGGGAAATTCTAAAGTTTAATACCCTTGAGGGCATTCTGTTAATCAGGTAGGTGTCTTTTAGTATAGCGTCACCCATAAGAATTTAGGAATTTTCATAGTAAACATGACACTCCTAGCCACTTCAAGGAGATATCTGTTCTTTCTCTCAGTGGCCCCATTCTGCTGGGGTGTATCAACACAAGCACTGATGTGGATAATTCATTTTTTAGAAAAGAAAGAGGTAAGGTTATGTTCAAAGTATTCTTTACCATTATCAGTTTTTAGTACTTTGATTCAGTACTAAACTGAGTTTTGATCATGGTATAATCATCAATAAATCTTACAAACCAGCGTTTTCCAGTGGTTGTCCTGTGTTTTGATAGACTCTATATGTCACTGTGAAATAAGGAAAAAGGACTTGAGGGTGTGTACATAACTTTAGGAAAACTTGATTTAATATGCTTAGAGAATTGACAAATTTCACAATGAAGTTAATCAATATTTATTTCTTTAAACATACTAGGATACAAAATTTTCAAATATATAAAGTTATGATGCCTTAATCTATAATGCAGAAGCATGATATGATTACAAGAAGGGTTGATCCTACCTCTAATTGAAAGGAATTTAGGAATATCATCAAATAAAAAGTTGAAGTAATGAGTCTTGAAGATAAATAGCCTAGATTTCACTTCAGCATTTCCAATCTCCTCCATAAAACTTACATCCATTAGTATGAAAAATCACAGAGCATTAAGTGTCATTTATGAATGTACTAACATGCAATAGGTTGCATTGTAAGTTAGTGTTGGTCCCTTGTAAAGGCTATAGACAAGTTTAGAGGGGTGGGTGAATAAACTTGTCCCTAAAAACTTTTTCTATTGAGTAAGTTAAACTCAGAGTATAAGATAGATGAGCTGAGACAGTATCAACAACTTAGTTAAATGCATCGGAATAAATTATTTAAAGCCTTTTATGATCTTAATATCAGTTGTTAAGTTCTTGAAATATGTTGTGTGAACTTCAGTTTACTGGTGCAAACTGAATTTGTGTAATGCTGGATAATAATAATGTAAACATTCACAGTCATAGATGTAAAATGCGGTAGGTAAATGCGTAAGTAAATAACACAAATTTATAGTGGTTCCAGGTGGTGTAAGTCTGTCAGTTCACTCTTCTCCTGTGATGTTAAGGGAAATTCACTAAGTTCTTGAGTTAACGTTACAAGACACACAGTAAATAACGATTGTCCTTGACTAATCCCTAGCTTCACAATCTTCAAGCCTTAGTCCCTAACAGGTTGAATTGTTGTATCATTAAGTCTGCTCCACTGGTCATTGAAGGGTAAGATTTTCTCTTCACCAACTCCACCACAAACACAGTCTTCCTGACTGCACCTCAATTGTCCTTCACACCTTCTTGGTGTTTCACAGTCTAACCTTTGATAAAATCAAAGTTGAGACTTGAATCAAGTAAGTGATTCAACTTGTGTGTGAGCCTCTTCTTCTTGATGTATATGATTAGCACAATAAGCTATGTTTCTTCAGGTGTTATCTTATCTTGATGATTTACTCAAAGGCTTTTTGAAAACTTAGAAGATTTCTGAATCTTGAACTTGCAATTGTAATCTTAGCAGGATTTCTTGATAAACTTTCCTTTTCCCCTTTAATTCTTGATCTTTTTCATAAAAATTGTTTATCAATTCTCTAAAAATCCGAATCCTTCTTGTTGTAAGAGTGCTCTATTTATAGGGGATTTTCCAACGTTTGAATTTGAATCCTCATAGCCGTTGGTGGTCCTGCTTAGTATACGTTGAATGTCAGTGTCCTTTCTGACATGTCGGAAAGTCAGCTAATCATATGGCTTGATCTTCAACGTTCTGAATAACCTGATTATCTTAGTAAAACTAATATTTCTGTGTTCTCAGTTTTCAACTGACTTGGAGCACTAACTCAGTTTTTACTCTTCTTCATAAACTGGGTACTCCTAGTTCTTCATCTGATCATTTATCTCTAAGGTCAGAGTACACCATACATACTAATATTATTAACTAAGTTACATTGTCCTTATGTAACATAGGTCTTCTATACAAGATCTATAAAGTCAGTTCAAGCCATCAAAGACTTACATGAATTCTAACCTTATAGTCTGGGCTTTTAGAATTCATAAACTGAGTTTAAACCCTCATTTCTTCAGTCCTTCAAAACTGAGTCTGGTCCCTCAGCCTTCATAACTGAGTCTGTTCCTTAGCCTTTAGTCTTCAGTTTTTGTAAATAGTCAACAAAGTTTGTTCCCTTAGCGAACTATTCTATATTCAGTTTTAGTTTTAATCCTATCTATTACTACGCTTGTCTAATATAACCTATACAATGACCAGACTCTAAATAAATTCTATACAATCAGTTTCTAGACATCTTTTTGCTTTACACTATAACAGCTAGTTATGGCACTTCATCAATGAGGTTTAAACAAATAAACAAAAAAGTGATGAATCATCATCAAAACTAAATTTTATTTCCAACAGTTAGGAACATAAAAAACATATTTTAAAGTGACATTTTCACTCAGATGAGTGTTCAAAACTTGAGAAATAGATCCATCCACAATCTTGACATTGTGAGGGTGTTTATATTTGAGGAGTTTAACAAAGAGATCACGGTTTCTAGTCATATGATTGGAAGACCCTGAGTCAACAATCCATATATTTTATAGAATTTGATTACGAGAATAGACATTGAAGCACACACCTATATTAGCCATGGGGACATTGCCTTTACGAGCAGTTGTCTGAGAGTTTTGAGTAGATAAAAGCCCATTAATGGCTTCAATATGCTCCTTGCTGAATTAACTTTCATACTTTTGTTCCTCAACATTGACAAGTCTGCCAGAGCTCTCAGGTATGTTATTAGGTCTAACAGGCTTCCAGTTGGCAGGTTTTCATGGATTTTCCAACAAGTATCCTTACTGTGCCAGTTCTTTTGCAGTGATCACACCAAGGTCTGTTCCCCTTAGGTTTCTGAGATTGACCAGATGTGCTCTTTGTGAAAAGAGTGCTTTCACCAGATGAGACAAGATCAGAGGTCCCACTCATAATAGGTTTCCTCCTATTCTCTTCATGTTTAATATCATCACACACGCTCTTGATGGGTGGGAAGGGCTTTGAGCATAGGACTCTGCCTCTCACATCATCAAGTGTGGGATTGAGACAATGAGACCCATCATAGAAGATTCTCCTATGATCTTTCAAATTCTTGAATACGTTAGCATCCTCAATGGATTGCCAAGTTATACTTTCAAAGTTGTCAAGTTGCTACCAATATGTTGAAGTTCGTTGAAACAGCACTATTGGTGGCCCTGGCAACCAATATGTGTAGAGAGTTGAAACAACACTATTGATGGCCTTCTATAAAGGTAAAGATAGCAGAGTTTGCTTACAACAATAGTTACCATGCTAGTATCTGTTAAATCTACGCGGGAACGCAGCGGAATTTAAAATTTATTTTATTTTAACCAAGATCGACTTCGTTTAAGCAACAATCATATAAGAAGTAGATGAGAGAATACCTTGCTTGATCCAATTGGATCAACGCTTTGTGTACGATTGATGGTCTAAGCACCGAGCCGTCCAAGTGTCCGGCCTCTAGCGGTAATCCACATGAACAACAACTGGAATCCTCGAAGGACTGCTACCAGAAAATGTCGTCTGCTTGGTCGCCTTTTCTTCTTCCCATAAAAAATCTCTCTCAAGAACCTCTCTTTCTTTTACTAGAATATTGCAACAATATTGTGATACAAAAGAGTTGGCACAACTCCCTTTAAATAAGAAAGGAGGTGCACCCCATTAGAGTGAGTGAAGTGGTGAGAAAGAAACTAATTTCCCAATAGAATAAGAATTTAATAGATCAACTAGATAATTGATTGATTATCTCATTAAGTACTTACCTTAATCTTATGAAGTATTTTCCTAAAAATCATATATGCCATATATTTAATATCATATATTAAATATTTTTCAAAGATATATATTATCAATATCTAATATTGGATATATCTTTATTATATTATACTACTAAATATATATCCACTACACATGTGCACATATATATCACATATATATACATAACACGCATATACATATATTTATACATATATTAATATCTAGTATTAATATATAATAATATAATACTATGATTAATTAATTTGCAAAACCAATGTGTATCATATACACATAATTTCGACCTATATAATATATATATATAATTAATCAACATAATTAATATCTTGTATTATATTTATTAATAATAAATAAATACCACAATATTAAGTTATCACTATAACACTTTACAGTAGGCATAAACAAATCCTCATCCGGTTATTGCTATAACCACAAATTAATTCCGGCTAGTTATTCATATGTGTGTGACCCGATAGGTTTCCGAATATGTTGGCCGTAAGTATAAAGTGCATTTACTAAAATACCATTCACACCTAACGATCATGGATAGCGTCTAGCAACACGTTTATGACCCCCAATCATCGGAAAGAGTCAAGTGTTATTACTACAACCTTTTATGTGAAATGGTTACCGTGTAAATACAATCCTATCGCTGTAATAATATCCATGCGGTCGTGTACATTAACAACCGTATCTTATAATCTGGATATCATGCTCTCTCAAAGTAACTCATTTACTCCCACTTTGCAAAGATTCACGAGAGCTAGACATTCCTTATAAGATGGCTCTTTCGGATATTTACTCATACTATTAGGACACGCGATTTCCGGACGAGCGACATGAAACCTACGCATGCTTCAGTATCACATCCAATCACTACTGCATGATCGCCCTATGGCTAGGGGAAACCTCAATAGTGTCAAAGTATGACAATCCACACTGTGAGGCCATGAAGACACCGGTCTCAGGATAATTACACAACCGCCACATAGTACGACACTTAATAAAGTAAGTGGGTCAGTCTAACGTACGCATTCTGTAATACACGTCAATGTATAGTCCAAGTGTCTCTACACTTCGATAGACGAGATCTATCCCTACCTTCAATAAGATAGAAGACACCCAATACATGCTAGTCTAACCATACTATTAATGTCCTATTTAATAGTATATCTGACTAGAGACATTTAAGTATCAAAACAATTAAAGTGAGTCGAGATCTCATCAACCATAATCACTATTATGATTTCTCTTTCATAGTTTGATACTAGGACGTTATCATGTATACAATATCATAATTGGTTCGTTAAACGAACAAATATATAATAACAGGAAGCCATTTATCATATCTATAAACATAAAGAAATAGTAATAATGAGACGACCCGGTCGGATCCGGTCCAACCCGATTGGGTTTAGGACACTATTTCAACAATCTCCCACTTGGCCTAAAGTCAATCACTCGCACACACAAGAATCTCATGCAATACTTGCAACCAACCTTAAGCGTGAACGGATCACTATCCGTGGGGACTCAGACTATCTTCATATCAAATGACCAAGTCATAAAGAACCGCCTCAACACACACATGAATCTCAGACGAGACCCTGGTCCTTGCTTCAAGCATTGAATCCACTACTATATCAGCTATATAAAAAATATGGATGAACCGCACAAGGTTCATGAATGAACCTCTTAGATCCATGTACTGCTCCCGCTGCGCCTCTGAGGCACTCTTGTGTTGTGGCCTAGTTTTAGAATCTACAGTAGTCTCTAGCTAAGAACATTTCCAGCTCACTGTATCACTTGATTAAAGTGATTACAAACCCAGATTGTAGCTCCCACTGTCTTCATAAGACCCATGGTGTACATCTGTATATCTATGTTTACTTGATTCCAAGCTTCAATAAACTAGGAACCACCATTAACACCTTTAAGGATATTCTCGACATTTACCAGAATCACTTTCATGCTTATTCATGACTCCTCATGCAGTACGAACACCTGGTGCAACTCTATAATACGGATCCTACTGCAGTAGCAAAATAAACCTTCCATAAGTATCATCTTTCACCTTATCTTCAGGACTGAAGTCCTGTCATAGATAGATCCGGAGAATACCAGCTAGCAGTATCTCTTTCTATGATGTATGCTAAAATCTTTTAGCATCCCATCTACTAGGGTGAATTAACATGGGGTAACAACTCTCGAGAAGGATATTCAATACATTGCTAAAAAATTGTGACACTCCCACTAACCCTTTTGCACATCAGGCATGTCTTCACTTTTGATCAAATCAAACTCATTTGATTCTCAAAGTAAAGAACTCATATAGAGAAACTTGTTTGAGTCCATAAATGGATCTCATAAGCTTACACATCATGTTATCGTCTATGAACATCAAGACATTGGCCCAATGTTTTCAACACTATCATATAGCCATGATACGTAGCTACAACAAGCACTACCTGAATAGATTTAAGCATGGCTAGTAGCATAAAGGTAATTACAAGGTTTGAACCTTGTAGCCTTTAGCTATCTACTTAGCTTAACTAGTATTCTTATTACCTTCCATGTTAGTCTTTCCTAAAGACCCACTACACATTTCAGAGACATTCTCTTCAGGTTGGACAAACTAGGTTCATAACCCGTTTGTCACTCATGGAATCTAATTCAGATACTACGGCTCCAAGCCATATTTCTTAATCTTGCCTTTCAAGCATTCCTGCATAGGTCGGAAGATCTTCATTCTTCAGGATGAACATACCAATAGCCCCTTCGTGCGTGTGGTTATCTGTAGGCTCATAGAGTACTTGTGTGCACTGAGCAGTGTCCTGCACCTCATCACTATGCGGTGCTTGATCATGTTCAAATGGTTGAATATCTCTTTGTAGTTCTTAAACTCTTTTGAGACCTCAATTCACTCCCACTGTTTCTTTTGGAAGAAACACTTCCTCTAGAAGACAGCATGTTTGGAGTCAAACACTTTTGACCCATGGGTAAGTAAACAATATTTAGCGTACTTGCTAAGATATTCCACAAAGTTGCACATGTCATACTAGGCTTCAATCCTTTCAGACACTGCCTGCTTGCTAGAAGCACGACAACCCTAAATCATCGGTTAAGATGGATTTGACGTTATCTTCTTCCATTTCTGATATGGAATTCATTCAGCCTTATTTTCGGAACTTAGTTAAGTATATGTTTCGTATAAGGGCACTATCCCGAAACATGTAAGGGATACTTTGCATGGATTATCTCGCATCTTTATCGTATAAAGTGCTATTTCAATTTTAGAAACACAATCTAATCGCGTATCCCAAAAATGGTATCCTTCAAGGGAGAATCTGATTCCTTTTCAGACAACTTCTGAAAACACCCTTAAGGTATTAATTGCTTCAATCCAATTGAAGATTAATTTCTAAGTTGTTTATCAATCTCATGTTCATACTAGCTTGAAATTTTTGGGCTTTCCGAATTTCGCACTTTACTGAGTACATTGACTATTTCTAAAATAGTTATAGAGAGTAATAAACTATTATTTATGGCATTTATTGTCATAAGCCAATAAACATCATTATGTTTAGACTTTAGTCAATATTCTAGAACTTGTCACCTTTTTCATAAAAGGGTATTTAAGTCACCTTTGGCTAAGATACATATCACCCACATGATTCATCATCACATGGTTCAGACATCATCAAATGACATTTGATTACACGTTTCCCTTCCACATAGACTATGTCTAGAACAACCACAAAATATTAAGGATAACAAGCATACAAATATTTGGTTGAGATCTCACCACCTATATCAACTATATAGGGGCACCAATCTAGTATATTAGATTCAATGGCCGTTCAACTTTATCGGAATAACATTTGTTCCTTACAATTGAATTATCTATTAAATCCTAATAGATAACTGAAATGGTGTTCTTCATAAGAACCGGAACACAATAACATTTATTTAGTTCCTTTATCAGTTTACTAGACTCAGAATACAATATGGTAAGTTTTACAACGTTTGTTTCAAATTCCATAGAATATTCTGTATACAATCCTTCTAATTCAATCATACTCATAAGATAATCATACTTAGATAGATTATCTCAACTTGCGCACTTAGAATAGAGACTTCGATAAGTTCTCTCTTTTAAGCACATGCCCTAATTTTCCTTTTAATCCTTTAAGCACTCGTGAATATTTCTTAGTTTAGTCTTCATAAGACTTAAGAAAAATAACAAGAGTTATGTCATCAATTTTCTTTCATAAATAAAATCCAAAGTTTAGTAGATAGTTTATTTAACCTTTTGAATCATATTCAAAACATGAACTATTTAATTAACCTTCAAGCAATGGTTAAAGAATTAAGTTGATACTTAAATCTTTCGATTTTGAAAACAACCTTTCAAAATTTGTTGTGGTCATTCATATCCAACACATATAATGTTTGAATTAATTGTCATCGTATGACAGAATGACCTCATTGGACATCATCGTATCCAACATATGATAAATTCATTGAAACTCATTTCAAGTGATTTAATCATATCATGAGCTTCCGTTTTGATTAATAATTAAAGTCTTAGAGCACTCCGTCAAATATGTAGTCTCATTGTCTTTAACTACTCTAACGTAGTTGCTCGTGTCATTGCTTGTTTTAAAAGGATTAAAATTACTTAATCATACTTGAGAACGTTTCTCAAAAGGTAACAATCATTAATTTGGTTTTAACAATCGAGAATAAAACATAAATAAAAGTTTGCTAAAAACTACAACATAAAAATAAAGATAAAAAAATGTTGTTGTCTATAATGCAACATCAAAAATTGGTCTTTTGGTTTATGATTTGGCTCTCACTAGTAGTTAACTACTCCCAATTGACTTTCAATAATTTTCCAAAGTTTGTTTAGTGGCCAAGATCTCATTTAGTTACCCCGATTCCCGACGTGGGCCGATCAACCGAGATAATTCGACAAGTAGGTGAGATTTGACGGGCACCAACAAGGTACAACAGGTTAACAGGAAGTTTTGGAAAGTATTGGCAGGCGTCAAAAGCAGGCAGTATGACTATGTTAATTCTTGGCGGACGCCTTGGAGATTTTGTGTTGAAATAGTGTCCTAAACCCAGTCGGGTTGGACCGGATCCGACCGGGTCTGATCATTTCTACTATTTCTTTTATGTTTATACATATATTAAATGGCTTTTCTATTGTCATATATATGTTCTTTAAAGAACCAATTGTGAATTGTTATATGGTAACGTCCTTAGTATTAAACTGTGATAGAGAAACCATGATAGTCGATTATGGTTAATGAGATCTCTAATCACTTTAATAAGTTAGATACTTAAATGTCTCTAGGCTGATGTACTATTAAACAGGGCTTTGATAGTACAAACATGCTAGCATGTATTAGATGTCTTCTGTCTTTAAGGACAGAGATGCATATCATCTATCGAAGTGTAGAGACACTTGGACTGTACGTGGACGTGTATTAGAGAATGCGTACGTTAGACTGACCCGCTTACACTGTTAAGTGTCACACTATGTGGCGGTTGTGTAATTATCCTTAGGACCGGAGTCTACATGGCATCACGGTGTGGATTGTCATGCTTTGACACTGTTGAGGTTCCCCTAGCCATAAGGCGATCATGCAGTAGTGATTGGGTGTGATACTGAAGCATGCGGAGTATACATGTTAGGTCGTCCGGAAATCGCGTACCCTAGTAGTTGGGGTGAATATCCGAAAGGGCCTTATTATAAGGAATGTCTTACTCTCATGAATCTTTGCAAAGTGGAAGTAAATGAGTTACTTTGAGAGATCAGATATCCTGATTATAAGATACGGTCGTTGATGTTTGACACTCGATGAACGACCGTATGGATATTATTACAGCGATAGGATTCTATTTACACGGTAACTGTTTCACATGAAAGGTAGTAGTCATTGCATTTGACTCTTCCGATCATTGGGGGTCACGGTGTGTTGCTAGACGCTATCCCGTGATCGTTAGGTATGAAGGGCATTTTCATAATTTGCACTATGTGTCTACGGCCAACATATTCGGAAGCCTATCGGGTCACACACATATGAACATCTAGCCGGATTAAAATGTGGTTATAGTTGATGACCAAATAATGAAAGAATTTATCTCATACTATAAAGGTTATAGTAGTAAACTAATATGGTGGTATTTATTTATTATAAATAAATATAATACAAGATATTAATAAATATAATACAAGATATATATTGTATAATAAATATGATACACATATTTCGAATATATATATATATATATATATATATATATATATATATATATATATATATATATATATATATATATATATATATATACATACATACATACATACATATATGATATACATGTATTTTGCCAATTAATTAATTATAGTATTATATTAATTAAAGAAAATCTCAATTCTAAATTAGTAAAAGAGGCGCCACTTTCAAAGTATATTGGATACATTTGAGTTGTTCAATTTAATTAATAAGATTACCATAATATTAATATTGGATATTAATTTATTTGGGAAAAATATATTTATGGTAATAAGATAAAGATATATTGAATATAAGATATTGTCAATATATATCTTAGGAAAAAATTTAATATTAAATGAGATAAATCAATCACAGGATTTTCCTTATTTTATTAGGAAAATGTTGGTCCCTTGAAAATGCTTTGGTTAAGTTTAGGGGGGTGGGAGGGGGTGGGGGTGGGGTGTGGTGAATAAACTTAACACTTAAAATTTTTTGGAGTTAACAAACTCAAGAAGGTCGTAGCTTGTCGATCGCTTTCGATAGTCTCTGATCACTCAAGAGTCTCACGACGAGAGATATTCTTGAATTTGTTGCGTGAAATATATTGATTAAGCCTTATTACTTGTTGTTTAAATATGATACTAAGTATTAGATACTCAGCAGTGTAAGTGTGTGTGATTCAGTTGCTAGTTTCGGTGGGTTCATGTGATTAGTATAGTAATCTGAGTAAAGTAAGTAGGCAAATTTTATAGTGGTTCCAGGTGGTGTAATCTGTCACCCACTCTTTTCTGTGATGTTGGAGGAAATTCACTAGAGACCTTTGAGGTTGCGATTACAAAATCCCTAAGTCGTCTGGTCCTTCACCATTAACTATGGCTTCACAAACCGAATAATTGAAACAGTAGGATTCTTTGCTTCAAAGTATTCCACTGGTCCTTGAAGGGTAGGATTGCCTCTTCACCAGCTCCACCACAAACAACAGTTCTTGACACCTAAGTGCTTCTCCGTCTTCAGCAGGTTTCTTGTAAAAGAAAGTTTGAATCAAGTGAATGATTCAACTGTCAGCAGCTTGATCAGGATGAAATGATCAGCAGCTTGATATCTTCAAGTGTATAGACTTGATGTAACTTGATAGCAGATTACATTTGAAGAGTTTTCTGGATTAGTAGCTTTAAGCTCAGTGAAGTCAGCAGGGTGATTTCTTGATAATCAACTTGATAGCTTAAGATAGATTGTTATTTTTCATCACTTGTATTTGGATCAGAAGTCTTCTATTTATAGGTGAGAATACTGTGACTTATGTTTGAAATTCAAACATAGCCGTTTCATATTTGTCCCCATCTTGACTTGCTTTCTGTACCTGTTCATAGTACCGACACTGTCAATTTACTTTTTGACAGTTTTCAGTCTGTCCACCCTTTGACTTATATCCATTGGTTAATCCTCTTAATCTTTCAAAACTTTAGCAGCAGTTTTCCTTGTAATTCCAGTAGGCTCAGCAGCCTCAGCTTCAACTGGAACCTCAGTAGATTCACTAGGGTCTACTGATTGCTGCCTTGCCTTCTTAGGCTTTAACATCTCAGTAATTTTCCTTGTATCAGCAGCCTTTCGCTTCTCGGCAGCTTTTTAGGTATAGCAGGTTGTGCAACTTGTCTAGCCTGCTCACCACCAGCATCATCATCTCCATCATTATCACTCTCTGTCCTTTCAGCATCTAAATCTTCATCATCATCAAAACCAGTGATGAGATAATTGATTTCCTTTTTATATCTGGTCTTGTTGATTTTTTCAGGTGCCATATCAGCAATCTTTAAATGGTTCAGTATGGCCTGCACCATTAATCCCAAATGCAGTGTCTTGGACTTCCTTGTCCCATCTCTGTCCTCAATTATCACTTTCTTCATGTATTGGACAAAGAATCCATCCCAATCAAACTTCATACTCTTGCATATGATGATCAACAAGTCAATCTTGGGTCCAGGCAATGTGTCAAGACTTTCACTGAAACCAAGAATGTTTTTGGCAATAATCTTACTCAGCAGATTATACTCCATTTTGATGTGTTTCACATTGATGCTCAGTATGGATTTTATGGAATTGTTGGTCTTTATTATATCAACAAACTCCAATCTTGACAGTCCCATTGATTCAGGATTGGTAGGAGCATTATTACCAGGTCCAAATCCAAACACTTCCCTAAGCAGGTTTGAAGAACCTCAATCTCCTGGGCATTAACAGTGGTAGTGAACGCCTCTGTATCATCTCTAATCATAATTTTTCTCCAGAAATTTGTAACATTCATGTAGGAGATGCTTTCGAATCTCAGATTCAGAACATCTTCTAGCACTTCAACCCTTCTGATTCTTCGACTAATATTGATAGCTAGCTCAGTAGTGTTTGCATCAACAACTAATCCTCTGACAATTTGACTCGTTCCAATGTGAATATCACCTCTAACAACCATTGTAGATGAAAAAGATGATGATAAAACTCTGTAAATCTGTGTTCACATGTGTATTTTCAGAGAAAAATCAATCTGAGAGTTATCTCTGTATATATCTGTATATATAGAAGAAGAAGGTGGGTGGTAACTATCAGAGAAAGCACTGTACACGTACTGTGCATTTAACCACGATTAAAGTTGAAGTGAATGTGATGTTGCCATGTGTCCCATTAACTGATTCCATAACGTGTTGTAACCGTTGGATAATGTAACCGCAGTTATAAAGATAAGAATAATATCCAATTACTGTTGACTTTCAGTTAACTTTGACTGTATTGTAACGTATAACTCAGCAAACTTGATCTTGAGAGAGTTATATCTCGTGATCTCATTGATGAAGATGGCTCAACTGACCTCTTGATGTGGTTACTCACGATCTTCATACACACTAGTTTTGTCCAACTGATAATACAATATGAAGTTTAATACCAATGACTGATTTGTCAAGTGAGCTCACCCAACAGGACAAAGACCAATCCCCTTGGCAACTTCATTTGCTCAATTGTCCAAACTCATATAAGTACATGGAATTGTTGATACCAATGACAAGTCTGCTAAGTGATCTCACCCAACATAGCAAAGACTAATCCCCTTGGTGAATTCTAGTACACTGTTGATTATTGTATATCAGTCAACTTTTATGATTCCAAGTTCAGTTCTTAACTTAGCAAATCTTTCACTATCCAATGGTTTAGTAAAAATATCAGCAAGTTGATCTTCAGTAGGGATGTAAAGAACCACCACATCTTTCTTTTCAACATGATCTCTTATAAAGTGATGTCTCACATCAATATTCTTGGTTCTTGAGTGCAAAACAGGATTTTCTGTGATTGCAATTACACTTGTGTTGTCACACATTATAGGAATTTCTCTTTCTTCAATTCCATAATCCCTTAATAGTTGTCTTAACCATAATATTTGTGCACAACAACTTCCAGTAGCTATATACTCAAACTTTCAAAGAGTGAAGGTTGATATAGAATTGCTTTCATGAACCAGAATCGATCTATTTCCCATCAACCGAGCGATTGTGTTTCTGTGGTGCTTTTTCTATCAATCTTGTATCCAAAGATAATCGAATCAGAGTAGGATATAACTTTGAAGCTTCCATCTTTTGAATAACATACACTACTAGAAAACTGTATTCTAATGAGGAGAATTTAATGAGGAGCTGGAATTTCGTCAGTAAATGTTACATATAATGAGGAGATCTAAATTTTCTTGTTGGTTGATGACCAAATTGTAATTCTCCTCATTACTGATCAAATGTCTCCTCATAAGAAACATAATAAATAAAATCTCCTCATTAAAATATTAATCATTTTTTTCTCAATATGAAATTTAACAACATAATTTAACGTTATACATTGTTAAGTACGCGTTTAACTCATAAAATAATAGTATAATGTAAATAATCAATCATAATCAACGGTGCATATCACCGTTGTGTCACTCATTGTGGCACAACCGTTGTGCCCTATCATTATTCAAATAGAGTAATGATACGAGTAATGATATGGGCACAACAGTTGTGTAAGAATGAGTGATAGATTATATCATGATAAATTTAGACTCAAAATGTTAGATTATATATTCATCAAAAAAAATGATAGACTATATCATGATAATTTTTTTTTGTAGAGTATATCATGATAAATTTAGACTCATAATGATTAACGGTGCAGATCACCATTGTGTCACTCGTTGTGCCTGTATCATTACTCAAACAAATATTAAACGAATGTACTCCAACCCAACCTCTTCATTCCATCGTTCCCGACCCGATTCCCCCCCCCCCCCAAAATAATTGAAATAGGTTAAAGTTGTTATCTTCTTCTCCAGTAACCTCCCTTAATCCTTGTCTTTCTGCTGCATTCTCACCGGAAACAAGTCAGCCAGGCTGACCTCAACACAAGTGTAAGGACGATCCCATCTCCGGCAGCTGCTTCTTCTCTGTCCGGCACTGCCTTTTCATCTCCGTCAGGCAATTTTTCTCTTATTAATCTGCAAAAAGGTACGACAGCATTCCGTTCTTCATCATTTGTTATACAGATACATACATCATCATATTTCAAGATTTTTCTTTTGATTAGTGTTTTGGGATGCCCGATTCTTTTGGGGTTTTTGGTAAATCGAACCTCGTAGCTGCTCATAGCTGTGATATATGTCTAATTTTGTGTGAATTATACACCATTCCTACAAATTAGTATTATATTCGTACGATGTAGGGTTCTTCCTATGAAAATTTTGATGTGTTGGGTTATGTTGGATTGCGACTCCCGGGCTATGAATGTGCATTCAGGCCTCTTATTTGTAATAAAGCTGTAGTAGATGTTCTACATGTTACCTTTGTTGCTGTTGTTGTTGTTGTTGTTTTTTTTTTTTTTGGCTTCCTTACTTTGTAGAAGAAATTGACAATTTGACATGTATGTTTGAGGGTTTGCTGGTACATTCTAGGGAACATTCTCAAAGGGCAGCCCTTGTGGTACTCTGTGAATTTGTTTGGCATGTGTTGTTTTTGTATGGTATGAGTTTTTTTCGAAGCATCCATGTGTTGATGTTGTTAAATGTACATGTTGAGAAGGGTAGATTGGTTAGGTGTATTGAATACATTGTATGAAAATTTGGGTTTGTTCCCAGTTTTCATGCTTGTTCTTTTATCAGGTTATATGATCTGGTCTGTTCTGTTCTGATACGGGTTTTGTACGGTTATAATGTTTTCCAAAGCATCCATGGGGTGCTATGTTAATTGTATACGTCGATAATTTTCTTTTGATTTTCTTTGATTTTTTCAGGTTTTTAGTATGACAGATGCTCCAACCATGTACATAGAGCATGTAATTCATCATGTTGTTCCACAATTTGATGAGTACTTTCAGATTTTGTTGGTAACCATTTTTTTTGTTTTTTTTGCAGTTTAGGTTGTTAGTTGAAGCTTTCAAAAGCTCTCGAGAGCAAGTTGCTAAGGAACCTATTAGTTCTAAAGGTAACTGTGTTGGCAAATTTGCTTGGATTTCTTGCTGTGCTATTTTGTGCTTATATTTTGGTAAATTGATTTGGCTGAGTTCTGTTGTATTGTGGGCTATTGGCTCTGGGCTAATTGAATTGTAGGTATAAGATTTGTGATATGCGAACTTTTTCATAATTTGTGTATTTATGCTCACAGGGGTGCACACCAACAATTGATTATATAATCAGTTTTAGGCTTCAGGTCTCACTCTTGAACACCTGAATTAGTAGATTGTTGCAAATACCTGAAGCAAAAATGTCCTTAACTGAAAGATTTGCGGACAGTTTTTTCTTTGCCAGTAAATGTTATCTTCATTGTTTCTACTAGTAAGGGAGGATTGTATAAGATCATGCCTGCATCTGTTGTTTGGTTAGAGTAATAAAACACTTACGGTGCTTTGAATTGCATAACCAAGATGCAGAATGATAATTTCCCACTTTGGCTTCTATACTCCTTTTGTGTCTTGGACTGATAAATCTCTAACTGAATTATATATTGGTAGCAAATCTTGTTGCTACTCACACTGACTGCTTTGAAGTGGGTGTCAAAGTAGAAACTCTGTGCTACCTCTGTGTTCGAAAATAAACTAAAAAGCTTCTTCTTAATGTCCTATATGTGGTATAACACAAACCAGCAAGCTTTTGTTGATCCATCAATTTTCAATCATTTAAATTTTGAACCATTTAGTTTCTATGCAAAACAAGTGAACCATTTGTTGTTGGTTCTATGTGTTGTATATCAGAGTGTGTATCATGTGTGTTGTATATGTTGAGTCATTGACTTGGTTTGAGCTTGCTCTATGATTTTGTTGTGTTAGTCTAAACTCAATTTGAGAAGTATAAACTCTATTTCTGTGCAGTAGCTGATTATTTCTTTCCTCCATTCTGCAGCTATAACAAAACTTCACAGAAGTGACTTTTGCTAAACCTAAAACCAACTCAAGTATAGGTGAGCTTTCTTCATCCGTTTTATCAATCTTCAGCTCCAAGCTCTCCACGATATCCATAGCAGAAATTGATTCAGTGTAGGTTAATACGTAATTCTCGGTGATTGGATTCAATAATAGAGAGTAATGTGCATTAAGTTGGTGCCTTTTGTATTAAGTACTCAACTGCATTTTAATCATGTCCTAACATTTTTTAGGAGTTACTGCCATTATAAGTTGTCTGCTTCTGAAATCTAATTTCATGGCATTTTAGTATGAATCATATGATACACACTCTGTATTGGATGACTGTCAACTGCTATTGTTGGCGCCATTGATTCTGTTTTGCAGGTACGTATCTGCATCTGCTCTGTCTATTTCTTGTATTTATTTCATATATATACTTGGAGTTTTGGTACTCAGATTCTTTACTTGGATGCGTGTTCAGATTCAAAAACTATGTGAATGCATAATGGAAATAGCCATAGGAAACTTCAGTACATGGGAGCATGTATTCCTGCTTCTTCAAGGTTTTTAAGATGGTAGACAAAAATTATGGCGGCTCCTATTTGTCTTAAAAGAAAATATTTAAACATTAAATGTTCAAACATTTCATGATCATGATTTTCACTTTGTCATTTCTTCAGGATCATGATTTTCACTATGCCTGTATCAATTTGATAGATTTTGAGTTGCTGATCCTTTGGTTTTACCCTTAAATAAGAGAATGTATATAAATATATATTTTGGCATGAGAGAAAATCTTAGATAATGCTTTGACATGCTGCTAAATTTTCTACCAGGTCTTTTGCCTCACTCAACTTACCTAAATTTCTTCCAATGCTAATGGAGCATTCAAGAACTTGCTCAAACAGGTACTTTTTTTTTGACAATTCTCAAACATGTATCGTCAAGGCCGTGTTTTATACACTTTTCTTGGTACTTGTCTATTTGACTGTCTAGGCTTGCCAACTTATTGGAATTGTTACTTTACGTCACTCGGTATGTCTAGGCTTGCCCTTTCTTTGTGTATTATTTGAGCTGCAAGTTCTGTTTTGATCAAACTCTTTGAATCCTCGAATTCTTGTTAAATCTGAACTTGCACTCACTCGTCTACTAACTTTTGGTGGACCTCACACATGACAACACAAGAGGTAATGTCCAACCTTCCAACAATTATAATAACAATGTAGACTCTCTATTCAAAGTCTGTTTTGTTTGAAACATATAATGATCTTGAGATTTTTTCCTTTCATTAGTTTTAGGAGATCGGCGTTTGTCAACAATTGTTTCCTTGAATAGTTCACTTGGTTGCATCGGACTGAATTTCTTGTGCCCCGCTTATTAGGATTAATATGTTTTATATGTGCTTAGTGTCCTTGATAGATCAAGTATGTCCGCTAGTCTAATATGTCGGATAGAACCTCATTTCTAAGTCTGTTTTTAATATCATTCTTGCAATATGTTTACCATAGTTCAACAGTCTTGTTTAATGGCAAGGTCTCTATCTCTGTGATGCAAAGTCGATGTATGAGTCTTAGCATCTGTCTTGAAATGTGAAGTTCTATGATATGAGCATCTATTTAGTGTGTCTGAGATATGCTTGAAACTAATCAGCTGGTTAATGATTTTAGTGAATGCAAGAAGCATGCCAGAGCTGCGTCACCGTTACTCTCTAGTTGGTCTTGAATTTCGATGTTCGGTCATGTTCAAAGGATAGCAACGTGTTTCTTTTAGGGATGTTATATATATTAGAAAATTCTTTAAATTTACATTTATGTATAACTTATCTTTTGAGGAATAATCTATCATTGTATATATTGAATCATTGATGTATTTCATCAGTATAAAACTTATATTGGCTTGATTTATTTAATTTAGTTTTGGGCTTCAAAATTATTATTAATATTCCATGATTTAATGTGGAGCAAATGGTCTTTTAATGAGGAGATGTATTGTTAATGTTTCATGATTTCATGAGGAGAAAATGGTCTTTTAATGAGGAGTTATGTCGTCTTTAAAAATAATATTAATGAGTAGAATATATCCTCATTAAATGTATGATATAGTCAATGAGGAGTTCCAATTCTCCTCATTATATATCTTTAGCAGCGGAGGCGGCAATGAGGATCGAGATCTCCTCATTAAATAACATTAATGAGGAGAAATGGACAATTAATGAGGAGATTTCTCCCCATTAAAGACCGAAATTCTAGTAGTGATATCCCTACTCCCATTGTCTCTTTTAGATACTTGAGAATCCTTTTTACTGCAGCTAAATGACTTTCCTTTGGTTTTGATTGAAATCTTGCACAAACACCTACATCAATGGATATATCAGGTCTGCTGGCAGTGAGGTACAACAGACTGCCTATCATACTTCTGTATAAAGCCTGATCAACATCTTTGCCTTCTTTATCTTCATCCAATCTGTTGTTGGTGCTCATAGGAGTTGATACCTTGGTGCTATTTTCCATACCAAACTTTTTCAACAACTCCTTGGTATATTTTGTTTGACGAATGAAGATTCCATCTTTCATTTGTTTGACTTGTAATCCCAAGAAGTAGTTCATTTCTCCCATCATACTCATTTGGAACATGCTTTTCATGAGATTAGCAAACTTTTCTCATAGTAATTCATTTTTAGAACCAAAAATTATGTCATCAACATAAATCTGTACCAGCAGGGTGCTGTCCCCTTCATTGATTCTGAAAAGAGTCTTGTCAATGGTTCCTTTGGTAAAACCATTGTCCACCAAGAATTGAGATAGAGTTTCATACCATGCTCTTGGTGATTGTTTCAACCCATAAAGTGCTTTGTTGAGTCTGTACACTTTATCTTCTTGATCTTTAACTTCAAAACCAGGAGGTTGCTGAACATAAACCTCTTCTTCCAGAATGCCATTTAGGAATGCACTCTTGACATCCATCTGTAATACTTTGAAGTTTTTGTAAGCAGCATATGCCAAGAATAATCTTATAGCTTCCAATCTTGAAACTGGGGCATATGTCTCATCAAAATCTATTCCTTCAGCTTGAGAATAGCCTTTTGCTACTAGTCTGGCCTTATTTCTTACAATGGTACCAGATTCATCCAATTTGTTTCTGTATACCCATTTAGTTCCAATCATGATTAGGCCTTTCCACTAATGTCCAAACTTGATTTCTTTCAAATTCATTCAATTCTTCTTGCATAGAAATTATCCAATCTGGATCTGATATTGCTTCTTCAACAACTTTAGGTTCTATTTGAGATAGAAAACAAGTGAACATAGCTTTCAATTGTCTTCTAGTCCTTACACTTTGCTGTATATTGCCAATAACTTATTCAGTAGGGTGATCCCTTAACCATTATGGATTTTGGTTAGTTTGGTTCTCAGGAACATCATCTTCAGTAGGGTCTGCTGTTGCTCCAGCAGGGGGTTCAACAGATCCTTGAACTGCATCAGTTGTTGCATCAGTAGTGTTACCAGCAGGTTCTTCAGCAGGGGCAGAGTCAGAAACTTTTAAGTCATTTATCCTTTCCAAAACATCAACACATACTTGATCAGTGACTTGGAGATTATCAGCAGGTTCTGAGGCTTCATCCTCCATACCAGTGAACTTTGGTTCAACAAATACAACATGTATTGATTCTTCATGTTTCAATGTCGTTTTATTCAGTACCCTGAATGCCTTGCTGACAAAAGAGTATCCCAAAAAGATTCCTTCATCTGATTTTGGTTGGAATGTCTTCAATTGCTCCTTATGATTCAAGATAAAACATTTGCATCCAAATGGATGGAAATAAGATATATTTGGTTTCCTTCCATTCCAAATCTCATAAGGTGTCTTCAACAGCTTCTTGTTCACTGAGGTTCTATTTTGTGTATAGCATGCTGTATTGATTGCTTCAGCCCAATATCTTTCAGGTAATAATGCTTCACAAATCATAGTCCTTCCTGCTTCTTTCAAGGTCCTGTTTCTTCTCTCAGCAACCCTATTTTGCTGAGGTGTACCAGCAGCTGCTAATTGATGCAGCACACCATTTTGTTCACAATATTCTCTTATAACTTTATTGAGAAACTCAGTACCCTTGTCTGATCTGATCTTCACTACTGTCAAACTTTTCTCATTTTGCAATCTCTTTAAAAGTTCAGGCATCTTTTGAAGTGTTTCACTTTTCTTGTTCATGAACACTACCCAAGTGTATCTTGAATAATATCTACAACAACCAGAGTGTACTTCTTTCCTGTCACACTTGTTGGTGTTACTGGTCCAAACAAATCCATGTGCATCAGCTCCAAAACTCTTTTTGTTGATTGCTTAGTCTTTGACTTGAAGCTTGACTTGGTTTGTTTACCTTGCTGACAAGCATCACATATGGCATCCTTTTTGAATGTCATTTCAGGCAAACCAATCACCAAATTCTTTTTCACCAACTGATTAATGTCATCAAAGTTAAGATGATTTAACTTCTTATGCCATAACCAATTCAGTTATGACTTAGTATGCACAATCAGGCATGTCTCTGGAACAACAATAGACCAATCCACAACATACATGTTTTGTTGTCTTCTTCCAGCCAACACAACTTGTTCACCTCTTTCACTAATGACAACATAGTAGCCTTTGTCAAAAGTGACCTTGTAACCCTTGTCATAAAACTGTCTAGTGCTCAGTAGGTTGTAGTACAGTCCTTCCACAAATGCAACATTTCTGACAGTTAATCCATTCCTCACAAGTGTGCCATATCCTCTTGTGTATCCTGGTGTATTCTTGTTGCCAAAAGTGACCCTTAGACCATCCTTTGCCACATAGTTTGTCAGACAGTGTTTATTCTTTGTCATATGTCTGGAACATCCACTGTCAAAGTACCAGACACCCTACAAAACAAAGTTAATGTATTTTAGGTACCCAAAACTGTTTGGGTCCATAGTGGTCAGTGGTAAGCATGACCCTTGGCAAACCATAAGGTCTTCTTTGAAAAGTATCATACTTTTGTTCATACATGTATTCCACACTTCCATAAGGTCTAACATTTGGTTGTGTAGGATTCACATATGCTTTCTGGCCTTTTGGTACATAGTGTTGTTTGAAGTGATTTCTATTGTTAGAAGCACTAGCATAACCATTGGTTTGCTGTCTGTTAAGAACAGCCCTGTAATATGGAGTCTGCTGAGGTCCCTGCTGAGGGCTTGTGTAAGTCCTTTGCTGAGTCCTCTGCTGATTCCATTGCTGAGGTTTTACCTTAGCATTATGGTTATGTCTATTGTTTCTAGCAGTAGGGACAAGAATATTCCAATCATCATCATTAGGGAACATTCTGCCTTTCCCCCTGAGATAAGTATCCCTAGAATGATTACCATTTTTAGGCTTAGGATTCTTATCCTTGGAATATTTCTGATTTTTTCCCTTTTGTGGTCCAGCAGACTTAGTAGCAGGTCTGCTATCAGTAGGTCTAAAGGGTACAACAGTCCTACTCTTGGATTTATTCCTTTTGTTAGGTGCTATTGACGTTTTTGACTTCTGATTTTTCTTCCTTGAAGTCTTCTCAGTAGTCTTCACTGTCTCAGCAACCTTTTTGGGAGTTGGATTTTGTGTAGGTACAAACTTAGGACCAATTCTGGTACTAGGTTCAGTAACCTTACTGGATCCACTCTTATTAGATTGTTGAGTTCCAAATCCAAGCCCTATTCTATCACCATAAGGCTTTCTAGATTTGAATGCAGTGTTGGAACTAGATTTTTCAGCAGATTCAGCTGCTACTGAATGTACAGCAGGCTTATGCTGATTTTGCTCAAAATCTTTTTCCTTACCTTTGGGAATTCTTAATTCAGCTTTTAACCTTTCAACTTCTATTTGAAGAGCTTCTTTTTCAGCCTTCACAATCTCATAACCAGATTGTATTTTCCTCAGTTGATTAAGGATGGCATCCAAAATTTCTTCATTGTCAGAATTTTTAGGATTTGAACCACAAGTTGATTCACAATCACTTTCAGCAGGAATGTTTATAGATACAAAATTGTATACCTCCTCTGTTTCTTCCATATTTTCCATTAAAGCATAATCTTCCATGTCAGCAACAAGTGTGGTATCATCAGATTCATTTCCTTTTCTGATTCAACCTCACATCCTGATTCATCATCAGCAACCATTGCCTTCTTGCCAAGTCTTCTTTGCTGATTCTTATTCTTCAGTAGGTCTGGACAATCAGGTTCCTTTTTTTGTTTTAGTTCAGGACAGTAAGATTTGAAGTGTCCTGGTTTCTTGCATTGAAAGCACAAGTAGTCATTGTCTTTCTTGGATTCTTCCTTCTTCTTTTCACTAGATTTCTTTGTGAAATTTCTTGGAGAACCCCTTCCAGTTTTCATCATTCTGATTTTCTTGCTCAGTAGGGAAATTTGCTCTTGCATCTCATCCAGTAGATCATCCTGAGCTCCTGATGATTCTTCTTGATGTGTGGCAGCCAATGCAGTAGTCTTTAGTTCTTCCTTTTCAGTCTCAGGTGCAAGTTTCTTACTGAATTCATAAGCCTTGAGATCTAAAAATAACTTGAAGGTATCCTCTTCATGTGGTCTTCTCATTTCCTCAATGGCAGTAACCTTCATTTCCCAAACATCTTTTGCTGGTAGGGCTTCTAAGATTTTTGTATTGATTTCTTCTTTTGAGTAGTCTACATTCATTAGGGTGAGTTCATCCATGATAGCATTGAATCTTGACTCCATTTGTTCAATAGTTTCAATTGGTTTCATTTTGAAATATTGAAATTTCTTTTTGGCTACATTGATCTTGTTTTTCTTGATAGCATCAGTGCCTTCACAGATTAGTTGTAGCTTATCCCAAAGTTTCTTTTGCAGTCTTGCAATCATTCACCTTCATGTACATATTGCTATCCAAAGTTTTTATATGATATCAATAGGAATATTGTTGAGGTTTTCCCTTTTTCTATCTTCAGCATTCCACTATCTTTTTGGCTTTGGAACATACTGAGTTTCACTTCCCACAGTTACTGACTTAGTGATCTCCAGTGGTCCATCAGTTAGCACATCCATCATCTCATCATGTGTTGCAGCTAGAAAAGCCTGCATACGACGTTTATACTCATCAAAACGATCTAAGGAACACGTCAACATAGTTCTAGCATACTGGTTGTTATCCATGATGCAATGCTTTGAAAATCAGAAACTTGAAAAAGTTTTCAAAGTATTTTCACAAGCACAACAAGAAGGATTACTTCAGAACAAAAGCACTGCTCCGATACCAATTGGTTGTCCCTTGAAAAGACTTTGGTTAAGTTTAGAGGGGGGGAGGAGGAATAAACTTAACACTTAAAATTTTATGGAGTTAACAAACTCAGCAAGGTCGATGAGCCTCTTTGATTGCTCGATAGTGTGTGACCACCACTCGGTGAAGTCTGCTGACTGTAGATATTACTGAATTTGGTACAGCGGAATATATTCAGATTAAGCCTAAATACTTGTTGTTTAAATATGATACTATGTATTAGATACTCAGCAGTGTAAGTATGTGTGATTCAGTTGCTAGTTTCAGTAGGTTGATGTGATTAGTATACTAAATGCATAAAGTAAATGCAGAAAGTAAGTAGGCAAATTTTATAGTGGTTCCAGGTGGTGTAATCCTGTCAGTCCACTCTTCTCCTGTGATGTTGGAGGAAATTCACTAGAGATCTTTGAGGTTGCAGTAAAAAAAATCCCTAAGCTGTCTGTCCTTCACCAATAACTATGGCTTCACAAACTGAATAATTGAAACAGGTAGGATTACTGCTTCAAAGTATTCCACTGGTCCTTGAAGGGTAGGATTGCCTCTTCACCAGCTCCACCACAAACAACAGTTCTTGACACCTAAGTGCTTCTCTGTCTTCAACAGGTTTCTTGTAAAAGAAAGTTTGAATCAAGTGAATGATTCAACAGTCAGCAGCTTGATCTGGATGAAATGATCAGCAACTTGATATCTTCAAGTGTATAGAATTGATGTAACTTGATAGCAGATTACACTTGAAGAGTTTTCTGGATCAGTAGCTTTAAGCTCAGTGAAGTCAGCAGGGTGATTTCTTGATAATCAACTTGATAGCTTAAGATAGATTGTTATTTTTCATCACTTGTATTTGGATCAGAAGTCTTCTATTTATGGATGAGAATCCTGTGACTTATGTTTGAAATTCAAACATAGCCGTTTCAGATTTGTCCCTATCTTGACTTGCTCCTTGTACATAGTACTGACACTGTCAGTTTACTTTTTGACAGTTTTCAGTCTGTCCACCATTTGACCTATATCCATTGGTTAATCCTCTGAATCTTTCCAACGTCCCTTTAATCTTGACCATTGATTTGTTGACAAAATCAAGACTTTTAATATGTCCTTATCCTTGTAATCTTCCAATGTAACCTTTGATTGAATCGAGATTTACATTCAGTAGATTCCTGTGTATGTAAGTCTCTTTGAAATGCTTGTCGATCATTGTCTCAAGTTTCTTTGTGTTTATAGAACACTTCAAATTGTTTGTCTTTTATCTAACTTTTAATTGAAAAGTTAGAGTACACCATTTTAAACATAACTAATTTCCAATCACCAATTAACTTGTGGAACTTAGACCTTGTACACAAGGTATATGTAATCAGTTTAGGTCATCACAGACTTCCCTAAATTCCGAGTCCATATCCTTGACTTTAAATACTAAGTTTGATCCCTTAGCCTTCAATAACTGAGTTTGAACCCTCAACCTTCAGTCTTCAGCAGGTTCCTATTCTAGTCTACTGACCTAGTAACCTTACTTACCTAGACAGGTCTGCTGATAAAGTCAGCTGACCTACTTATAGTGCTTGTTTGATCAAACCTATACAAAGATCAAACTCTAACAAACCTATACATTTGATCTAGACATCTTTTTGCCTTTGCTCTAAAACAGCTAGTCTGGTACTCATCATTAGAACTTAAAATAAGTCCAATAGAAAAAGTTTTCTTTCTCCTCAATTTACTAGGAAGCTAATCCCAATCAGATTGGGACTGGAGAGGGGCGCACCACTCCCTATATAAACAAGGGGGTGGCAAGCTCTTTTGTACATACAATTCCAAGAGCTAATAATTCTTGTGAAAAATTGAGAGCTTCTTATAGAGAGTTTAGGGAGAGAGAAAAATTCGGTCTAGCAACCTAGTTTTTCTGGTATCAATCCATGATAGGATTCCGTCGAGCTGTTCGTGTGGATCACCGGTGGAGGCCGAACACTTGGGCGACTCCGTGCAACACTACTCTCCTTAGACGATCAACGCGTCGATCTTTTAGATCAACCAAGGAAACCACAGTCTACTGGCTTATTTGTTTATTGCTTAAACGAAGTCGATCCTGGTCAAAGGAAATAAAATTTTGAATTCCGCTGCGTTTCTGCGTAGATTTCCTAACAGTGGTATCAGAGAGAGTTTTGAGCTTAAGCAATAAGCATGATAATTTGCGTAGTAATTTTATCGTTTAAATCACGTAATTAAAAGATGAAAGATTTATGATTCGCAAAACGATACACGAAAAAAAAAAAGAAATAAAAACGAGATCGGGTGGTGCTCGGTCGACTGGCGGCGGCACCACCACCGGCGGCTGGTCGGCGGCAGGGCAGCCTGCTGCCGGCGTCGGTTGACTAGTCAATGGCGGATCTCTTTTGTTTTGTGTATTTGTGTTTCTATATGGTTCATAGTTGTGATTGATAATTCCTCTTTTGTTTAAGTTAATGTTATGTGGATAACTAATGGTTCAAATAGTTTGGACCATTGGGATGCCAAATGACATTATTTGGTAAATATGATTTGCCTTTAAATAAACTATGTCATTCTAAATTTTATTTGGAATAGGCCTAGGTCCTTTTCAAAATATCTGATTTTGGAAAAAGCCTAGGCCTAGGCATTTATCAAAATTTTGATTTTTAAAAGGGCCAAGGTAGATGCCTTTTGGTTTAGGAAACCAAAGGCAATTCTTTTGATTAGGAATCAAAATAAAATAAACAAAAGGGACTTAAATTTAATTTTGATTTATTTTAGAATAGTTCTAATTAATTTAAAATCGCTTAAAATTAATCGTTAATTTATTTCGATTAAAATCGTTTAATTAATAAATGTTAATTAGTTAATTGATTGGATAAAATTATTTAATAGAGATTAAACGTTAATCGATTAATTAAAACGTAAGTTGTTAGTTTTTAATTTTATCTTTTTCATAAGATGTTATTATATGGATTAGATATAGTAGATATAATATGATTATATGGACCCCGATTGATCATGGACTCGACCGATAGGATAGATGTGAATGATTTAATTTTTCTGTTGGTTTAAAAATTGTCCTAGGCCGTTATGTAGAACGTGACCTAGTTTATTTTCTGCATTATCACATTCCCGTTAGCTCCCCCTCCGTATGCGGCAGGTGTATTTATTTTATTCGATAAAATTTATGTAACAAGAATGAAGCGGAAGATGAAGACCAAAGAAATACGAAAATAAAGATCCCATTGCAGAATGGTGCATTAAAGAGCCTATTGTTTGTTGCAGCTACCCTTAGATTGTGACCTGCGGTTTCGTCAGTTTGTATTCGAAACCGCACCTAAGAAAGGTCTATGATCATACCGGTTACCTTACGCATTTATTTATTTTGTGCTTGTATTTATTTTATATGATACTGTTGGAAATATTATTTATGTTTTGATGATGATTCGTCACGAAATTAGACAAATCACTTACAACCCATGATGATGAAGTCGTAACTAACTGTTATAGTGCATAGTAAAAGAAGAAGCAAGAAATGGTCTAGAAATAAATGTATAAGTTCTATCTAGAGTCTGAACCTTGTATAGGTTGTTTCAGACAAGCATTGTAATAGAATAGGAACTAGGCTAACAGCTGAGTCACAACAAAAAAACTGAGTTATAACAAGAAAATTGTATATGCACTTGAAGAAGTGAGGGTTCAAACTCAGTTATGCTAAAAGCGAAGAAGATAAGTTATTTGAGGACACAGACTCGGTTGGCTCATCTAGAAAGATCGAAGGCGAGGCACAGACTCAGCTTGTTGAGGATTGAAGAACCGAGGTGGCAAACTCGGTTAGAAGATGATTAAGTCGTGACTATAAATCAGATTCGAGGCAAGTCTGTGGTGACTGGCGAGTTATAGATCATGTAAAATCGAATAATCTTAAGGACAAAGATTATCACTACACGAAAAGAAGAAATCGAATGGTGTACTCTGACTTACTCCATTAAAGTCAGATATTAAGTAAACAAGGTACTCAGTTTTGAAGAAGAGTAGAAAACTGAGTTAAGACTTTGATTGAATTTAAACTATCAATACGACAAAAGATCGTACATATGAACGTTGGCTAAATGACAAGTGTAACGGCTACAAGAGCTAGTAACCGTCACATCACCCCTATAAATACACAAGAGAATCACTCAAGAAAGACAGAGGAGGATCAGAAAAAGAGCTTTACAAGTATATATTCAAAGATCCAAATTCAGATCTATAAAAATCAGATCATATATATCCAGAAAAAAGGGGAGCCAACGAAATTGCCTTGAAGACTTCAAAGAAAGATCCAGTAACCTATCTAAGGGGAAAGAAGGCATCTTGGAGCTACAAAGTCGAGATCGGAAGAATCAGATGACTCATTTGAATTAATCCTCGATTAATTTTAAACCTAACTTTGTGAAAAGGGTTGGGTGTGCATAGTTTGAAGAGAGCAATTCTACCTTTCTTTATACGGTGTTACATAATTTGTTTAGTGCGATACCGAGGACCTGTGTGTTGGTATTAGTGGTGAACTGGTGAAGGAGCAATTCCACCTCCAAAGGATCATTGTGCAGAGTGAAGGGAGCAATCTCACCTTTCTTCATTTTGTGTAGACAGTGAAACTAGGGTGTTATGAAGGACTGTCATAGTACTAGGATTTTGTAACGTTATCTCATTATTCTAGTGATACCTCCTACGCCACAGGAGAAGGGGAGACGTACGGGATTACACCACCCGGAACTTCCATAAACAAATCATGTGTTGATTTACCTTATGCATCTGTGTTTGTTTTATTTATTGCATTATCTCTCAGCAAACACCAGACACTGAGACATCACATAACTGATACATAGAAGGTCTAGTTTTCTATTTACACATCTATTGCACTAAAGGCTAATTTTATATCCGCTGCCAGTTAACGAGACTAAATATAAGTCAGTAATAACTTATATTCAGTTGAGCTAACTGAACTCCACACAAGTTAAAAGGACAGGAACAAACTGAAGATTAGTTTGAGATTCAGATAAACTCAGTTCCTGGGACTTTTCCAGCTCAGGATTAGTTTTTGGTGACAAGTTTATTCACCCCCCTCTAAACTTGTGATAGCCTTTCCAAGGGACCAACAATTGGTATCAGAGCAACTCTTTCATTTGAAAGAAGATCCAAGAATACCTTTTTAAACCAGTTGTTGAAGACCCTTCACTGTATCAGTTCACTTAGTTTCAATGTCTATATCTAGAGCTAGAAGTTGGCTTATTCACCCCCTGACTAATTGCTTGCATAATATATCTGATTTTCAGGATCAAATGATCGAAAGGTTGATCTGATGCATGATTTATGTACAAATTCGAACCTCAACTCAGTGATGATGTGGATACAACCTTCAATATTATATTAACAAATCCAGAGGAGTTACATCACTAAGAGACCTCTCAAAAGAAGCAGGAAAGGAGTTACAAGTGGTTGTTGATATTGAAGATTCATCACAGCAACAAAAGAGTGTACATTCGAATCCTAAAAGCGCATCAAATCATCAAGGAAAGGTACATTCTTCAAATCGGTTATCATTTCTTGAACTCATCGAAAAACTCGATCTTGTCAAGTTAATCCAGAAAAACTTACGTTGGAACTAAAATTAAAAGAGAGAGAACTTGACAAAGCAAAAGATTGGAATGAGTTTCTTGAAACTAAGGTGTCAAATCTATTTGAAAGATTAATGTCTAGTGAGATCGACAAAAGCAATAATAATCCCACACCCTACCCAGTCTTGAGACTTCAAAAGTATAAACTCTAGAAATCAAGATCTTTGGATGATTTAGTGGATTACACAAGGAAACTAAAAATGTTAAATCTAAAAGAATCCTTGTGAAATCAACTAAGATTGAGCGCAATAGTTTATCCAGAAAAGAGTTGAGAAGGTTTAATTCTCTCAACAAAGAAACTGAAAGTAATATTTCAGTAACTAACTCAACCGGACCCAAAAAGATATGGGTACCAAAGAAAACTTAAACAGTTTTGCAGGAAAAGTCAGCTCACTTTGCAAAATCCTCAGAAAACTGACTTCCATACAAAACTGAGACGACAAAAGCTGATGAAGGACAAAACTGTCAAAGAAGTAAAGACTTTCCAGCTACCATCTGACGTTTGGACTGACACGGCACATCACTCGAAGCCACGTGTCAATCTGGGAGAAAAAGTAGATGTACATCCCTACATAATCTCATTGATTGTGACACGACTCTCATTTTGAAAACGATTGCAAAATCTTGACAAAATCCTGCTCACCCAAAATCAAGCATTCAAGCTTTCTTAACTCAAAAATCAATGGAGCGATACAACATAGACGATGGAATCACCACCAGCCTGGATGAATTCTGTCAAAAATTCTCAAACTCCACTTCATCTATTCGGATTGTGAACAAGGTAAAAAAGATTCGAGGGTTGGAAAATTTGATTGATACAAAAGTCACTACTTTGAATCTAGAAGGCATCAGAGACTTCTACAAAAATGCCAAAATCATCAATGGTGGAAAAAGCTTCAAAACAACTGTTCAAGATAAAAGCTTCACCGTTGATGAACAGTTGCTCTCCCTGGCGTTCCATTTAGATATAATTGGAGGCTCTTCATCTTTCACATTCGGAAATGAAGAAAAGAACAAACTTTGGAACATCACTGCAATCAACAAGAATGAAAAGAACTTTATTGGATCCATTTATCAGCAAAAACCGGAATTTGCATTCTTGACGTTTCTTCTGACCAAGAATGTGATTGGTCATGCAAGGAACTTCTACACTCTTTCGATCGACAAACTAAAGTTGATCTACGCCATTTGGTTCAAGAAGAGATTCGATTGGAACAAGTTCATTCTCAATCACTTAATCAATGCATTTCGAGACGAAAAGGGAAAGGCACAAGGAAAGGAAGCTATCGGAGAAAAAATTCACTGAAAAAAAGGGTTTACATATCTAATCCAAAGGATACTAAACTACTTCTCCATCCCTTTACCCACAAAGGCAAAAGTCAACCAAGAATCTGTGCCCATTGAGAAAAAGAAAAGGAAAGTCATCAAGGAAGAAAGTGAAGTTTCTGACTCCAGTTCAAGTGAGATCATAAAACTGGATGATAGAACTATAAGAAGACAGAAAAGATTGTGGAACAGACTTCAGACGAAGGAAACCAAACCTGAAGTGGAAATTAATATTGATGATGAAAGTGATGTTGAAGCTGATGAAGAATCAGAAGGAAGTGAAGAAAACGAAGGAAGCAAAACAGATGAAACTGAAGATGATGTAGAGATGGAAGAAGAAACTGAAAGAGAGATTGAAGAATCTGAAGAGACTGAACTGATGAAGTATCTGAAGAAAGTAAATTTCCCACTACCATGTATGGGGAATACACTGAAGAGAAAAGAGAAGCAGTGGAAGATGTAGAATTTTGTGAAACTGAGTATGAAAAGGAACTGACAGTTCATGATACTCACTTTTACTATCCTGAAACTGGCTCCTCATCACAAGCTCATGAGGCATCCACAAGCAAATCAGCATCTGGAGAATCTCTGGTTCAAGAAACTGAAGCTGAGAAACTGAAAAATCTGAAAGAATTCATTGAATGTTTAATACAAAATCTACAGGAGAAAATGTTCAACCTGCATGAATTAATTGGAAGAATACATTATTCAGGTTTGAACAAATACTCAAACATCATCACCCTACGTAAGTTATTTGAAGATTGCTATCGCTTATCTTCAAACAAGGGGGAAGATGAAGCTGTAGGTGATGATGATGCAGCTAAAGAAGAAAAGACTGAAGAGGCCTATGCCAGACAACTGATAGAAGATCAAGATAGACAAATAGATGTTGATCTACTAACTACTCAACCTGATGAAGAAGCGGTTGGCGGTATGTTTGAAGAGGCGATTGCGAAGAAGACTTTAAAGACACAAGGCGAGGATGATGAGAAAACCGCAGTTAAAGCAGTATTGAATATCAGAAAGAAGCTTGTAACCTGTGTCAAATTCCTTGAGAAGTTGGCAGATAAGAAGACACAAACAAAGGGGGAAACTGAAAAGAAATCAGAAAGAAAAGAGAAAAAGAAAAATCTTATCTCAGAAGAAGAAGAGAAATTGATGGAAGAAGAACTCAAAGAAATTCTGATCAAGTTCAAAAACCAAGAGAATGAAGAAGGAAACAGACTGCTGAATGAATATCTGGAAATCAAGCCTAGAGTTGGTGGCGAAGAAGAAAGGAAAACAAGAAGATCTTTAGAGACAAAAAGGAGTATATTTGCTGGTGAAAAATTAATGGCACTGGAAAATGAAAAGATGTAATATTTTACAGTTTGTAACTCAGTTTGTTTTATTTTGAATCTTGTGATAAATTTGGCTGTTCTATTTTGCTATATTAAGATGTTTTGTTATGATTTCTTGCACTATTATTTCATTAATGCTTTTAGGGAGGGTTATGATACATCATCAAAAAGGGGGAAATTGTTGGAAATATTATTTATGGTTGATGATGATTCGTCACGAAATTAGACAAATCACTTACAACCCATGATGATGAAGTCGTATCTAACTGTTATAGTGCATAGTAAAAGAAGAAGCAAGAAATGGTCTAGAAATAAATGTATAAGTTCTATCTAGAGTCCGAACCTTGTATAGGTTGTTTGAGACAAGCATTGTAATAGAATAGGAACTAAGTAACAATTTGAGTCACAACAAGAAAAGCGATTTATAACAAAAAAAGCGTATATGCACTTGAAGGCGAGGGTTCAAACTCGGTTATGCTAAAACCGAAGAAGATAAGTTATTTGAGGACATGAGACTCAGTTGGCTTATCTAGAAGACTGAAGAACTGAGGGACACAGACTCAATTGTTGAGGATTGAAGAACTGAGGTGGCAAACTCAGTTATAATATGATTAAGTCGTGACTATAAATCAGGATTCAGGCAAGTCTGTGGTGACCTGAAACTGAGTTATAGATCATGTAAAACTGAATAATCTTAAGGACAAAGATTATCGACTACGAAAAAGAAGAAACTGAATGGTGTACTCTGACTTAGTCAATTAAAGTCAGATATTAAGTAAACAAGGTACTCAGTTTTGAAGAAGAGTAGAAAACTGAGTTAAGGCCTTGATTGAATTTAAACTATCATTACGACAAAAGATCGTACATATGAACGTTGGCTAAATGACAAGTGTAACGGCTACAAGAGCTAGTAACCGTCACATCACCCCTATAAATACACAAGAGAATCACTCAAGAAAGACAGAGGAGGATCAGAAAAAGAGCTTTACAAGTATACATTCAAAGATCCAAATTCAGATCTATAAAAATCAGATCATATATATCCAGAAAAAAGGGGAGCCAACGAAATTGCCTTGAAGACTTCAAAGAAAGATCCAGTAACCCATCTAGGGGGAAAGAAGGCATCTTGGAGCTACAAAGTCAGATCCATAAGAATCAGACAGCTTACTGAATTAATCCTCGATTAATTCTAAATCTAACCTTTGTGAAAAAGGGTTGGCTGTGCATAGTTTGAAGAGAGAAATTCTACCTTTCTTCATACGGTGTTGCTACAGCTGTTGGTGCAGTCTGAGGACTGTGTGTTGGTATTAGTGGTGAGCTGGTGAAGGAGCAATTCCACCTCCAAAGGATCAGTGTGCAGAGTGAAGGGAGCAATCTCACCTTTCTTCATTTTGTGTAGACAGTGAAACTAGGGAGTTATGAAGGACTGTCATAGTACTAGGATTTTGTAACGTTATCTCATTATTCTAGTGATACCTCCTACACCACAGGAGAAGGGGAGACGTACGGGATTACACCACTCGGAACTTCCATAAACAAATCATGTGTTGATTTACCTTATGCATCTGTGTTTGTTTTATTTATTGCATTATCTCTTAGCAAACACCAGACACTGAGACAGCACATAACTGATACATAGAAGGTCTAGTTTTCTATTTACACATCTATTGCACTAAAGGCTAATTTTATATCCGCTGCCAGTTAACGAGACTAAATATAAGTCAGTAATAACTTATATTGATTGAGCTAGCGAACTCCGCACAAGTTAAAGGGACAGAACAAACTGAAGATCAGTTTGAGATTCAGAGAAACTCAGTTCCTGGGACTTTTTCAGCTCAGGATTAGTTTTTGGTGACAAGTTTATTCACCCCCACTCTAAACTTGTGATAGCCTTTCCAAGGGACCAACAGATACGATAGATGCATAACTAGACACGATCTAGATGAATGTGTAGGATGTATGTCTATAGAGATAGATATACATGATGAGACCATAATTAAAATTAATTAAGTGAATTAATTTACATAAATAATTCCACCTCAAATGAATCAAGTCGATATTGCCTCCCCATATTATAATGACGGTGAAGAGCCCTTGTTCGGATCCAACTCATCAGCCAAAGCAGGGGGTTGACATACCTCGGGTATATCGTCATTCGAGATATGATCGAATGAGATCTCACGAATTTTGGGGTTATGACTTGACTAAGAATTCTCTCGGCCACCAGCCAAAGCGGGGTCGTTTGGATTTTTGAGGCAAGGGTTTGACTGTTTCATAAGATGAAAATTGTCAAAGAGTTAACTAGTCAAACAACAAGAGTTGTATAAGATACGATTGACAAAGAGTTGTCTACCTATTAGACTATTTTCGGCCCATCAGCCAAAGCAGGGGGTCGCGGTAGTTTAATGGGATCTTGTCCATTAAAGAATTTTGGAACTTTTTTGAAAGTCAATTGGGAGTAGTTGACTAGTGGGAGCGAAATCATAAACCAAAAGACCATTTTTGATGTTGCGTGTATAATCAACAACACTCTGTTATCTTTATTTTTATGTTGTAGTTTTATCAAACTTTATATTTATGTTATTATTCTCGATTAGTAAAACTAAATTATGACTATTACCTTTTGAGAAACGTTCTCAAATATGGTTATGAAATTTTAATCCTTCTAAATAAGCAATGACACGAGCAACCCCGTTATAGTAGTCAGAGACAAGGAGAATACATAATTGATGCAGTGCTCCAAGACTTTAATTGTTAGTGAAAACGGAAGCTCGTGATATGATTGAATCATTTGAAATGAGTTTCAACGAATTAATAATATATTGGATACGATCCAATATGATCATTCCATCATACGATGACAATTAATTCAAACGTTGAAAAGGAATAACAGCATCGAATTTTGGAAAGGTTGTTTTCAAAATTGTAAGATTTAAGTATTGACTTAATTCTTTAATCATTGCTTAAAGGTTAATTAAATAGTTAATGTTTTGAATGCGATTCAAAAGGTTCAATAAACTATTTAATAAAGTTTAGATTTTCTTTATGAAAGGAAATTAAAGACAAAGCTCTTGTGATCTTTCTTAAGTCTTATGAGGACTACACTAAGAAATATTTACAAGTGCTTAAAGGATTAAAAAGGAAGTTAGGGCATATGCTTAAAATAAGAGATCTTATCGAAGTCTTTATTCTAGGAAAATGTGTTGAGATAAATCCATCTAAGTTCAAGTCAACTCTTAGATTTATGATATCTTACGAGTATGATTAAATTAGAATGATTAAATACGGAATACACAAAGATAAGGAAAGATGAAGCAAACGTTACGACATTTTCAGTTTTGTATTCCAAGTCTAGTAAACTGACAAAGGAACTAAATAAATGTTATCATGTTTCGGTTCTTATGAAGAACATATTTTCAGTTAGATGTTAGGATTTAATGGACATGTTCATTTGTAAGGAATAAATATTATTAAGATAAAATTGAAAGGTCACTGAATCTAACATACTAGATTGATGTCACTATATAGTTGATATATGTGATGAAATCTCAACTAAATGTTTGTATGGCTGTTATCCTTAACATTTGGTGGTCGTTCTAGACATATCTCTATGGAGGAGAATCATGTGATCAGATGTCATTTTGATGACGTTTGAACCATGTGGTTATGAATCATGTGGGTAATACGAATCTTATCTAAAGATGACTAAAATACCCTTTTATGAAAATGTTATAAAATCTAGAAAGTTGTCTAAAAACCTAAACATACCGATGTTTGTTGGCTTATGACAATTAATGCCACAAATAACTTTTTGTTAATCTCTATGACTATTTTTAGAAATAGTCAAGTGTACTCAGTAAAGTGCATGATTCGAAAAGCCCGAAAAGTTTGAGCTAGCACGAATATGAGATTGATGAACTACTAAGGAATTAATCTTCAATTGGATTGAAGTAATTAATACCTGAACGGTGTTTCAGAAGTTGTTTGAAAAGGAATAACGTTCCCCCTTGAAGGATACCATTTTTGGGATACACAATTAGATTGTGTTCCTAAAATGGAAACAACACTTTATATGATAAAGGTGTGACGCAAGCCATGCGAAGTATCCCTTACCCGTTTCGGGATAGTGCCCTTATACTTAACCGAGTTCCAAAGCATAAAGGTTGAATAAATTCCATATTAGATATGGAAGAGGATAATGTCGAATCTATCTTAACCGATGATTTTGAAGTTGTCATAGGCAAGGTCAGAAAGGCTTGGAGCCTAGTACGACATATGCAACTTTGTGGAATATCTCAGCAAGTACGCTAGATACTATCTACTTGTCCGCGGAGAAAAAGGTGTTTGTCTCCAAACATGCTGTTTTCTAGAGGAAGTGTTTCTTCCAAAAGAAACAATGGGAGTAAGTTGAAATCTCAAAAGAGTTTGAGAGCCACAAAGAGTGATTTAACCATAGGAACGTGAGCAAACGCCACATAGTAATAAGGTGTAGAACACTGCTCAGTGCACACAAAAGTTCTATAAGTCTGTGGATAACCTCAAGCCTGAAAAGGATGCTGGTATGTTCATCTTGAATAATGAATGTCTCGTGACTTATGAAGGAATGTTTGAAAGGAAAGATTGAGAGATATGGCCAGGAGCTATATTGTCTGAATTAGATTCCATCAGTGACAACCAGGTTATGAACCTAGTCTGTCTTACCTAGAGGAAACGTCCCTGAAAGGCTGACATGGATAGTAATATGATTACCATAAGGCTATAGTGATGGTGAAAGTGCACAGGTGTAAACCTTGTAATTATCTTTATCTTTGCCATTGAGCCCGATTCTATTCGGACTATCTTTGGTTATAACTTCGTATCATGGCTATATGATAGTGTTGAAGACGTTGGGCAAACAGCTCGATGTTCACAGACGATAACATGATATGTGAGCCCACGAGATCCATTTATGGACTCGAACAAGTTTCTCTAGACGATTTCTTTGTTTGATAATCAAAGGAGTTTGATTAAGTCAAAAGAAGGGATATGCCCAATGTGCAAGATAGATAGTAGGAGTGTGTTACGATTTTTGAGTAAGGTATTGGATATCTCTCTCGGGAATTATCACCTCATGTCACAGTCAATTAATGTTTGGTAGTTCAAGGTCTTTACAAAAGCACTTGGATTAGCAGTTATTATTCTTGAAATAAGAATCTACAGTGATAGATTCAGCTGTTGTTAGATTATAGTTTACCTTTAGATGTGATACTAAAAGAGTTTAGCATAGATCTCAACAGGAGATACTGCTATCCGGTGTTTTCAGGATCTATATATGTTAGGACATTAGTCCTAAAGATAAGGTGAAAGATGATGCTTATGGAAGGTTTCCTTTGATACAGCGATAGGAACCATCATAAAAGAAATTCCACGTGTTCATAGTCCATGAAGAGTCATTAGCAAGAATGAAAGTAAATCCGGTGAATGTCGAGAATATCCTTCAACAAGTTAAGGAAGAGTTCCAAGTTTTTTGAAACTTGGAATTAAATAAACGTAGATATACAGACACACATCCTGAGTCTTATGAAGGCTAGTAGGAGCTACAGTCTGGGTTTGCAGTCACTTTGATTAAAGTGATACAGTGAGCTGGAAATGTTCTTGGCTATGGGTCACTATAAATTCTACAACTTAGCCAAAGCACAATAGTGCCCTTGGAGGCGCAGTGGGAGCAATACATGAGTCTAGAAGGTTCATTCTTGAACCTTGTACGGTTCTTCCACCTTTTCTATATGGCTGATATAGTAAGTGGATTCAACTCTCAAAGCAAGGACCAGGGTTTTGTCAGAGATTCATGTGTGTGTTGAGGCAGTTCCTTTGACTTGGTCATTTGGAGCATGATATGAATATAGTCTGATCCCCACGGATAGCGATCCGCTCATGGCTAAGGTTGGTTGCGAGTATTGTAATAGATTCTTGTGTTTCAACTTGGTCTTGTGTGTACGAGTGATTGGTTTTAGGCCAAGTGGGAGATTGTTGAAATAGTGTCCTAAACCCAATCGGGTTGGACCGGATCCGACCGGGTCGGATCTTTTCTACTATTTCTTTATGTTTATACATATATTAAATGGCTTTTCTATTGTCATATATATGTTCTTTTAAAGAACCAATTGTGAATTGTTATATGGTAACGTCCTTAGTATTAAACTGTGATAGAGAAACCATGATAGTCGATTATGGTTGATGAGATCTCTAATCACTTTAATAAGTTTGATACTTGAATGTCTCTAGCCTGATGTACTATTAAACATGGCATTGATAGTACGAACATGCTAGCACGTATTAGATGTCTTCTGTCTTTAAGGGCAGGGATGCATCTCGTCTATCGAAGTGTAGAGACACTTGGACTGTACGTGGACGTGTGTTAGAGAATGCGCACGTTAGACTGACCCGCTTACACTGTTAAGTGTCACACTATGTGGCGGTTGTGTAATTATCCTTAGGACCGGAGTCTACATGGCATCACGGTGTGGGTTGCCATGCTTTGACACTGTTGAGGTTTCCCCTAGCCATGGGGTGATCATGCGGTAGTGATTGGGTGTGATACTGAAGCATGCAAAGTATACATGTTAGGTGGTCCGGAAATCGCGTACCCTATTAGTAGGGGTGAATATCGAAAGGCCTTATTATAAGGAATGTCTTACTCTCACGAATCTTTGCAAAGTGGAAGTAAATGAGTTACTTCGAGAGATCATGATATCCAGATTATAAGATATGGTTGTTGATGTTTGACACTCGATGAACGACCGTATGGATATTATTACAGTGATAAGATTCTATTTACACGGTAACTGTTTCACATGAAAGGTAGTATTCATTGCATTTGACTCTTCTGATGATTGGGGGTCACGGTTTGTTGCTAGACGCAATCCCGTGATCGTTAGGTATGAAGGGCATTTTCGTAATTCGCACTTTGCGTCTACGACCAACATATTCGGAAGTCTATCGGGTCACACACATATGTGTTAGGTGTAATGCCCGAAAGACAATTTGTGTAATTGTTTTTAATAATGAATGACAGAATTTATCTCACCTTATTACTTGCTTTGTGCTTGTAAAGTAATACACCGCTTTGCAAACCCTAAGTATATCTCAGTATGTAACCACTTAACTTTCGGTGTATGGATTACACGCGAGGATTGAGTTAGTGGAGATATGCTTAAAGCTGTTAGTCCGTGGTGAACTTAATCGAGTTTAGGGTCTCTTGATTAAAACACCAATAATGCGCTTGAACACCTTAGGGTGTGATAGTCTTATCCGGATTTGTCGGTAGAGGTACCTACGTGGGGCATTTATATATGATGGCATTCATATAGGATTTGGACCGATTTGACCGAATTTCTCGATATAATTCCATAATCGAGGAATCTTATTAAATCATTAGATGATCATATATGGATCAACCTTAATCTGAGGTGATCACGAGTCTTTGCTTGTCTCGGGGTAGTGTTTGATGTGTTAGTTACGGTTCACTTAGATATGTGTTCCAAGCCACTTCTCATTGGCACTATCTCCTCACGATGAGTGAGTAGTTTCGATTTTCACAGACATGGAATCCATTCCTTCCTGCGGGAAGTAGAGAGACGATCCCTTATTTGTTAGCCCTAAGAAAGTGATCGATCCGGGAGTTTCGCATTTGACTAATTAGCTACTAGTCGGATATGCATACTAATTGATCATCAGGGGTTAATGGTAAATAAGGATAAGATATTACGAGTCGGGTTCACGGAGACTTCTGTAACATCCCAAAATATTCAATACATTATCGAGATATACCTTATACTATTATTGGTATACAGTGGCCGTTATAAAATAAATAAATAGAAATATATTATAACCTCATTATTATTTTCGTTTTTAAATGACCGTACAAACAATAGATATATATATATACACACACACGTCTACTCCTTCTATATTTTTCAAAATCATGATTACCTATCTATCTCTTTTCTTCCTTTCAAAAAGATAATGATTAGGTTGTATACATATCTATATATACATATATATATAATAGATATATACGTCTATGCCTTTTTCCTTTCAAACTTCACGATTAAGTTAAAAATGACAGCCAACCGCATGTGGTTGGGATTTTTGAAGATAAATTGTAACAAATTATGTGTTTAATTTAAGGATAAATTGTAGGTTTGAATATCAAAATTGAGGATAAACTAATATCAAAATTAGGAGATAAAATCTAAATATATTATATCTGATAAAGGTTGTTGCAACAAACTTTTAAAAGTTTAAAATTTAAATTCCATCTTATCTTTTATCACTAGTAAAGAATTTTAACACTATAAATAGAAGATGGGTGTGAGTCTAAGATTATTAAGTCAAAAGAAAGGAGTATCACAGTGGTGGTTGACATCAGAGTTTAGCACTGTGAGTTCCATTTTATTTTTTTAACTGTGTCATTGCGCTACTAGTTTTTTTTTTTTTTTTTTTATTTTTTTATACGTCCTAAGCATGGAGTGCAACTGTATTGATGACTATATTGTTTTAATTGTGTTGATCAAATTATCTATTTTCTTTCTTAGATTCAAATTCACATGCATGTTTGATATGCATATCGTAACCTTTTGGCATAATTTCGAAGGCACTGACACTCCAATCTTTTACCTTTTCGGTTTAATAATTGGCTTTAATCTATTTATAGTGTTGTCAATAATTTTTAGCTATTACTTTAAATTTTTGTTGTATTTGTTAAATACATTTTGATACATCCTTCACATGACTATGTTTTTTTTAAGAAGATTCTAAAGAAACATGTTATGCATTTATTTTCTGGACTTTGAGATTTCAATTGTTATATTTTTATAAAAATAATATAGCTATTACATGGGATGAACCGTAGAATAGACTAATGATATATATATTAGTTGGATCCATAACTTAAAGTTTTTCTTTGAATAGACTAATATATTTGATGCAGAAAGTAACAATTCGTTCCAATTTGTTAATAGTTTATTAATATTATGATACATAAGTCGATTAACTGGTTTATTTTATCACACTAGCTATTTTGATCGATCATCTTTGACAATTATATAATGTATTAATTATTTCCCTCACTACTTTGAGGAACCCAAAAATAAATTCTAGGGACGATGTGAATTTTAATAGGTACCTCGTTTAAAATTTTGCAGTAAGTGTTTTTTTATTTTATGATATGAAATACTAACTTCCATTTGAATAATAAATGTCATGACAGTCTTATAAAGTTTGGTCTGACATACACCGGTCACCTGAAAATTAATGAAAAGGTCATCATAATAACCAATTTGTGTTCTTGCTAGAATAGAATTGTGTGTAAAGTGTAAAACTCTTAGCGACTAGGTGAGTTAGGGTTATTGCACCGCAGAACGTCTAGTCACCGGTCTCGGGGCCTCTTGACTTTGGCTCATCGACAGTCCTAGAGTAATGGTACCAAAATTCCCCAATGTCCCATGTGCATGGCCGGGAAAGCAAGGGCCGACGGCTATGTCATGGTTCGAGAGGCGATGGGGTTATTTGGAGCCTTTTGGGAGGTTCACTAGGCGAAGGTTTGAATCCTTTCCCTGACAATCGGCCGGAATTGTCAGGCAATAGCTTGCTTGCTTGTGAAGTGCGGTAGAGAAACATGCTGGAGTTGGTTGGTAATGACTCATCGACTAAGCCACGTCGGTGTCAAGCAATTAATAGACTTAAATTCAAGAAAATTACTTGACGTTTATATTTTGCAAATATCATATTTTTGTCATGTACTAACTACTATTAAGTGCAGGTAAGGAAAGAGCCTTTTGTTGTAACATTTTAACGGTTTTGTAACTACTATTTTTGTATATAAAGATTCACGGGCACACACCGGAACTCACTGGCTATTTTTAGCTCACACGTTTGTGAAATCTCTTTCTTAGGTATGGAAGAAGGACACCAGAGTAGTGAGGTAAGCGGGGTAACCTTGGAGGCTGTCCTGGGAGAGGGAGTTGGTGAAGAGTTTGATGTTGATATGACACCTTAGTTGTCAAGTCTCGGTATTAGTTTGCTTTGATTTTGAGTTGTTTCAATGTAACAAAAATTAAACATTGTGGTTTTCTTTTGTTTTGGTGACGTTTGAATAAAGTATTAGTTCCCTCTGTTTCTTTTTGGAGTTTTAGTACTTGGGCGGTGGATCGCCGGCTTGTCCCTTTGACTAGACCCCAGTGGACCCTAGGGGTCGGGGATAGGCCTATTACACTTCCCACTCAGAATGGACAGTCTATGAAGGGTTAATCCGTATGTAGTGATTATATCAATGGACGCTTATTCACTCTATGGGTTGAGTATAAGTATACATCTATAATCGGTAGAGTTGATTTCGGGTTTATGGTGGCGTAATCCGGAATTAATAATTAATGTACTTATTACATTCGATGAATAATTAATTATTGGAGCTACTGGTTATAGGTCCATGGTCCCCGATGTGGCTTCTGTAATTCGGAATGATAATCTTGTTATTTGGGCCTCAGTAATAATTAATTGGCTGGGCTAATTAATTGATATGCATGAATATTATTTAGTTGGGCTAAATAATATAATACACATAAAAGATATTTTGTGTGGGCTAATAAACCCTAAAAGTGGCGCCTAAGGTCTTCTCTTTTAGCACAAGAATTAATTTTCTTGTGTTATGGAAAATAAAAGATATTCTTGTTATATGATTGGTTGGATGACTTGTTATTTGATTTCCTATTGGTCAATACATGTCACAATTAGTCATTAAGGAAAATATCCTTTTATTTTGTTTAATTAATTAATTATTTAATTAATTAATACTTGGAGGCCAAGGATTTACTCTCCTATAAAAGGAGAGTTATTCCAGGCATAATTTCGACCACCACTTGAAAAAGGAGAGGAAAAATTAGTTTCTTCTTGCCTAGGGTTTTTGGAAGAAGAAAAACTTTGAGTTTTTCTTGGTTTTGCATATCAAGGAGTTTCGTGTATCAAGAAGGGTGTCCACCAACCGCCGTTTGGAGAACACATCGGAAGATCAAGGCTTCTCTTCCCGTTATTGGTAACATGATCTTAAACCCCCTTGTAGTAGTTTAAGTCCTTTAATTATGTGTTTTGATATATGAATCGTGATCCATCCGCTGCGCGTAGATCTAAGAACCTGCATCCTTCAATATGAACATCTAGCCGGATTGAAATGTGGTTTTAGTTGATGACCAAATAAGGAAATAATTTATCTCATACTATAAAGGTTATAGTAGTAAATTAATATGGTGGTATTTATTTATTATGAATAAATATTATATAAGATATTAATTATATTGATTAATTAAATATGTGTATTATGATACACATAATTTTGAATATATATATATATATATATATATATATATATATATACGATATACATGTATTTTTCAAATTAATTAATCATAGTATTATATTAATTAAAGAAATCACAATTCCCAAATTAGTGGGAAGAGGCGCCACTTTCAAAGTATATTGGATACATTTGATTTTCGCAGTTTAATTAATAAGATTACCATAATATTAATATTGGATATTAATTGATTTGGGAAAAATAGATTTATGGTAATAAGATAAAGATATATTCAATATAAGATATTGTCAATATATATCTTTGGAAAAATATTTAATATTAAATGAGATAAATCAATCCCAGGGATTTTCCTTATTTTATTAGGAAAAGTTTTCTTTATCCTTAATCTACTAGGAAGCTAATCCCTATCGGATTGGGACTGGAGAGGGGCGCACCACTCCCTATATAAACAAGGGGGTGCCAAACTTTTTTGTACATCACAATTCCAAGAGCTAATAGTTCTTGTGAAAAATTGAGAGATTCGTAGAGAGAGTTTAGAGAGAGAGAGATAAAGTCGGTCTAGTAACCAAGTTTTTCTGGTAGCAATCCATGATAGGATTCCGGCGAGCTGTTCGTGTGGATCACCGGTGGAGGCCGAACACTTGGGCGGCTCCATGCAACACTACTCTTTTTAGACGCTAAATCGTCGATCTTTTAGATCAACCAAGGTAACCACCGTCTACTAGCTTATTTGTTTATTGCTTAAACAAAGTTTATCCTGGTCAAATTTGAATTCCGCTGCATTCCCGCGTTGATTTCCTAACATTTTGGCGGGCACCAGGAGGAAGCAGAATGGTATTTTAGTTTGTGGGCAAGGTTGGTGGGCGCCAATGAGTCCTTAGCGGGCGCCAAAGGTGTCTGTTCACCTTTTTTTAGTTATTTAAGTGTGTGCAATATAATATGGTTGGTATGCATGTATTTGAGGACATTATATGTTACTTTGCAATGCCTAGCTTCAACTTCTGGTATCCTTGACTCAGCTCCACAACTGAGACCCTCTACGGGTTGAAGGTGGGAGCACCAAAAGGCGTTTATTTAGGCCTTGTAGGATGTTGACTTAGTAGTCAATGATCCTTTTACAACATTCTAGGTAGCATAACTAGTTGTCTAGGACAAGAAGTTCACATGAAGTCTTTTTTGTGAATGAACCAGGTGGTTAGAACTTAACTCATAAATTACATACATGTGTGTCTTAAAGATTAAACATCTTTATCATTGGTGAGGCACGTCTATTCTTCTTAGCATGAGACTATTACACCCCTCTACTTGGTCTAATGCCAAAGGACTCTTGTAGCTCCCACACGGTACTGTCCGTTCCCTAGAGATGCTTCCCGTGTTGCGGTGGAGTGTTCACCGTGCGTAGAGTCCTTTGAAATTGATGTAACAAACTTACTTATACAATGAAATATTGCGGAGCTAGTAGAGGGTGATGGAGCTCTAATGTTACAACCTATGTGGTAGTATTGTAGAAAGTCTTCATGTTATATATATATATACTACCCCTTACTAAGTATGTATGTACTTACCCCCTCTTTTAATTGTTCCCACCCCGAGAAATTGGTGTATTTGTAGGTTGTTTTGTGTCCATTGATGATTGACTTGGAGATGATGCAGATGAAGTGTATTGCTCTTTATGTTTAAATAGTGTCTTAAACCCAATCGGGTCGGACCGGATCCGACCGGGTCGGGTCATTTATAGTCTATTTAGTTAATGTAGTAAGTTTATTATGATTAATAAAAGCACTTTTGTTATTATATGTTTTGTTTATCTTTATGAACCAATTATGTTATTGAATATATAGAAAAGTCCTTAGTATTAAACTGTGATAGAGAAACCATGATACTGATTATGGTTGATGAGATCTCTAATCACCTTAATAAGTTTGATACTTAAATTTCCCTAGTCGTGTGTACTTTCAAACGGGACATTGATAGTACGATTAGACTAGCACATATTGGATGTCTTCTATCTTGTTGAAGATAGGGATAGATTTCGTCTATCGAAGTGTATAGACTCTTGGACTGTACGTGGACGTGTATTAGAGAATGCATACGTTAGACTGACCCACTTACATTAAGTGTCGCAGTATGTGGCAGTTGTGTAATTATCCTAAGACCGGAGTCTTCATGGCATCACGGTGTGGATTGTTGTGCTTTGACACTATTGAGGTTTCCCCTAGCCCTGGGATGATCATACAGTAGTGCTCGAGTATGATATTAAAGCATGCGTAGATACATGTTTGTTTATCCGGAAATCGCGTATCCTATTAGTAGGAGTAAATATCTGAAATTGCCTTCTTATAAGAAATGTCTAGCTCTCGTGAATCTTTGTAAAGTGGGAGTAAATGAGTTATTCCGAGAGAGCATGATATCCAGATTATAAGATACGATCGTTGATGTATTAACACTCGAGATACGATTGTATGGAGATTATTATAGTGATAGGATTCTATTTACACGGCAACTGTTTCACATGAAAGGTAGTTGTAATTGCCTTTGACTCTTCCGATGATTGGGGATCACGATGTGTTTCTAGACGCTATTTCGTGATCTTTAGATATGAAGGGCATTTTCGTAATTTGCACTTTATGTCTACGGCCAACATATTCGGAAGTCTATCGGGTCACACACATAAGAACACCCAACCGGATTAAAATGCGGTTATAGTGATAACCAAATACGGAAAGTTTATCTCGACTATAAAGTGTTATAGTGATTAAATTAATATGATAGTATTTATTTATTATGAATAAATTAAATACAAAATAATAATTGTGTTGATTAATTAAAGAATATTTCGGATGCCAATTTATTGGCGTATGGGGCGCCACTTTCTAGTGTATAAGATACACTTGGATTGTGCAAATTAATTAATGGTATTATCATATATTAATATTACATATTAATAGATTTATGGTAATATGATAAATATAGTAAATATTAGATATTGACAATATCTTGGATTTATTTAATATGAGATATTAAATCAAATGAGATAAATCTTGGAAAATCTATTTTCCTTATTTTACTAATAAAACGTTTTCTTTATCCTTACTCCACGCAGAAGTTTTTTCCCATTGGGAGTGGGACTACATGGGGCGCACAACTCCCCTATATAAGCAAGGGGTTAACTAGCTCTTTTGTACATCACAATTTCAAGAGTTCATTATTCTTGTGAAAAATAGAGAGCTTCTTCTAGAGAGTTTTTGAGTGAGATAAAGGCCAGTCTAGCAACTGGGTTATTCTAGTAGCTATCCAATGAGGATTCCGGCGAGGTGCTCGTGTGGATATTGATAGAGGCCGGACACGTGGACGGCTTACGCGCACTACTACACTCTCTAGACGGTCAAAGCGTTGATCTTATCGATCAAACAAGGTAATCACCGTCTGTTACTTAACGTGTTTATTGTATTAAACAAAGTCGATATTGGGATCGGAAATCAAATTTAAATTCAGCTGCGTTAAACAAGTTGATTTCCCAACAATGGTAGCAGAGCAAACTTTCGAACTTAAGTAATAAGCACTAAACAAATTGCGTAGTAATTAAATAGATGCATGATTTAAATTCGTGAAACAAACAAAAACAAAAATTAAAAAGGGGCAGCGTTCTGGTAGGGGGCTCGGCCGAAGCGGCGGCTCCCTGCCATGCGGCCGCCGCCGGCGTCGGCTCCTCTAGGGGTTGCCGGCGTCGGTCGGTTATGCACGGTGGACTCGATTTCGCGGTTTTGTTGTTTTGTAAATTTTTATGGTATATTGATATCTCTTTGTTTAGTTAATGCCTTGTGACAAACCAATTGTTCAAATAGTTTGGACGATTGGGATGCCACATGGCACTATGGTGCAAAAGGGTTGGTTTATCGTTTACAATAGTGAACCAAAAGTCAACCTTGGCTTTTACCAAATATTTGGAAATGGCTTAGAAAGATGCCTTTTGGCTTAGGAAACCAAAGACCCCTTTTGATTATGAATCAAAAGGAAAGAAACAAATGGACCTAATTTTAATTTTGATTTAATTTGAATAGTTCTAATTAATTAAAATTAAAATTGCAATCTTTTCAAAAATTAAAAGTTAATTTTATTTCGATTGAAGTCATTTAATTTGTTAAATGTTAATTGATTACTTGATTTGATAAAATAAGACGCAAGTAATTAATTTTAATTTTATCTTTTTCATAAGATGTTATTGTATGGATTAGAGGATGTGTAGATATAATATGATTATATGGACCCCGATTGATCATGGACTCGACCAATACGATACATGTGTGTGATTTATTTTTGTGTCGGTTTCAAAATTATCCTAGGCCGTTATGAAGAACGTGACCTAGTTTACTTTTCTGCATTTATCCCACTCCCGTTAGCACCCCTTTTGCAGCGCTGCGGTGCTGGGTGTATAAATTGATAGATTTTATGTGACAAGAATGGAGCAGAAGATGAAGACCAAAGAAAAAAAGACAGAAAGATCCTACTGGCTGTTGCAGCTACCCTTAGATTGTGACTCGCATGATTTTAAATCGATTTGTATTCGAAAATGCACTTAGGAAAAGTCAATGATCATACCGGTTATTTTATGCGCGGAATGGTGTATGTTTTACTTTATGTTGATAACGTAGAAATATGCACCGTAATTAAATTAATTAAGTGAATTAATTTAAAATTAATTAAGCGAATTAATTTAAAATACCCCCATAACAAAAATCAAGTCGATAATTTGTCTTCCAATATTATAGCGACGGTGAAGAGCCCTTGTTTGGATCCAATTGATCGGCCCTCGTCGGGAGTAAACCTACCTCGGGTATATCGTCGTTATTGAGATATGATCGTATGAGATCTCATGAATATTGGGTTATGACTTGACTAGAATCTTGCGGTAATTGGCCCTCGTCAGGACGTCTGATTTTAAAGACAAGAGGTTGTCTATCACATAGAGATGTGAATTGTCAAAGAGTTGACTAGTCAACCACTGAGAGCCGCATATGATGCGACTGGTAGGAGTAACTATCTTTCGAAATTTTCTCGGTTGATCAGCCCTCGTCAGGAATCGATATAACTAGATTGGTCCCAGCCACTAAAGAATTAATAGAATTTTTGAAAGCCAATTGGGAGTAGTTGACTAGTGGGAGCAAAACCTAGATAAATATTTAAGTGCAAATTCTTGGTTTTGTATGCATGAACTAGTACTTATACTATCTTTACTTTATTGTTGTAGAAATATCGAACAAATTGAACCTTTGTTTTATCATTGATAACAAGCTTGAAGAAACAAACTTTCTCGACTGGGAAAGAAATCTCAAAATCGTTCCGAGGCATGAAAACATTGGCTATGTTTTAGAAACACCCTTAACTGAGAAACCTGAAGATGCTACTAATGAGGAATCAGTTGAGAAGCATAAGAAACACTTTTCTAACAGTGTTGTGGCTACTTGCATCATTCTTGCTTATATGACACCGGAACTTCAGAAACAACATGAGTTCATGGATGCGTAAACCATCATTGGTCACCTGAAGGAACTTGATGTATGATAAAAATATAACTATATTATATGACTTTTTATATCGTATTTACGATAATATCGTATAAATTCTATAAAAATATATCTAAAAACTCATAAAAAAATAAATCGATATAAATAGATATTATCGTTATAAATTTAATAAATCTTATGATTTTGTGGTCAGAATTACTGTGGCTCGTGTTTTTGACTGTTTCAGGGTACGTGTGATGGAAAACTGAAGAATTAAAATCGAAACAGTGGAAAACCGAAGCAAGATATTTTCCAAAGTTCGGCACGCACCGGAGGTGACCGGCACGCCGAATCTCTCTGCCACCAGCACATGGACTCTGAGCAGAGAGAATATGCCTTTGTTGGATCGGCGGCGCGCTGCATCGACCTGCACGCGCTTGGTGCACTACCTGCACTCTATAAATACTCCTCATTTGCAAGCATTTGGGAGTGTACCAATATATATATCACTTATATATATATATATATATATATATATATATATATATATATATATCTTATCTTTAGTTAGTATATAGTTCTGTAAATACCGTAAAAGGCACTCTGCCGAAATAATAATGTAGTATAAGTATCGTTGTAATACTTAGAAGGATTATCAAGGCTCGTTGTTGCTTAAGGAGTTGTTATTTCCGGAGAATACGGCTCTGACGCTACAATTGTAATCTGGTAACTTTTTAATGTATTTATGTTTGTTTGTTGTTATTAGTATCTATATATTAGTTATAATGATATTAGGCTAACTCTATATCTAGCCAAGATATGAAATTGAATTAGTTTTATCTTTTTAGGGAAATAGATGATGACTATGTTAAAATTGAATTAAAATCGATTAATGAATCTCTTTCTATTTGAGCTTAATGAAAAGTTAAAATTGAATTAGCTACTCGATTTAACAAGAATCGTAACCTAATGATGAACTGACCAGAGAAGTTAGGATACGCGATCATAAATAGAAAGACCGGAGGGTAAAAATGTCCGCCTGACAAACGGAATCCTATTTCCTACCCGGGGGCAGATTTGTCCTAGAAAAACAATTCTTATTGAAAATTGACTCAAGATATTATCACGTTAAAAATCACCTGTTTAATTGAGCAATACTCAAAATACCGGCCGTATGACAAAACGGAGTTCCCGAGCTTGAGGATGACATTAGACAGAGGACTTTTGGCATATGACAATTTCATACGCTCGTGTGAGGAGGAGTTGTCTAGCTTAGGAGTACACCGGTTCATATATAATTGAATAACCTTAAAATAAGGATAGATCAAGCACATCTATTTCTACTAAAGGGAGATACTGATTCAGTGACATATTCTTGGCTAGTTTCTAATAATATTACTAGTATTTATATTCTATATATTGTATTGGTATTTATATATATTTATATCTATATATATATATATATATATATATATATATATATATATTTATGTATCTATATATATCTGTTTTAGTTTTATGCATTTATTTACTGTTTTACGGTTACTAAAAAGGAAAAAGAAAAACTGCGACTTAGATTGAGTTAATAACAGCTTCTTGGTGTTTAGCCACACTCTGAATTACATTTTGTTCCCTGAGGATTCGACACCTGACTCACCACACTAGCACTACAGTTTGACCCGATACACTGTCGGTTAAGGACTGGAATAGCACTAGAAAAGGCCACGTCAGCTCTCTGGCGCCGTTGCCGGGGAACGACGCTAATTCATTGTGTTCGAATGGTTTCTACTTGTATTAGCTCAAAATTCTCGAGGATAAGTCAACACTCTTCTTGTCACATTTCTTTTTAATTTTTCGTTGGTACTTACCTTATAGGTATGTTACCAATTTTTACTACTATCAATTTCATGTTATTTTCTATTTTCGATAGTTGATGACCAGAAGCGGTAAGGCCCCACTCACTCCTTATAAGCCTGACATAACTACTTACGAAAGGCAGTTAAGAGTAGAGAGTAAACGTAGTCATACTAGTCAGAGAAATCCTAACGAATCATCATCAAATCGAGAAACGAGAATGGCCGAAACCAGTGATGAAACACCTGAACAAGGGCTAGAACATGCTCAAGGGCATGGACAACACCCTAATAACCAAAATAACCAGAATCCTAATAATAGAAATAATCAGAGTCGGAACCAGAATAATCATAATAATCCTAACCTACCAAACTCGAGACCTATCTGTGATCAAACCGTAAGGGGAAATCAGACTAATAATCCAATTCTTTTACCTAATGAAGGAGCAAATAATTTCGAAATAAAATCTCATCTTTTTGGCTTAATTGACACAAGAGCCCAATTTCTAGGAGAAGATGATGAAGATCCGCATCATCATCTCTATCTTTTCAAGAAGCGTAATACTGACCAAAAGTCAAGGTGCTCATCGTGAATTAACGAGGATGTCTATGTTTCCTTTTTCTTTAAAAGGAAGAGCACGAGATTGGTTTATGTCACTCCCACATCATTCGTTGACAAGTTGGGAGGAGGTTCAAACCGAGTTCTTAAAGCGAGATTTTACTCTGGTAGAAATTTGGAATTAAAGGTCGAAATTGCTAATTTTAGACAAGGATACGAAGAAATGCTCGGAATGCTTGGGAAAGATTTAAGAAGCTATTAAGAGCTTGTCCCGATCATGGTTATTCCTTAGATATGCAAATCCAACTTTTCTGTCGTAAACTAAGGAAAGACTCACGTGCAGATGTAGATCATGCATGTGGTGGTTCTTTAATGATGAGTGAAGCCCAATTAGTTTACGATGCTATATAAAAGATTTCCAAAAATAATCGAATGTGGGAAACCGGTTCTAGCACCCGAAAAGTAGCTTTTGCAGGAGAATGTACATCTAATACAGAAGTTCTAGCACACTTGGAGAATTTGAGTAGGAAATTGATGGCCTACAATCAAACAAAAATCTAAGTTCAGAAAATAGCATACCCACTGAATACTCAAATCAGGATAATATGCCATTAGGAGTTGAAGAACCAACAGGATATTCAAGAGAGGAGGTAAGTTTTCTTCAGCAGCATAGGAATTTGAACAACGCGTATTCAAACTCGTTTAAATGCTATTAAAAGAGATCACCCTACTTTTCGTTGGTCTGAAAACCCTAGTAAGAAAGGCCAACCGCCATATCCAGTTCCATATAGGAATTCATCTAATAATCAAGTTTATCAAGGAGATACTTCTAATCAGAATTTACAATCATTACCCAAATCCTATCCTCAACACACCACTCAGAGTATACCAGTCACCCAAAGTTCAACTCAACCTGAAGGAATTGATAAATGGGAGAAACTAATGGAAAATATGATGGGTGTAGTATCTACTCAAGCTCAAAATCTGGAAACAATGATAACTTCTATAGGTACAGTCACTAAGGATATGAGTACGTTGAAAACATCCATGAGTGGACATCATACCAGAATGAGAACTATAGAAGCATCAATTCGAAATATGGAAGATCACTTGAGTAGAGAAGGAGAACGTAAAAACAGTAGACCTCCAGGAGGATTACCAAGTAATACTGAAAGAAACCCGAGAGAGGTGAACGCTGTTGTTACCAGCAGTAGAAAACTCTATGGAATAATGAAGTAGAAAATGATTTAAGTGGTAACTTTATAAAGGAAAAGGACGAACTTGAATTTACTGATGAGGAAGAAGAAATTATTGAAGATTTCTTAAGGCAGAATAGTAATGTTGAACCTGAAAGTAAGAATGAAGAATGGGTCAAAACCCCTAGGATTCTAAAAGATCCAATGGATAAAGACCTAAGAACCTTATTTAAGGAACATGTTAGAGAAAGTAATATTGAAGAAAAGAAGGAAGATTTGCCAATACCCGAAAAAGGAAAGATTGACACAGGGGATGTTTCAAAGAAAAAATCTCAAGATAGTGAAACATGGCGACCAAGTAATGATCAAAGATTTAAGGAAAAAGGAAAAGAGAAATTAACTTCAGAACCAAAGGTTATAGATTTGGAATCTTTACCTTACCCACCTAAAGATCAAATTAAAAAGATAAAAACCGATAAGAAGTATGCTCGTTTCCTTGATACCTTTCGTCATATTCATGTCAATATCCCTGTTATCGAAGCTCTAATCAACATGCCTACCTATGGAAAGTTTCTGAAAGATATTTTATCAAACAAGAAAAAGTTAGAAGAATATGAGAATATTTGCCTCAATGAAGAATGTTCTGCAATATTACAACATAAGTTGCCTCCTAAACTTAAAGATCCTGGTAGTTTTACCATTCCATGTGAAATTGGAGGATTTTTGTTTAAAAGAGTTCTATGTGATCTTGGAGCAAGTATTAATCTCATGTCTTATGAGGATTATAAGAAACTGGGCATAAGAGAGCTTACAAATACTGAAATGACCCTTCAGATGGCAGATAGATCGATTAAACATCCTAAGGGAGTCATCGAGGACGTATTGGTTAAGATTGACAAATTTTACTTCCCAGTGGATTTTGTAATAATGGAAATGGAAGAAGGATATTCAGCACCACTTATTCTAGGTCGTCCATTTCTAGCTACAGGAAGAACATTAATTGATGTTCAAAAAGGTGAACTGATACTAAGAGTTAATGAAGACGAAGTTGCTTTCAATATCTTTAAAGCTATGAATCATCCATACAAATCACCAGAATCATGTTCTTTTATAGATGAGATATCTACATTCTGTGATGACCAATTGCAAGATTATGAAGATAGACTAGAAGAATGTTTGGCATTATCTATCTATAAAGAAGATGAAAATGATACTGAAATGAGAGAAGTAATCCTTTATCTTAATAAGGGACTATTTTCTAAACATCCATGGCATAAGTATTTGGAATTAGAACTAGAGGGACCAGTTCTAAAACCTTCAGTAGAAGATCCACCAAGGAATCTGGAATTGAGAACACTTCCTTTTAATCTGAAATATGTTTTTCTAGAAAATAATAATCTACTTCCGATTATTATTTCATCAACCTTAACAAATGAACAAGAAGATCAATTACTTAGAATGTTAAGACAACATAAGAAGGCATTTGGATGGACAGTGGAAGATATTCAAGGAATTATCCCTGAGATATGCGTTCAAAAGATCATTCTAAATGAAGGAGCTAAACCTTGTATTCAGCCACAACGCCGCCTCAACCCAAATTTACAATCCATTGTTAAGAAAGAGGTTATTAAGCTATTAGAAATGGGGATAATCTTTCCCATATCAGATAGTGAATGGGTAAGTCCAACTCAAGTGGTACCAAAGAAAGGAGGTTTCACGGTAAAGGAAAATGATAAAAATGAATGGATTCCGACAAGGGAAATTACAGGATATCGAATATGTATTGATTTTAGAAAACTGAATGATCATACTAAGAAAGATCATCATCCACTTCCATTCATAGTACAAATGTTGGAACGCTTTAAGTGGACATAAGTATTTTGTTTCTTAGATGGTTATTCAGGATACTTACGGATATTCATTCAAAGCAGGAGATAGAAAAAACTACTTTCACTTGTCCGTATGGAACTTTTGCTTATAAACGAATGCCGTTTGGCTTATGTAATGCACCACTACATTTCGAGAGATGTATGATGGCTATATTTTACGACATGGTCGAGAAATTCTTAGAAATCTTTATGGATGACTTTAGTGTATACGGAGATTCTTTTGATGAATGCTTATCGCATTTTAAGCGAGTATTGTATTTGTGAAGATACCAATTTAGTACTAAAGCGGGAAAAATGTCACTTAATGGTATCTGAAGGAATTGTTCTAGGTCATAGAATCTCTGAAATAGGTATTGAAGTGGACAAAGCTAAAGTCAAGTAATTGAAAATTACCTCCACCAATTAATCTAAAAACTCTAAGAGGATTTCTTGGACATCTTTGGATTTTACTGAGAAGATTTATTGCAGACTTTTCAAAGATAGCAAAGCCTCTAAGTCATTTTCTTGAAAAAGAAGTACCATTTAACTTTGAAGATAAATGTATGGAAGCCTTTAAGACCCTAAAAGCGAAATTGACTACTGCACCAGTGCTAGTAGCACCAGATTGGAGTTTGCCGTTTGAAATTATGTGTGATGCGAGTGATTTAGCTGTAGGAGCTGTCTTAGGTCAAAGATATAACAAAGTACTCAAGGCAATCTACTATGCATCTCACACGTTAAACGCAGCTCAACTAAATTATGCTACTACGGAAAAAGAACTATTGGCTGTAATTTTTGCCTTAGATAAGTTTAGATCGTATATCGTTGGATCTAAGGTTATTATCTATACAGACCATTCAGCCTTGAAGTATCTGTTAAGTAAGAAAGATGCTAAACCACGTCTTCTTAGGTGGATTCTGTTACTTCAAGAATTTGATATTGAAATTAAGGATAAAAAAGGAAGTGAAAATGTAGTAGCAGATCATCTAAGTAGAATGGAAAATGATGAAGGAAAAGGAAATGAAATACGAGATTCATTTCCAGATGAACAACTTTTTAGGATAGATACTCCCTCAACCATGCAATTATTAAAAGATAGAATACCATCAAAAGAGAATTCACCATGGTTTGGGAATATTGTTAACTATCTTACCTGTAATTACATCCCGTCTCACTGGAGTCTGGACTTAGCAGCAGAAAAAGAAATTCTTTTACGACTTAAAGTTTTACTATTGGGAGAAACCAGATCTTTTCCGAAGATGCTCGGATAGAATAATCAGAAAATGTATTCCTGATAATGAGATTTTAAGTGTTTTATCGTTTTGTCATGATCGTGAGGCAGGAGGTCATCATGGAGGATGGAAAACTGCTTTCAAAGTTTTACAATGTGGTTTTTATTGGCCTACACTTTATAAAGATGCGTATAAATATGTAAAATCTTGTAAATCTTGTCAAAAATGGGGAAACATATCTAAAAAACATGAAATGCCTATGCAACCGATTTTAGAATGTGAGTTATTTGATGTATGGGGCATAGATTTCATGGGACCTTTCCCTATATCGTTTGGAAGAAGATTTATTCTAGTAATGGTTGATTATGTCTCGAAATGGGTAGAAGCTGAAGCTCTTCCCACTAATGATACCAAGGTTGTGCTAAGGTTCCTTAAAAAGAATATATTTACAAGAAATGGCACTCCGAGGGCTATCATTAGTGATAGAGGATCACACTTTTGCAACCGACCATTTACTAAGATAATTGAGAAGTATAGTGTAACTCATAAACTTGGAACACCCTATCATCCGCAAACTAGTGGACAGGTAGAGGTGTCTAATAGAGAAATTAAAAGAATCGTGGAGAAAACAGTGGACTCAAATCGTAAAAATCAAGCGCGGAAAGACTAGATGATGCATTATGGGCATACTGTAAGCACCTTTAAAACACCAATTGGTTGTTCCCTTATAAATTAGTTTTTGGTAAATCTTGTCATCTCAGGTTGAATTAGAACACCGAGCTTTATGGGCTATTAAATTCCTAAATTTTGATCCTAAAGCTGTTGGTGATCATAAGTTACTTCAGTTAAATGAACTAGAAGAATTTCGACTCGATTCTTATGAAAATGCTCGAATCTACAAGAACGCATAAAGCTTTCCATGATAAGAAAATCTATAGTCGTGAGTTCCATGTAGGTGATCGAGTACTTTTATACAATTCACGTTTAAAGTTGTTTCGTGAAAGCTTAAATCTAGATGGACAGTCCATACGACGTAACTAAAGTCTATAAGTCCGGAGTCGTTGAACTAACTCGATGGAAAAACAACTTTCATAGCTAATGGCCACAGGTAAAATTATTCGTGAAGGCGAAGGATACCTCAAGCGAAGAAATATTATTGCTTAACGACCCTCCAACGGATTAAGGAAGCGTGAAATCTAAACTCATCGATTATGGTACTATCTTTTAATTCACTTTTTAATATGCAATTTAATTAGTTTCGTCTTTTACCGATAGACGTTAAAGAACTGGAATGTCTTTCATAGATAGAATAGAAGTTTTTATTTTACTTTTAAAATTAGGTTTAGATAAAAATGTTGCCTTTAGAATAGAAGCCTTAGTTTTTAACTTGAACAAGGAGCTGATGCGCGAAATCAGAGAAAGAGATCTTTGTAATGGAAAATCGAGAAGTGCTATAAAGAGAAGGGCAAGATTTCTAAAGAGATGTAGAATCTGTGGAAAAAGTGAACATAATGGAAAATGTGGAGACAGCACAACCAAATCCCAGGATCAATGTTTGTATGTAATTAAGATGGGAACGACTAGGTGGTTATCCGAAAATCCCGATGGACAACAAAGAGAGAATTCAAACGCATCATTTCTAGGAATTAGGTTAATGGACCATTATTATAGAAATCTTGAAGATTTAAGAATGATGGGAGTAGAATTAGATTAAGTTTTATGTTAAAAAAAAAAACATTTCATAAAAATTTTATGATTAACTTATTTTTATATCATGTATGATTTATATGATATAATTAAGGATTATCATACCAAAAATATTGTTTTTAGCTTTTATATAAATTTGTAATAATTTTTTTTTATCAAGAAATAATCTTATGATTTTTTCTATGATATAATTTAAATTATTACACACACAAAAAAAAAAAAAAAAAAGAATCGAGTAATTACTAACGATTCGAGTCGATAATAATTCGGTTCGATTCGTTAACTTTATAACCTAAAATATCACAAAGATCATCTTCATCTTCTTCATTTCTTCAACACAAAAGCCGCCCCACCCCTTTTCCCCTCTTCAAAAATTTCATCACTTTTCACCAATTTTTCTATCCCAAACTACTTAATTAATCTTCTTCTCTTCCATTCCACTACATAAATTCATCACCATTGCATAAAAGGATAGATTTTGCAAGCAAAGCTCTCTCTTTTTTCAACACATTTCCGGCGGCCACCACCTATTCCGGCAACTATCTACGCTTTCTAGCTCTATACGGTAACAATATATATATATATATATATATCAATCATTTCAATTTTTATCAAGCTTTTTTATTTTAATTTTTTAAAATTTTGGTCTAAGTACTTATTTGTGTTTGTTGTTTGTTGTTGTTTTTGTTGTTATTTTTTCATACCATTATCGTAGATGGCCTCATCATCTCAGAGAAACCCTAAGAAAAGAAAGCCGATATCCCCGATGTAGTACCGGTTATAGAACCAAGACCGTTGGTGATTTAGAAAAACTGTTTCTTTTGAGAACACTGCTAGTCCTGAGGCTAAGCAAGCATATAATGAGTATTTCAGTAAATGCAGAATCTGGTTGGAAATGGGTATCGACTTTGATTCATTAGGAAAGGAGGTAAAGGATATTTTTGCTGATAGAGAATGGATGGAAATAGCCATGGAAAGAACTGATAACATTAATACCACTATGGTAGCTGAGTTTTACTCGGTTCTATCAACTTATGATCCAGCTACTGTTGAGGAATTGACTTATATTCCTCTTAGGAGTGTTAATGTTACTTCTGTCGATTATGATAAACGCATTTTATGGATTGCACGATATACCGATGAGATGATGATTATCATATCGTCTGGGGCTTAAACCATCCTCGCTACTCTTAAAGCTAAGGCATATGAGGCCCAGCAAGCTTTTGACCCCACAGCTGTTTGGAAAGATAATAGATTTGCATATGGAAGATGTATTAGGGACATAAGGGCAATTAAGCAATTCTTAGGCCATAATGTAACGCCTTCCACTCATGTTTGCGCTTATGGAAGAGATGACGTTATTATTGCCTGGGCTATGGTGAATGACATTCCTATCAATTTGGGGAAACTTATCTTTTCTAAGGCGTGTGATTTTGCTAAAAATCGAATTCGAGGGGGACGTCTGCCGTTCCTTAATCTCATTTCAGCCTTGTGTACTACTTTTGAGGTCCCAGTTTTGCCATCTGATAGGATTGAGTCTCCTTATGTTCCACTTATAGGTCAAAAACTAAGCTGTCTTGCTCTTTGGTAGAATCAATTACAATAATCCAAATCGCCAGCAACAACAACAACCACCACCTCCATCTCCTATTCATACTCCAGCATCTCGAGCTCCTAGGCGATCCACAGCTGACGCGCAGCCACATCGAGCGAGAATAGCTGTGTTGAGGCTATGTTTCAAAGATATGGTTCGAGGCTCAGCTAGAACTGATGCTAATATAGCTTTAGCTTGTGAACAGAATAGGAAGTGGGCTGAGGATCTTAGGATTGGCCAAAGAGGCCACAGAGCTTTCAATAGTGAGATAGATCCCAGATATGCAGAAATTTCTACTCGTAATCCTCAGAGTCAGCCTGACCCATACACTATGCCAGACTGGATTCCACCTATTCCACCACCAGTTTTATTCCAGGACTATAAGCCGTCATCTCGTAGGACAGGGTGGTATGTTTCTGAGTTCATTTGATGCATCCATGGGCATGGGAGGAGTAACTTCAGTGGCAGATGTGACAAAGAGTCTCGGCTCATTTGGATTGGAAAGTTCGGTGACGATGACAACTAGGCAGACTCAGGCTACATTTCAAGCATCTACGTCAACAGATCCACAACAGTTCAACTATAATTTGATGCGATTTCGGTCTACGAGGGCTGACTTTACTTCTAGTATGTTTGGATCGTTTTCAGCTCATTTCGACTCTTCTTTTGACGTAGATGAGAATTATGATGAAGATGAGTAGTTTAAGTAAACTTTTCGTATGTTATGATGTGTCACGATATACTATGGTTGGATTTTTTATGTTTTAGACTATTTGATGCACTCTGTGGTTAGTGCACTTCGCAGTTTTACGTTTTTTCCGTTGTTTCTATATTATTAGACCTTTTCACCCCTGTTTTAGATAAAAATGTATACATACAAACTGATTGAACCTGATAGAACATCCTGAAATGCAAAAATGCGTGATCGGCATTGTAGCACGGCGGCGCCGCCGGTACTAACCCGGCCCGCGCCGGTCTGGTGTACTACCGACCTTCCTCAGGTTGTTTCCTATATGTTTCTGTCAATTCTATATAAGGAAACAGATGCCTCAATCCTCAAATTGCTAATTCAGTGCATAAAGTTTCTCGTTTTCTTATAAAGACCGTATAAAATGTCCGATCATTTGTCAGTTAATAGTTATTCTCCTCCTCATACCCCAAATCCTGTACTTCCTAATCCAGTTATCCGTTTTCCACCCCATCCCTTACAATTCCATGTATGCCTCGGTTCACTACCCTTTCATAAGCAATTTCAACCTTGATCACCGGTCTTTGATTGAAAAAGGTCTAAATTTACCGAAAAGTGGATAATTGGGCATTCATAAGGATGGAAGCAGATGGGTGGGAGTATTTTTGTTGTATGCCCAGAGGTAGAATTAATGTTACGTTGGTAAGAGAGTTTTACTCAGACTTTCGGAAGCTAGTAATTGTGGAATTAACACATGCATTCTGATTAGAGAGTTGTTGTTCCTTTTACTTCCACTATCATAAATCAAATTTTCTTTATACCACGGTCAAACATCACCATCCGGTCATTTTGAGTTTCAATGGAGACTTGATATCTGCTGAAGGAGTTATTACCAAATGTTCGGAATCTTATCAAGTTTTATTCCAACATTCTAATAGGGATAGAAATGTCTCACGACCGCTTTACTTCCCCATTTAAGAACATGGAAACGTTTCATCAATTCACAAGTTTATCCAACCGATGATTTCTCGGAAATCGGTGATGATGAAATGTTACTATTATATGCTATCACGAGTGAGTGTTATAGATCGGGGAGTATTGATTGAAAGGTACCGTTAGTTTTGCATTTGGAAGAAGATCGATCCGACAAACCTATGCCGTTTGCATGGCTGATTTCCAGAATTTGTGTTCGTTTGGCTAGAGTACCGGAAAGAGTAACAGATGAATACTTTCCAGCTCACCTTCCTCAGGTTGGGCTTTTACCAGTTGATATTCCGGGAGGATCGTCAAGTGGAGAAAATTAGATGATATGTTGATAGTGAGAAAAGGAAGGAATAATAATGAAAGTAGTAAAAAAATAAATTAGTATCAGAAAGACTATAAGTTAGACTACATTAGTTTAATAATAAATTAGTGTAACTTAGTGTAACATAGTTTAAGTTTTTTTAGTTTAAGTTCGTAATAGTTTTAGTAATTTGTATTTTTCTTCTAGTTTTAATCTTGTGATATAATTACATGTTTTGAATTTATGTTTTTTTTCTTTCTTTTATGCTATATTATATAAACGTTCGTCTATTTGACACATAAAATATTCAACCGTTATAAAAATTTATTTTATTTTCTAAACCAACTTTTTACTACTCATTACACATCGAGACGATGCCAATTCGTAAGTGGGGAGTAGAGATTGGTTAGTAAATAAAATGAATTTAATATATCAATTACTGATGCACTTAGTTTAATTATTCTTAAGGAAATAAATGAAATAATATATAATTATTATAATATGGATAGTATATTTGGATAGAATAAATTTTTAATTAAGTAAAGTAATCTCGATATATTATTTCTATATTATTTATGTCATTTTTAGATTTTTATCAAGATTTTAAGTATGTATACCTAGATAAATAGTATGAAATATTTTTTTTATGAAATTAGACAAAAGTTACTTATAATTATAATGAAATTTTAGAATGATTTTCTTTTCAAGACAAGTATGAATTTGGAATCGGATTAGGAATGATGAGATTTTTGGCATTACTTTGACTAACTATGGCCAAATAAGCCTACCCGAACGTAATTTCCAATTTTGTCCCCACCGTACCTTGTAGAGTGATCAAGACCTCACCAAATTAGCCATTATGATTAACTAGATATAACCGACCCTTAACTTAAAATGGTCTACATTTCCTTGAAATCCCGCAAGTTTAGTATGTGCTTATGGATAGCGGTGACGACATCGAAATTCAGTAGTGGTATATGCTGAGATTGGAATAAATATTATTCGGAAGGCAATCTTTTGTCAAAAGCGTTATTTTCTAGAAAAGAAAAAGTTGGAATAGTTAGAAATCGATGTATTTGTTCTCACCTCATGACGCTTGAAAGATAGTCGATTATGGTAATGAGTTCGGATATGTTAGTATTCTGAAAAAAAAAAAGAAAAAAAAAAGAAAAGAAAAGAAATAATATGGTTAGTAGAATTAAAATTTGAGAAACAGTGTCAGGATGTTACTGATCAAGATATTTTTGATCAAAAGTGAAGGTGTAAGTACGTACGGCTTGCTTCTATTTCTTTTGATTTTCCTTTGTTATCATTTCGATTAGCCAAACACCCTGAGCCTGAACATTATAAGCCATTTTGCCAACTACTTGACTTAGTCCTTGATTCCGAAATCTCATATAGTGGCGATTAAAAAGTTATTCTAAGTATTTTATTTTATATTTATTAAGTAATTCATGTAGAATTTCATTTGGATAATGTTTTATAACTAACTTATTAAGTTATACACACTTTTTATCTTTTTAATAATCTTAGATACATAAAATTAATATAATTATAATATTGACAAAGATCGTTACTAAGTTAGAAATTTAGTCTAGAAGAACTATATTATATGCATTATAACATTTTATATATTATCGCTTATTTTGCTCGAGGACGATCAAAAGCTAAGTGGGGAGTAGTTGATGTATGATAAAAATATAACTATATTATATGACTTTTTATATCGTATTTACGATAATATCGTATAAATTCTATAAAAATATATCTAAAAACTCATAAAAACATAAATCGATATAAATAGATATTATCGTTATAAATTTAATAAAACTTATGATTTTGTGGTCAGAATTACTGTGGCTCGTGTTTTTGATTGTTTCAGGGTACGTGTGATGGAAAACTGAAGAATTAAAATCGAAACAGCGGAAAACCGAAGCCAGATATTTTCCAAAGTTCGGCACGCACCGGAGGTGACCGGCACACGCCGGAATCTCTCTGCCACCAGCACATGGGCTCTGACAGGAGAGAATATGCACTGTTGGACCGGCACGCGCCGGTACTGACCCGGCACGCGCCGGTGCACTACCTGCACTCTATAAATACTCCTCATTTGCAAGCATTTGGGAGTGTACCAATATATATATCACTTATATATATATATATCTTATCTTTAGTTAGTATATAGTTCTGTAAATACCGTAAAAGACACTCTGCCGAATTAATAATGTAGTATAAGTATCGTTGTAATACTTAGAAGGATTATCAAGGCTCGTTGTTGCTTAAGGAGTTGTTATTTCCGGAGAATACGGCTCTGACGCTACAATTGTAATCTGGTAAATTTTTAATGTATTTATGTTTGTTTGTTGTTATTAGTATCTATATATTAGTTATAATGATATTAGGCTAACTCTATATCTAGCCAAGATATGAAATTGAATTAGTTTTATCTTTTTAGGGAAATAGATGATGACTATGTTAAAATTGAATTAAAATCAATTATAATGAATCTCTTTCTATTTGAGCTTAATGAAAAGTTAAAATTGAATTAGCTACTCGATTTAACAAGAATCGTAACCTAATGATGAACTGACCAGAGAAGTTAGGATACGCAATCATGAATAGAAAGACCGGAGGGTAAAAATGGCCGTCGACAAACGGAATCCTATTTCCTACCGAAAGCGATTTGTCCTAGAAAAACAAATCTTATTGAAAATTGACTCAAGATATTATCACGTTAAAAATCACCTGTTTAATTGAGCAATACTCAAAATACCGGCCGTATGACAAAACGGGGTTCCCAAGCTTGAGGATGACATTAGACAGAGGACTTTTGGCATATGACAATTTCATACATTTCGTGTGAGGAGGAGTTGTCTAGCTTAGAGTACACCGGTTCATATATAATTGAATAACCTTAAAATAAGGATAGATCAAGCACATCTATTTCTACTAAAAAGAGATACTGATTCAGTGACATATTCTTGGCTAGTTTCTAATAATATTACTAGTATTTATATTCTATATATTGTATTGGTACCTATATATATTTATATCTATATATATATGTATTTCTATATATTTATATATATATTTATGTATCTATATATATCTCATTTAGTTTTATGCATTTATTCTTTGTTTTTACGGTTACTAAAAGGAAAAAGAAAAGCTCATGACTTAGATTGAGTTAATAACAGCTTCTTGGTGTTTAGCCACACTCTGAATTACATTTTGTTCCCTGAGGATTCGACACCTGACTCATCACACTAGCACTACAGTTTGACCCGATACACTGTCGGTTAAGGACTGGAATAGCACTAGAAAAGGCCACGTCAGCTTTCTATGCTTCCTAGCCTCACATTGAGAGATATGAGGTCTCGAAGGCCCTTTTTGGTTTCAAGATGGCTCCAGGCACTCCAGTTGGGTCGTATGTGCTGAAGATGATCGGATACATAGAGAGGCTTGAGAAGCTGGGACATAAAATGGGTCGTGAGTAATGTGTTGACTTGATTCTGCAATCTCTACCGGACTCTTACTCGCAGTTTGTGATGAACTATCACATGAACAAGATTGATTGCTCCCTTACGGAATTATTGAACATGCTCAACACTGCAGAAGGCACTGTTGGGAAGGGTAAGAAAGTGTTGCTCGTGACTTCTTCTAAGGGCAAGAAAAAGGCCCAAAAGAAGACCAAGAAGGCGAAAGAGGCTCCCAAGCTGAAGCCTAAAATAGCCAAATACAAATCAAAGGATGCTTGCTTCCATTGCGGCCAACCTGGCCATTGGAGGAGAAACCGCAAGGCTTTCTTGAGTAGCAAGAAGAACAAGCATATCGATGATTCGACTCAGGTATGTTTATGATTGAGATAAATATTGATTCTTCTAAGTCTAACCATTGGGTATTAAATACCGGTTGTGGTTCTCATATTTGTACGAATATGCAAGGACTAAGAAGGACTAAGGATCTGAGGAAAGGAGAAGTGGACCTGCGCGTTGGGAATGGAGCAAGTGTTGTTTCCCTAGCCGTATGAGTTTAATTTCTTTCATTGCCCAGTGGGCTAGTACTTGAATTAAATAATTGTTATTTTGTTCCTGCTCTTACGAAGAGCATTATTGTTGGTCCCTTGGAAAGGCTAACACAAGTTTAGAGAAGGGGGGGTGAATAAACTTGTCACCAAAAACTTTTACCAAACTGGAAAAGCCCCAGGAACTGAGTTTTTGCCAAACTCAAACTGATACTTAGCTCAGTTTTGTTCCTGTCCTTTAACTTGAGCGGAGTTCAGCTAACTTAACTGAGTATAAGTCAATACTGACTTATATTTGGTCTTGTTAACTGGCAGCGGATATAAATTAGCCTTTAACAACTAGTTGACTTAGTTTCAGAGTGAAAACCAGATACATATAACTATAATAACGTAAATGAATGCGTAAAGTAAATAAGCAAGAATTATAGAGGTTCCAGGTGGTGTAATCCTGTACGTCCTCTCTTCCCCTATGATGCGGAGGAAAATTCCACTAGAACTTCTTTGAGATGGCCCGGTTACAAAGAGTCCTAAACTGATAGTCCTTGACTAATTCCTAGCTTCACTATCTAAACACTTGTAGAACATGTAGGATTGCTGCTCTTCAACTGTTTGAAACACTGGTCCTTGGAGGGTAGGATTGCCTCTTCACCAGCTCATCACAATCACAATCTTCCTGACTGCAATCAAATGTCCTTCACACCTTCTTGGTATTTCACAGCCTAAACCTTTGATAAAATCAAAGTTGAGACTTGAGTCAATAACTATGATTCAATTGTGATTAGAGCTTTCTTCTAGATAAATAAATTATGCTCGGCTCTGTATTTCTTCAAAATGATAGATCTTGATTTTGCTTGAGTGTGCTTGGATACTTGAAGAGATTTTCTTGATCTTGCAATTTAGCACTTAGCAGGAATTCTTTCTGAAAATGGCTTTCCCCCTTAATTAGATCTTTCTTGACTAGATAGATTCTTTTAATTCCTCCTGCTTTTTCACCACACTCTCTCTTTTGACGTTGTAGAGGTAGTCTATTTATAGGGGTTCATTCAACGTTCATCCTTCTTGAATCTTGCAACGACTATATTTTATGACCGTTTTGATTTGTCAATAGTTCATCCAATAAAATCACTTCCTTTGTAACGTTCGACTGTACGATCAGTATAATGGATGACTGACATATAAAACTGAGTTTCCTTATCAGATTTATGCTGAGTTTATCACTTGTCATTTTCTTGACTGACTTGGAGCATTAACTGAGATTTTACTCTTCTTCAAATATCAGTACTCCAGTTTTCATCTGATTATAATTGACTTAATCAGAGTACACCATGACTCATTATCATCTAAGAATTCATTGTCCTTATGATTCTTAGGTCTTCATACAAGATCCATAAAGTCAGTTCAGGTCACCACAATCTTGCCTGAAGTCTAACTTTATAGTCTCGACTTGTAATCTTCATAAGCGAGTTTGAACCTCGGTTCTTCAATCTTCGATGAATCGAGTCTGTGACCTCGGTTCTTGATCTTCTTAGATAAGCCAACCGAGTCAGAACTATCGAACTTATCTTCTTGATTTTCTATTGGTGTGCTCTATTGTTCGGTTTCTCTAAATCTCGCCATACTTTCTCGGCCCACCTAGAACTATTACGATTTTGTCCGATTTAACTTATACAAATATCAGACTCTAATAAATCCTATACATTGATATCTAGACATCTTTTTGCTTTGCACTATAACAGCTAGTTATGAAACTTCATCAATAGGGTTTAGAATGGTTAACTGATTAAGCGATGAATCATCATCAAAACATAAATTTTATTTCCAACAATTTCCCTCTTTTTGATGATGTCAATACCCTCCTTAATAGCAATGCAAAAAGATAAAACAGAATACAGTAAATAACGCAATGAACTGAGAAACTGAGAGTTTATTTGATAACTGAGTTATAAGATAGAGTAATAAAATACAACATAATAAAAAGAACTAGAAGATAGTTTCTTTTTACTTGGCAGATAGAGAAAGTTGATTATCATAATTTTCTGCAATAGATCTCATAGCATCATTTGTAGCTGAGCTTTCAATTCTATGGATGCTTGCCCAAATGTTCCATGATTCAGATAGATTGTGCTTCTTGAAAAACTTGTTTTTGAAAAGAATTGCAAAGGTGAAGACAATTGCCCTCAATATTTCATTGGTGGCTGTTCTCAGTAGATTTTTAACAAATTCAGGTTCAGCCTTTTCAATTTTCTCTGATTCTCTATCTATAGTACCATCTGCTTTCCACTTCTTCAGTTTATTCCAATAGTGCATGAGCACCTTCTGCATGTGTAGGGACGATTCTAGAGATTCTTCTTTTGATACTCCTTCCCTTTCTGGTAAGTTTCTGAATAAACTATATAGGCGAGAATCCAAACCAACTCTCTTGGCAGTAGGCTCTGAGTATTTAACAATCAGTTTCATTTCTTCATCAGTGAAATCTCCTCTTGCTTTCTTCAGTTCATTTAATTTATCATCAGCATTTGTAAGGACTTATGGCATCTCAGCTGCATGGACTTTTAAGATATCCAAACTTTCCCCCTTATTGACATCATCTTTATGAATCAGGCTCTTGATGTAAGCGTTCAAAGTTTGTTGAGTTGATGCCAAAATGGTTTGAGCCACAACTGAGTCCTTCATGCCCTGTTCCATTAAGATCATTCTATCTACCAGATTATTCAAAATAATTTCCCATCTATCTTGAGTTTCATCTCTTCTTGTATCATGCTCGATGGTTGTTTTTCAAGCTCAAGCGAGGGTGTTTTGTGATTATCATTGCGATATCCATTTTCTTTTCAAGATTGCTTCTTTCATCTTTGCTAGCTTCTAAGGCATGCAGAACCTTTCCAAATAAGTTGTTATCGTCTTTCTGAATTTTGATTATCTCATTATGATAAAACTTAATGAGATCCACCTGAGTGGGTAAATCTTTTGAACTTCCTGCTTGTTGTTCTTTTCCTTTATTTGTCTCAGCCTTAGTTGGTTTAGCGTGTTTTAGAGGTGAGAGAACAGCTTGCTTCAATTTTTCTCTATATTCAGTCGATTGTCTTCTTTCTTCAGATTGTTTCTTAGCTTCTTCCAAGCTTGATGGATCAATAACTTTTGCTGGTGACAGATGTACGTTGAGCTCATCATCTGACTCTTCACTAGGCATGTTTGTCATAGTTCTTGCTATTTCAAGTGTAGACTTGTCAGTGGGAGATTGATAACCTCCTTCTTGTTCTTTATCTTACTGTGTTTCAGATACACTTTCATAACTGGAACTTCCACTGCTTTCACCAGAACTACTAGAATCATCATTAGTGTTTCTTGTAGAGAGGCAAGAATCCCTTTTTGTAAGTTGGGATCTTCTTGAAAATCATCATCATCATCATTTTTCTTGAAATTTCCATCAGTTTGGGCTTCAACCCAATAACTGTTTCTAATCAGCGCATATCCTTGATTTATGAACTCATCGGTATTGATTACTTCCGATAGACTTGTAATGTTGTATAAATCAAATACCCATTTCTCAATAGCTTCCATTTCTGCTTGTTGACTTCTTTGATTGGCAATGGAACTGAGTTTCCAAGTTCGATATCTGTGCAATCGCTCATAATCAGCTGTCATTAGTTCTCCATAATCAGTTGTGGATTTAAATGGTGTGAGAGTATCTTCTGATTCTCTTGTGATAGAATCTTCAACTTGCATAGGGTCAGTTCTTGCAACATCATCAGTTTCCATAAGATCGGTTCTGCTGATTCCTCCCTCAGCAGTGTCTGGGACGACTGATGTCTCTTTTTCAATGACTGAAACTGAGATTGTCAGCTCAGTTTCCATAACTTTACACTTACAAGTTCTTCAGCAACTTTTTTTCCAGTAGGTTCAAGTTCCAAATCAGCAACATGAACTTCATCCATTGTATGCTCAGTGGGTTCATCTTCATTGACTTGCTCTTCCAAGTGAATAACCTTGGTTGATTCCTTTTCTGCTTCAGCCTCATTTTCCTCAAAGTGAGGAATTGAAAATTCTTTAACTGTTTCCTCGTGTTCTAATCTGGGGGCAGATTCTTGAGAAGTAGACTTGGATTTTGAAAGCAGCATAAGCATGCTCAGTGTTGTTTCGTCAATCAGTTTTTCATCACTGTCAGATTCTTCATCAACATGCTCAGTTCTCAGGGTCTGTTCCCCCTAAGTTTCAGCTTCCTTTTGTATGACAGTTTCAACAACTTGTTCTATGTTGACAACTTCAGTTTCCATTGCCACTTTTTTTTTCTTGTGATTGTGTAGCTGGTTCTTCAATTGGTAAGACTTCAGTTACCAAGACTGGAATAGGCTCGGTGAGAGTAGTTTCAGTTCTAACTACTGGTGCTGATCCGTCAGCAACTTCTGTTCTTGCTTCTTGTGTTGGTGACACTTCTATTGATTTCTCAGTAACTTGATCAGTTATGCCTTTTTCTGTATCCTCCAACTGTTTTCTTCTTTTCCTTAGATCTTCAATCTGTTCCAAAACTTCATCTCCAGTTGCAGGTTTCTTTGATTTCCTGCTTTTCTTCTTCTTTGGTTCATTCAGAGATTTCTCAGCTTCCATTTTTCCAGCTTTTTCTTCTTTAACGATAATTTTCCCATCAGCAACTGGTGTTTCTTTTCTCTTTGCGACTCCAAAATGGTCTAGTATTCTTTGGACAACTAACGCAAGAGTTTGCTTGTGATAAAATCGACCTTTCTTTTCATCGGGTCTTCTTCTTGGGTATGTCAATTGATTGTGCTACTAATTGGTCAAACAGATATCGTGCCCAATTGAAACTTTCTTCAAATCAAATCACATATAGCAGATCTAATTTAGCTCCAGATAGATTGCTAAAGTTTCCTGCATTTCCAATAACGCAATTTGCTAATTAACATTTTTGAGAGAAAATTAAATTCTGGCTAAAGTAAGCTTGTGCTCCAGGTCTGTGAGACGGCGGATTCTCCACTAATCGCTATATCTTTCTATAGTTTCTCCTTATGTTCCTTAGTCAGCTTGATGGCTGCTGATCCTCCGGATTTGTCAAATCCAATGATTTCTGCAATTAGATCTTCGGAGACCTTGATCTCCTTATCATTGACAGTAGTGATATAGGTTTGTGTGTCTTCTCCTTCTATAGTTGTTCTACCAAATTAATAGAAGTCTCCAATGCTTTCTAAACATACACTTTTTAGATCGATGTTGAAAACAACATCCAAACCTTTAATTTCCCAGATTTTTGTTGCAATTGAATTGACTAGAGTTTGATCAATATATTTTACAATATACTGTTCAAGAGATACGATCATTCCGGGTTCAACAAGAGTGAAAGTCATTTTTTGGATTTGATTGAGAATTGAGAATTTGAAATTCAGAGAGTGGATTCAAAATTTAAACGTAAAATTACAAAAGAAAATTCTGGGTATTTATAATTTGTAGCAAGGGTAGTTAAGAATTGAGTGGGACATTAAAACGTCTTGTCATAAATGTTTTGAGATTGTAAAAAGGTGGATGAGTGGAAGATATGGACGGTTTAGATTGAGAAGGACCACGTCTTTTCTTGACATCTGTAGCTAGAGAATAGTAAATACAGTAGGTACTGTTATCGAGCTGTATATGTTCCGTTTTGTCCTTGTGTTGAATTGAAAAACTCAGTTGTGAATACAACTTAGTCTTGTGAATTGCACTTTTCAGTTCTCAGCTAGCGGTTTTTCTCCTGCAAGACAAAATAAGAAATTTTTGGTACCCATATCTGTTTGGGTCCTAACTAATTAGTTTTTGATGGCACAACTTTATTTTTAACTTTATACCTCTCTTGATATTTTGACTGAGTAAAGTCAGCTTTCACAATTTTTTTCTGTTTTGTCTTAATGACTTTAAGTTTGTTCGTTTGTGGCTGATGTGATGGTTTAGTCCAATCTTCATGGTGGGAAATAATCTTCCTTTCCTCGAGTCTATTATTCCATGAATGATCTACATTCTTAGATGGATATGACTTGAAGATTTTTCTTATCGATCTCGGATCGCTTTTCTTTATTTCGACCTTACGAGTCTTCTGTAAAATCTGTTGGCTGGTGAATTTTACCAACTGATTTTTCGCTTTATCGATTTGTGAGTTTGGTGTGTTTGAGTTTTTGTCGATTCTAATAATTTTATCAGTTTTACGAGTTTCGACTTTTGAGTAGTCACAAATTTTATATGAATCGATCTTGGTGCGAACTTAGAATTATACTGATTATCAAACCCTAAACCAGATTTATCTCCAAATGGTTTTCCTGGTTTGAATTGAACTCTGGAAATTGGATCAACTGATGCTTCTTTTGTTAGTTCATCAGTTGGTCGAATTACCTTGGTTCCATTATTTGTTTTGATTAGATTGATTTCAGCATTCAATCTCGAAATTTCAGTTTTCAATAACTTTTTCTCATTTTTGACATTCTCATAATTCTTTTGAGTTACCTCTAATTCCTCTATGAGTATGTCCAAGGTTTTATTGAACTCATCATTTCTTCGATTGTTCATGGTAGTGTGAGTGCTAGATGTAGATGCGATTACCTCCTGATTTTCGATAGGTTGATATTCTGTCGAGTAATCATCATCAATTAGGACTTGTTTTCCTTTATCAATAGCATTTGCCTGTGTAGCTTTTAGCAGTATGATTTCTTCATCACTTTCACTTCCATGACTTGTAGGTAGAGTCTCATCAATATCTTTGGCTTTTGCACTGGATGGATCTTTGGTCAGTTCTTCTTCTATATAATTAGCTACTAGTAGTAACTCTCTTTCTGCTTCTTCTGAAAGATCGCTTAGGGATGGAAATCCTCTGGATTCATCATCATTATTCGCATTAAGCTCAATGTCTTCATCAAGACTGAAATGAGGCTCCGGATTTGTGTGAGAGCTTGTAGTACTGAATCTTTCAAATACTTGATCCTGGAAATCATAGACAACATTCTGCAAGTAGTCAGTCAGGGGGTTATTTAGCCAATTTCTAATTCTAGATGTATCCATTGAAATGAAGTACAGTACGATTGTCAACAACTGGTTTAAAAGATATCCGAAATAACTGATGCACAGTTCTGGATCTCTTCGTAATAGAAGCACTGCTCCAATACCAATTGTTGGTCCCTTGGAAAGGCTAACACAAGTTTAGAGGGGGGGGGGGTGAATAAACTTGTCACCAAAAACTTTTACCAAACTGGAAAAGCCCCAGGAACTGAGTTTTTGCCAAACTCAAACTGATACTTAGCTCAGTTTTGTTCTTGTCCTTTAACTTGTGCGGAGTTCAGCTAACTTAACTGAGTATAAGTCAATACTAACTTATATTTGGTCTTGTTAACTGGCAGCGGATATAAATTAGCCTTTAACAACTATTTGACTTAGTTTCAGAGTGAAAACCATATACATATAACTATAATAACGTAAATGAATGCGTAAAGTAAATAAGCAAGAATTATAGAGGTTCCAGGTGGTGTAATCCTGTGCGTCCTCTCTTCCCCTGTGATGCAGAGGAAAATTCCTCTAGAACTTCTTTGAGATGGCCCGGTTACAAAGAGTCCTAAACTGATAGTCCTTGACTAATCCCTAGCTTCACTATCTAAACACTTGTAGAACAGGTAGGATTGCTGCTCTTCAACTGTTTGAAACACTGGTCCTTGGAGGGTAGGATTGCCTCTTCACCAGCTCATCACAATCACAGTCTTCCTGACTGCACTCAACTGTCCTTCACACCTTCTTGGTGTTTCACGGTCTAAACCTTTGATAAAATCAAAGTTGAGACTTGAGTCAATAACTATGATTCAATTGTGATTAGAGCTTTCTTCTAGATAAATAAATTATGCTCGGCTCTGTATTTCTTCAAAATGATAGATCTTGATTTTGCTTGAGTGTGCTTGGATACTTGAAGAGATTTTCTTGATCTTGCAATTTAGCACTTAGCAGGAATTCTTTCTGAAAATGGCTTTCCCCCTTAATTATATCTTTCTTGACTAGATAGATTCTTTTAATTCCTCCTGCTTTACACCACACTCTCTCTTTTTACGTTGTAGAGGTAGTCTATTTATAGGGGTTCATTCAACGTTCATCCTGCTTGAATCTTGCAACGGCTATATTTTATGACCGCTCGATTTGTCGATGAGTTCATCCAATAAAATCACTTCCTTTGTAACGCGTTCGACCGCACGATCGGTTTAATGGATGACCGACATATAAAATCGAGTTTTCTTATCGCTTTATATCTTTGAGTTTATCACTTGTCGCTTCTTGACCGACTTGGAGCATTAATCGAGATTTTACTCTTCTTCAAATATCGTACTTTACTTTTCATCTGATTATAATTGACTTAATCAGAGTACACCATGACTCATTATCATCTAAGAATTCATTGTCCTTATGATTCTTAGGTCTTCATACAAGATCCATAAAGTCGATTCAGTCACCACAATCTTGCTCAAGTCTAACTTTCTGATTTCGACTTGTAATCTTCATAAGCGAGTTTGAACCTCGTTCTTCAATATTCAGAATCGAGTCTGCGACCCTCGATTACTTGATCTTCTTAGATAAGCCAACCGAGTCTGTAACTCTCAGCGAACTTATCTTCTTCAGTTTTCTGTTGGTCTATTGTTCAGTTTCTCTAAATCTCAGTTTCTTACTTTCTGGTTCGACTAGAACTATTACAGTGCTTGTCTGATTTAACTTATACAAATATCGGACTCTAATAAATCCTATACATTGATATCTAGACATCTTTTTGCTTTGCACTATAACAGCTAGTTATGACACTTCATCAATGGGGTTTAGAATGGTTAACTGATTAAGCGATGAATCATCATCAAAACATAAATTTTATTTCCAACAATTATTCTATTTCTTCGTTAGATGTTGAAGTATTTTCTTTTACGTTTAAGAATAAATGTTGTCCTTTTTCACGTGATGGAATGTTTTATGGTACTGGAAAACTTGACAATGGTCTCTGCATATTAGATATGAATGTTGATATACTTAATATAAACAATAAGAAAGCTAAAACAAATGACTTGAATGAAATCCTACTTGTGGCATTGTAGACTTGGTCATATAAATAAGAATCACATTTCCAAACTCTATAAAGATGGATTGTTGGATTACTTTGATTATGAATCATTTGATACATGCGAAGAGTGTTTACTTGGCAAGATGACAAAGTTGCCATTTAGTTGCAAAGGGATAAGATCCAATGAATTACTTGAGCTCGTACATACTGATGTATGCGGCCCAATGTCGATTCAAGACAAAGGAGGACACTCTTATTTTATCACCTTCACTGATGACCACTCTCGTTTTGGTGATTTATACTTAATGAAGTATAGGTCTGAAGCTTTTGAAAAGTTCAAAGAATTCAAAAGTGAAGTTGAGAAACAAATAGGTAAAGAAATCAAAATGCTTCGATCCGATCGAGGTGGAGAATACCTAGACGGAGAGTTTCAAGATTACTTAAAGGAGAATAGGATTCTACCTGAATGGACCCATCCCGGAACTCCTCAGATTAATGGCGTATCCGAGAGGAGGAATCGCACATTGTTAGACATGGTGTGATCCATGATGAGCTACGCAATTCTTCCAAATCGTTTTGAGGTTATGCTCACGAAACATCATCATATACACTTAACCGAGTTCCATCAAAGACGGTGGATTCTACACCATACGAAGTATGGACTAAGAAGAAACCGAATCTGGCATATCTTAAACCTTGGGGTTGTCCGACTTATGTGATGCGGATGATGCCTGATAAGTTAGAGTCCATATCTGACAAATGTCTGTTTGTGGGATATCCTAGAGAAACTAGAGGATACCAATTTTACCATTCAGGAGAACAAAAGGTGTTTGTCTCAAGGACTGACCACTTTCTAGAAAAGGAGTTTATTCTGGAGAGGGTCGGTAGGAGTAAGATTTATCTTGAAGAAATTCAAGAACCACTTACTGGTAACAGTCAGTTGATGAAAGTAGAGCATACACCACATACAGATGAGATGCAGGCACCTGCTCAAAAAACACAGACACCTCAAAGATCCACTAGGGAACGTCGTGAACCCAAAAGGTACACTGGTGTATACCTCATAGAAGATGAGGACCCTAAAACCTATGAAGAGGTGTTGATGAGGCATGACAAAGAGAAATTGCTAGAGGTCATGAATTCTGAAATGAAATCCATGAAAGACAACCAGGTTTGGAACCTAGTTGAATCACCTGAATGAATAGTTCCCATGGGGTGTAAATAGGTCTTTAAGATAAAGATCGACATGGATGGTAATGTTGTTACCTACAAGGCAAGGTTGGTGGCAAAAGGTTATAAGCAAAGCCAATGAGTTGACTATGATGAAACCTTTTCGCCAATAGCCATGGTAAAATCCATTAGAATTCTGCTTGCTATTGCAGCATACCATGACTACGAAATCTGGCAGATGGATGTGAAAACAGCTTTCCTTAACGGGAACCTGTCTAAGAAAGTGTATATGACATAACCTGAGGGTTTCACAACCGATGATGCTAGGATGGTGTGCAAGTTGCAAAGGTCCAGTTATGGACTGAAGCAAGCTTCTCGGAGTTGGAATATTCATTTTGATGAGATTATCAAAAAGTTTGATTTCATCAAGAACGAGGATGAGCCGTGTGTTTACAAGAAGGTTAGTGGGAGTGCCGTAGTTTACTTAGTGCTTTATGTAGATGACATATTGCTTATAAAGAATGATACCCCTATGTTATAGTCAGTCAAAGTTTGGTTATCCAAGAACTTCTCTATGATGGACATGGGTGACGCTACCTATATTCTGGGAATCAAGGTCTATAGAGATAGATCAAAGAGGTTGCTTGGTCTGTCACAATCCACCTATATAGACAAGATGCTGAAGAGATTCAACATGGAGCAATCCAATCGAGGATTGTTGCCCATGTCACATGGGGTCTATCTATAAAAGGAAATGTGTCCTAAGACTGAGGAGGAAAGGGCACATATGAGTAGGATCCCCTATGCCTCGGCTATCAGGTCCATCATGTACGCCATGTTGTGCACAAGACCAGATGTCTCGTACCCTCTGAGTATGACTAGTTTGTACCAGGCAAATCCAGGTGATGGTCACTGGATTGCGGTCAAGAATATCCTCAAGTACATGAGACGTACTAGACATAAGTTCCCGGTTTATGGGAACTCTGATTTGGTATTAAGAGGTTACACAGATGCCAGTTTTCAAACTGACAAGGATGACTTGAAGTCACAATCTGAATTTGTTTTCACGCTTAATGGCGGGGCAGTTAGCTGGAAGAGTTCTGAGCAGGAGACTACTGCAGAGTCTACAACGGAAGCTGAGTATGTAGAAGCCTCAGAGGCGGAAAATGAAGCAGTTTAGATAAAGAAATTCATTACTTAACTTGGTGTGGCCCTCCATTGAAGGCCCAGTCCCACTGTACTGTGATAACAATGGGGCTATTTCTCAGTCAAAGGAACCAATGTCTCATCAGAAGTCCAAACATGTGTTGCGGCGCTATCACTTGAATAGAGAGATGTAAAGATAGAGAAAGTCCACACAGATGATAACATAGCTGATCTGTTAACCAAGGCATTGTCGCAGGCTAAGCATGAGAAACATGTTCACGTGCATGGGCTTAGGCCTATGGTGATTGGCTTTAGGCCAGTGGGAGATTGTTGAAATAGTGTCCTAAACCCAATCAAGTCGGACCGGATCCAACCGGGTCTGGTCATTTACAGTCTATTTAGTTCATGTAATAAGTTTATTATGATTAATAAGAGCACATTTGTTATTATATGATATGATCAAAGATGTGACGTTTTGGCATGGAGTTCATTTATTTGATCATTTAAACCACATTGCAAGTTTGACATATTTTCTTAGAATTTTACTAGTATTTATTTCTTTTATTTTAATTTTTGTTTTTGTTAAATAACTTTGTCCCACATTGCTTTGGGAGTAGCTTAGGTCTTTTATTCTAGCCTATAAAAAGGCGTTGGTTGTGATCTTTTTGAGAGAAGACAAATTTTGATATAATATATTACATTTGAAGCTTTTAAACTTTGTTGAGTTTTCTCACGTTGGTGTTTGGAGGATTCCAACGCCGGTGTTTAGTAGATTCCAAACGGAACTTATCGAGTTGTGGCGAACCTTGTGGTTTGTCCATTATACCGAGGTTTTGCTGCTGAGTTAGCCAAGGTCGCGATCTTTCATCTTATTGGTGCCTTCAATCAATTCTCAAGCATTTTGATCTCGATTTGATTACGGATCACATCGCAGATCGAAAGCGAAAGACCGACTGCACTCCAAATATCCTTTTTTTCTCCTATTAATTTCCTCGTTTTTTTTTCTGTTCAATATCCCTTTTATTTCATTTTTCTTTTTTTGTGTTCCTGCGTCTTCAATCAATCTCAAAAAAAAAAAAAAAAAAAAAAAAAAAAAAAAAAAAAAAAAAAAAAATCCCTGTGTCTGTGTTATCGTGACCTTCTTCATCCTTTTACATCAAAACAAAAAAAAAATCCCATCTTTATTCCTTTATAGTACGTGTTATTCATTCTCAAAAAAAAAAAAAAAATTTAAATAAATTTCCAGCTAGTTGCTTTGTTCTTGCGTCCTTCTTATACCAAAAACAAAAAAAAGAAAAAAAAAAAAAATTCATTGCCGAATGTTTTTGTTTGGACATTCTGGATACTTGCCGTGTGCTATTTATTGCCGAATTTCGATCTTAAGTAATGTCAAGGGATAGTCCTATGGATGAATGTTTTCGGAATTTTAAAGATATGATGAATCGGAATTTGGAGAAAATAGAACGACGTTTTGATGATATGATAGATGAGATGAAGAATATGTTAAAAGGAGTAACTGAGAAATCTAACCGTGGTGGTAGAGATAACCGTAGTGGTAGAAGTAATCGTGGTGGTAGAGGTAATCGTGGTGGTCAAGGTAACAACTTATTTTACACATCATGTTTTATCGGAGATTATGAATATGAGTTGTGTATTGATCACGATGAAGAGGAAAATTTAATTAGTAAAGAAGTGGTTAAGGAGTTAAACTTGCGGACGGAAAGGCTTCATCATCCTTACGACATATCGTTGAGGGAAGTCATCGAGTTAAAGTTACACGGTATGCACGGATTCCAATATCCATTGGAAGTTATAAGGCTGTTGTATCATGTGATGTGGTGCCACTGAGTGATGTACATTTGACATTAGGGAAATCATGGCTATCTATGCATAATGTACGTCATAATGCGTCCCGGACTCGCTATTCTTTTTTTGATGGTGGCAAGAAGCATGTCTTTGAATCCCAACCCCCTCTAACAACAATGTGATTTTCAAATCGAGGATTCTAAGGCCATGGAAATAGATAGAAGTGCGATTACTGATGTGAACTTGGTGGAAGCAGAAAATATTGAGCAAGAATTGAAAAACGACGAGAGTTGACGTGTGGTGGAGATAAATAATGAAAAGGAGTGTGATGTTGAGAAGAATGAGGATATCGCATTAGTGGTGGGGAAAATCGAGGCAGATGAGACAGTTGGTCCTACTTCACAGACCGCTTGTTCGAGTTCTATTTCATCTTCATTGCAGGTACATGAAGATCATCCGCTTGAGGAGCAAACTGGGCTATCTGATATACCCAATCCAGCCAATATATTGCCTATGGATGTATTTGTCCCAGTTGACATTGATGGAAAACCGAAGCACACCTTCATTGATCCTTTTGCGGCGTATTGTGCTGTTATTCCGGATTCTCATCCTTATGCTTAATATGTTGCTGCTGCAGAGAACATTATTTGCATTGAGCACTTGCAACATTACTATTCATTGATTTCCTTAGTGATGTATGCATCAACAACTCGAAGATATATTGATTTGAAGTGGTTTGTCCGCCTCGTATTTGATCAAGGGGTTCGATTGGTGTCTGTTTGTGCTTCCTTGAGATTGACATGTGCGGATGCATTTTATGACGTCCTATTGATTCGAGAACGAATCATTTCCAACCGGGAGTGAATGATATGATCAAAGATGAGACGTTTTGGCGTGGAGTCCATTTATTTGATCATTTATCCCACATTGTAAGTTTGACATATTTTCTTAGAATTTTACTAGTATTTATTTCTTTTATTTTAATTTTTTATTTTTGTTAAATAACTTTGTCCCACATTACTTTGGGAGTAGTTTAGGTCTTTTATTATAGCCTATATAAAGGCTTTGGTTGTAATTTTTTGAGAGGAGACAAATTTTGATAAAATATATTACATTTGAAGCTTTTAAGCTTTGGTGAGTTTTCTCACGTTGGTGTTTGATGGATTCCTACGCCGGTGTTTGGTGGATTCCAAACGGGACTTATCGAGGTTGTGAGCGAACCTTGTGGGTGTCCATTATACCAAGGTTTTTGGCTCTGAGTTAGCTGGCGGTCGTGATGCTCATCTTATTGGTGCCTTCAGTCAATTCCTCGGGCATTTTTGGATCTGATTCGGGTACGGGTCACATTATTATACATTTTGTGTATCTATATGAACCAATTATGTTATTGAATATATAGTAACGTCCTTAGTATTAAACTGTGACAGAGAAACCGTGATTCTGCTTATGGTTGATGAGATCTCTAATCACCTTAATAAGTGTGATACTTAAATGTCTCTAACCGTGTGTACTTTCAAACGGGACATTGATAGTACGATTAGACAGCACGTATTGGATGTCTTCTATCTTGTTGAAGATATGGATAGATCTTGTCTATCGAAGTGCATAGACACTTGGACTGTACGTTGACGTGTATTAGAGAATGCGTACGTTAGACTGACCCACTTACATTAAGTGTCGTAGTATGTGTCAGTTGTGTAATTATCCTGAGTCCGGAGTCTTCATGGCATCACGGTGTGGATTGTCGTGCTTTGACACTATTAAGGTTTCCCCTAGCCATGGGGCGATCATGCGATAGTGCTCGGGTATGATATTGAAGCATGCATATGATACATGTTTGTTCGTCCGGAAATCGTGTATCCTATTAGTAGGTGTAAATATCCGAAATGACCATATAAGGAATGTGTAGCTCTCGTGAATCTTTGCAAAGTGGGAATAAATGAGTTATTCCGAAAGAGCATGATAACCAGATTATAAGATGCGATCGTTGATGTATTGACACTCGAGATACGATTGTATGGATATTATTACAGCGATATGATTCTATTTACACGGTAACTATTTCACATTAAAGGTAGTAGTCATTGCTTTTGACTCTACCAATGATTGGGGATCACAATGTGTTGCCTGACGCTATTTCATGATCGTTAGATATGAAGGGCATTTTCGTAGTTTGCACTTTATGTCTACGGCCAACATATTCGGAAGCCTATCGGGTCACACACATAAAAATATCTAGCCGGATTAAAATACGGTTATAGTGATAACCAAATAAGGAAAGTTTACCTTGACTCTAAAATGTTATAGTGATTAAATTAACATGGGGTGAAATTTATTTATTATGAATAAATTAAATAGATAATATTAAAATATTCTGGATGCCAATTTATTGGCATATGGGGCGCCACTTTCTAGGGTAAGATACACTTGAATTGTGCAATTTAATTAATGGTATTATCATATATAAATATTACATATTAATAGATTTATATATAAATAGATTTTTGGTAATATGATAAAGATAGACAATATCTTGGATTTATTTAATATGAGATATTAAATTAAATGAGATAAATCTTGCCTTATTTTATTAGTAAAATGTTTTCCTTCTCCTTACTCTATGCAGAAGCTTTTTACCATTGGAAATAGGACTACATGGGGCGCACCACTCCCCCCTATAAGGAAGGGGTTGGCTAGCTCTTTTGTACATCACAATTCCAAGAGTTCATTATTCTTGTGAAAAATAGAGAGCTTCTTCTAGAGAGTTTTGAGAGAGAGAAAATGTCAGTCTAGCAACCGAGTTTTTCAGTAGCTATCCAAGGAGGATTCCGGCGAGGTGGTCGTGTGGATATTGATAGAGGCCGGACACGTGGACGGCTTGCGCGCACTACTACTCTCCCTAGACGGTCAAATTGTCGATCTTATAGATTAAGCAAAGTAATCACCGTCTGTTACTTAACGTGTTTATTGTATTAAACGAAGTCGATCTTGGGATCGGAAATCAAATTTTAAATTCCGCTGCGTTAAACTAGTTGATTTCCCAACACTTTAATCCATTGTAATTGTGTATAGATTCTCTTATCTTGTATTGTTGAAAGACTAGTGGTTTTAGTTTGTGTTTTCGAGATGTAATTGATTCATTTGTAATTGAGAGTTATATATAATAAGTCTTTTGATGATGTAATAGATGCATCATGTGTTACTTTCGATTGTTTATTAGTTGTTTTAGTACCCGAGTCTGTCGTTTTGTCTTCCGTTTGTTCTCTGATATTTGCTTACGTAAGGCTTACGCGTATAATTAGATTAAAATTTAATTATATGCGTGCTGGACGTTCTTTTCTAGATAAAGACTCGGAATCCGAGACATTGACGTCACAAAAACAAGCTCTTCGAAGTCTATATTCAACGTGATATTCTTTCTACCAATATGTTAATGGGGTTTTAAAGGCACCTCACTTTTACTTCCGGCACCCATTATTTAATTATTTTGTTTTTGATGGAAAAAACGTCAGTGGCACTGACGTTGATATTGAACACCAACGTCAGTGACACCGACGTTGCTATTAAAAAACAAAAATATGTGGAAAGTCTGTGGACTGACGTTTTTAAGTTGTGACACTTTTATAACGTAAACGTCGGTGTCAGTGACTTTCGTTTTTGAACACCAACGTCAGTGTTGGTTTTCAATAGCAACGTCAGTACCGTTTATCAAAAATCGTCGTGGTGTCGAAGTAATTTTTTTTGATGCCGGGAGTAATGTGGTGTCAGAAGTAAAAATAGTGTTAGACTTTAGAACCCCTATGTTAATACTTGTTATTTGAAGGCATGATCAAACAACTCGAATTCGAAAAATATTTGAGTTTTATCGTTCAACTTTATGTAACAAATGCTGAATGGCCAAAATACGGACTACAATTGTGGGGTTTTTTTTTTTTTTTTTTTAAATTTAATTTTTTTTTTATGGAACTACAATTGTTTATTTATTTTTTTGAAAGGAACTACAATTGTTTATTAGGTTTCATAATTTTCTTTTTTACATCAAAAAAAGGTTTCATAATTTATTTATTTTTTTTGAAAAAATTAGGTTTCATAATTTGATTGGTAACTGATAACCAGCCAATAATACATGTATGCCAGTTTCTTGTCTGTCTGTTTGGACAATGAAAGACAGTATATTGCTTCAGTATCTCCAAATAATTGCAGTCAACTACAGCAATCATGACGATATATACAGTTTTTATCAATTATCAAACGACAACTAGTATTATTAAACAATATGTGATGCAATCATTCATAAGGTTTACAACAGAAAACGAGGCATATAGGGGGTAATTCTTGTGTGGTGTCTCCACACGGTGTGGAGGCTAAATACACATCGCACAGTTTTATTCTGTATTTAAACTGTGTGGTTCTAATTGTTTCACCCGTCATTTTACTTCAAATTCCCTCACCACACAAGTATTTTCCGGTGTTAGGAGCTGCTGTTGTGTTGGGAAACTTTTAGGTGGTGTATCCGCACTATACGGATACACCTATTTTAACTTAAGAAAACACCAATATTTTTAATGTAATTAGTCTAACGTACAAAACACTCTGTAAAACACGAGTGTTTTAAAGTCAAAATAGGTGTATCCGCACCATGTAGATACACCGCCCAAAATTTCCCTTTTGCGGCTGTTCTGAATTTTGAAAAGGACTCATTGTGTGAAAAAGATTCAAAGTGGACTTTTGTTGCTTGAAAATTTCACCTTCCTCCGCAAGATTAGGCAGAAACAGCAACATAAGAAACTGAAAATAACCCAAACATCACATTTTTTTTTTCCCTTAAAAAACGATTTTGAAAGGTTTTAGGACTAACAAAATTATACAAATTGAAAGATCACCACCCTATCAGTCTAAAAAATGAAATCACTGACACTACCTATACATGTTGTCTGCCAATAACATTTTTTTTTTCTTTTCTTTTATATATAAAATATATAATTGCAGGACAAAGTATTAAAAGTGTTTAAATCAAGCTTGAAAAGGATGACGTCAGCATGTATGGAATATTGGCCATGGGTCCTCTTTGGCAAGCAAGTTCATGGATGTCCTTCACAATGTCAAAAACAGCATCAGGTTTTGCAAGTTTTAACGCGTTTTCTGACATTCTTCTAAGCTCGTCTTGCTTCGTTGTGAACCATTCCGCCACGATTCTGGCTGTTTCTTTAGGACTTCTGATGAATAAACCTGCCCCATTATCCACTACATAAGGCACATTCCCTTTTTCCTGAAAATATAGCATAATAAGCGCGGCCAAGGTCAGTTATTTCTCGAATAGAAATGAAAACAACTAGAAAGAGATCTCGTATTTGCTTACTTGTCCAGGAATGTAGTCATTTAGAATAATGGGAAGACCTCTGATTAGTGCTTCTGCTATTGTACCTGGTCCTGCCTGAAAAATAAGAAACCCGAAATCCGTATGCCACAAAAAACAACACTCGGGCCTCATTCCTAAAGCCCCAAAAAAAAAAACCGTTCTTTTTTTAAGGCAGATTTAAAGAGGAATTACTGCTGAGAAGAAAGCATACTTTGGTAATAATGCAGTCACAAGCACCCATCCATTTCACCATCTGTGTCTCAAAGCCTCTAACCTGCATTCGAAAGGGTACCACGATAAGTGGTTAAAAGTGATCAACAACTGTATATGTGAATCATATATTAGTGTGATGGAACTTTGTGGTTGTGGCTACCTGAACAGGGATTTTCCACTCAATGGCTTTTAACGAGTTAGCTAAGCCTTCGTTACGACCACATATGATAATCAATTGGCCAATCGGTTTCCCTAATTCTTGGCTATAAAGGGATTCTCCAAGAGCCTTTGCAGTTTTCTTCACAGGGCCCATACCTTCGCCGCCACCCATTAACAGCACAGCCGGCAGATGTGGATCCATTTCAAGCTCCGATCGCACTTCGTCCTATATACAAAGGACAAGAGATTTCAACAAAGTTGACATGATACTCCTCTTGATTGGGCTATCTTCAAGTAAAACGGTATTATTATGTTGTATCGATAAAATCACCTTGGTCAGAACAGCACGACAAAATGTAGGTCGGATTGGCAACCCAAAGATACGCGTTTGAGATTCTTCCACACCATCAAGCAAAGCTCTTTTAGCAACCTTCTCTGAGGGGCAGTACAACCTATTCACTCCTGGATGAAACCTGAATACAGTATATGATCATGCAGTTTGAGAATGAATACACACCACTCAGGCAAAAATAGGCTAAACAAACATAAAAACAATATCAAAGACAACGAATAAGTGAATTCACCATGTCCGATGGCAAGTATTAAGATCGGTTATGACAGTGACAAAGATTACTTTCTTCGTCAGACCTTGCCATTTAAGAACCCAAAGAGGAATATGTTGCATGAGAGGGTGTACGCTTATAATGATATCTGGCTTGTATTCCATAAGACCAGCCTCAACCTCCCTACAGGAAACAATTCAAGCTTAAGAAACCGTCGAAACTGGAGCCGAGTATCATAAAACGCATGCAAGCTCAAGGTCCGAAAAACCGTCAAACCATTTTCATAACATCATGAGAGTAGAATATTCAGACCCCATTTGATTTCTTAATCTATGCCTAATCATGCAGGTTTTCTTTGACTTCAGTATTTGTAGCTGTGAATTACCATCTCTCTCAAAAGCAAACTATTGCGGAGGTGAATAATTTACATATTTAAACGAAACACACTTTAACAGTAACACTTGTGCAACAATACTCGAAAGTCTCAACAAATCTATAACATGTCAGAGAGCAAAATAGCAAGATTTAACTTGAAATAATACAGAAATCAACTTGAAGGTTATTACTTGGCATAGTATGCAGCGATTGCAGCCAGATAAAGAGAATGTATCCATCGAGGTGAGGTACCGTGAAAGGCAATACTCCATAGCTGCACATGCTTAACCATGAATTTATATTGACTTTCCATGTCATTCAATGGCCAACCAGTGTATTCCTTCCAAACATCCTTGATGATAATCTATAATGTAATACAAGAGGAAAATAAGACCAAGAATTCAACAATTAGCCAATCCATTCACACATCATGACCCTAACTTAAACCCTTATCATGAGAATCATATCATATGGTAGCTAAGTCTGAAATTTACAGATCCTAAAAACAAATGATTCTGAGCAGCAATTCAGTAAATTTCAGGCCATAAATGAATTTTTATCCTGAGCACATCATGTAACTGAAAGTCAAAAACTAATTAAACAAAAAGAAAGAACAAAAAAAAAATCATTGGCTTACCCTGTATTCATCCCCAAACTCCAGCTTAAATGCATCCCTAATAGCCTCAGCTGAAGCTCGATGACCTCCACCAGTATCACTCATGAGAATCAACACATTTTTGTCCTCTCTGCCCCAATCTGTTCCATCTCCACGTTCTCATCTTCATCCTGATAATCATACTTTGCCCTTTTCAAACTGCTCCCTGCAAATCCATACACACCAGCTCTCTGAAACACCGTATTTATAGAATTCCTCAGGGATGCTGCCACCACCATTTCTGAATTTTTTTCTTTTCTTTTCACAATTTGAGACCAACTCTTCTAAAAGATCGTCTTTGACAAAACAAAAAACACAAGAAATATAAAGATTTTTTTCTTTTGTGATATTCAACACGCCAACACCACCCCTCGACCCCTCGAGCCCAATTATGCAAAATGTGCCACCAAATAGAAATTGAAACCCCAAGAAGAAGGGAATTTCGTTAAAATGGAATCCTTCTTTTCCAGCAAAGAGATGAAAGATTTGGAATGATTTTGCTGGAAAAGAAGAGGTGGGCTTTTTTCAGTTATAAAAGAAGGATATGTGGTGGCAGGGAGGAAATGATGAAACGAAAGAGAGGTTGCTTATTATGATACTGGGAATGATTCCTTGAAGAAAAAACATGGGTGGAGGGTGTAAGGATTTGTAGCCGTCGGATTGGAGTTCCAGTTGGAGAATGTTCTAATGCGTAGATTCGAATATTTCATATTAGTCGGGGGCCGGTCTGCAGAACTTCATTGGACTATGGTCTCCGTTTGTCGTCATCCTATAATTATGGAGTTATTATTTTTAGGAAAAGGTCGTAGAAGACGGGGTTTATATCTTATTTGTGTAAAAAGGATAAGAAAACGCAATGGTTATAAAGGACAAAAAGTAATGTATATCTAAAAATACCTTTTATTACTATTTTCCTAATTCTTTCTCACTATTTAAATTCATTCCTCTATTATCCCAAAATCAAAAGCTTAGCATCAATCATGCCTCTGCAAATCCTTTTCCCTTTCGTATGAGCTGCAAATCCCTTCGAACTCCGTTTTTATTGCGAATCATTTCTTCACCAGAAAATCCGGCTGCCATCTCTTCTCCTACCTTTCTGATAATCGAGCATTGTTGCGAAAGCTTCTTGTGTAGAATCGTGAAAGCTGATGTCTTTCCAATCCTCTTCTGATTCGAAGCATCGATTCAACGATCTGATTATCCGGGATCTGATAGTTTGGTTTCTGATAGATTGGTTAGTTTAATTTCGCATTGATCATTTTGCGAGACTGTGCATTTCATGCCCTTGCTATGCTATGGATCTTTTAATTTATGGATTTCTCTTGTAAGGATTCTATCTGTTTGATTAGTATCATCAATAAGCTTTTTTTTTTTTTTTGCTTTTTGTTTATAGAATTTTTGTGAATGGTATTTTTGTATCGTATTTTTTCGAATCGTATTTTTGTGAATCTTTGAATCATATTTTTGTATTTGTGAATCTTTTACGAATCGTATTTTTGTATAACCGTTGTTTTGATTGCGGTGAGTCAAGGCTATGGTGAGAAAGGCAAGAAGAAGAACCGGGATTTGATCTCCCTGATTCTCCGGTGACAATTTAATGCCTAAAGATGCCTACTTTCGGTCAAAGACATTCAAAGACGTGGAAGCTCGAGAGACTTGGCGATTTAGAGTTCGATTTGAGCAAGACTTTAGACTTGGCGATTTAGAGTTCTATTATAAAGTAAAGACAATTGTTGTTTTTTTCTAAGAAATGAAAAGGCCTTTATGGACTATTATTCATGAATAAATTGCTTTAGGGTTGTTATTCAAGTATTATGTAATAAAGTAAAAGCGAGTTTTTCTTTCATCTTCATTTGATGTATATGTAGTAACACTTTCATTCAAACACCGATCAATATTATTGACATATAATAATAGTCATGTAGTAACATCAACATCATGTAGTAACACTGTTGTAACACACATGACTTTTCATCAAGTACTAACACCACTTATACGCTCACTCCATACAAAGAATGTAGTTACACGTAATGTAGTATCACGGTGAAAGTCCACATATGAAATAACACGTATTTCACGTTGGTTCGGTGAACACTATCCGGCGTAGTAACACCACTTATGCAAACACCCTCAAACATAGTAACACATAATGTAGTAACACGTAGTAAAACCACTATGCAAACACCACGCAAATCCTTACCCGACTTTAATGTGAAACGAAAAAAAAAATTATTATCATTAAGGGTATTTTTATACATCTCTTCTTTTTTTGTCCTTCTCAACCACTGTCTTTGTTTTTTTGTCCTATTTCATCATTTACCATCTTATATTGTCCTTTAGACCCAACACTCATATTATTTTCGCTCGTAAGAAGATATGCATTTTATATAATGGACAATTAAAAAACAAATACTACTACCCTAAAAAAATATTGTGAAAAATGAAAATAACACTTGGTCAATTAAATTTTTTTTTATGAAGGGTGGTCATTTTTTATTTTTTATTTTCGTTTTAGGAAAAACGAAATTTTATTAAGTTCACAAAACAAAGTGAAAACTGTCACAATCAAAATAGACTACAACATTTTCAAACTAATGTTGTTGGAAATAATATTTGTGTTTTGATGATGATTTGTCACGTACTTAGTAAGATCACTTACAACCCATGATGATGAAGTCATAACTAGCTGTTATAGTGCATAATGAAATAAGAAGCAAGAAATAGTCTAGAGAAAAATGTATAAGTTCTATCTAGAGTCTGAACCTTGTATAGGTTGTTTCAGACAAGCATTGTAATAGATAGGAACTAGGCGAACAGCTGAGTCACACCAAGCAAACTGAGTATATACATGGAGGCGAGAGAAGCGGACTCGGTTATGCAAGAAGCTGAAGAAGAAGATCGTTCGTTGAGGACCTGAGACTCAGTTGGCTTATCTAAGAAAGGCGAAGAGGCGAGGACACTGAGACTCGATTCTGAAGGCGAAGAAGCGAGGTGGCAAACTCGGTTAGAAGTCGATTAAGTCATGACTATAAGTCATGATTCGAGCAAGTCTATGGTGACCTAAAAGCGAATATAGATCATGTAAAATTTGAATAATCTTAAGGAAAAATATTATCGATTACCAAGAAAGAAGAAAGCGAATGGTGTACTCGACTTAGTCAATTAAAGTCGGATGACAAGTATCACGAAGGTACTCGATTTTGAAGAAGAGTAGAAAACTGAGTTAAGGCCTTGTTGAATTTGAAATAACAAAATGACAAAAGGTCGTACATATGAACGTTGGCTAAACAAAAAATGTAACGGCTATAAAATTATCTGACGGTTACATCATCCCTATAAATACACATAGACAATCACTTGAGAAAGAGAGATTTGAAAAAGATTTACAAAGCATATATCTAAAGATCCTGATCCAGGAAATCAGATCTCATATCTAGAAACAGGGAAGCCAACGGAATTGCCTTGAAGATTAAAAAGAAAGATCCAGTAACCCATTAAGGGGGAATAAGGCGTCTTGGAGCTACAACGCTATATCTAGAAGAATCAGACAGCTCACTGAATTAATCTTTTGATTAATTCTAAACCTAACCTTTGTCAAAAAGGGTTGGCTGTGCATAGTTTGAGAGAGCAACTCCACCTTTCCTCATCTGGTTGCAACTTGATTGCCCACATTTGTTAGTGCGATCTGGATTTGTGTTTGTGTTAGTGGTGGTGGTGAATGAGTCATTCCACCTCGAAGGATCGGTGTGCGAGAATGAAGGAGCAATCTTACCTTTCTTCATTATGTGTGAGCAGATGAAACTAGGGTGTCATGAAGAATTTGTCATTAGGCTAGGATTTTGTAACGGTTATCTCAAGATTCTAGTGATACCTCCTACACCACAGGAGAAGGGGAGACGTACGAGATTACACCACCCGGAACTTCCATAAACAAATTCTGTGTTGATTTACTTTACGTATTTACATTTGTGCTATGATTGATTTAATTATTGCATTATCTTGTTATCTCCACACTCAGCAAACGTCAGACACTGAGTCAGCACAAAACTGATACATAGGAAGTCCAAATCTTTATTGACACATCTATTGCACTAAATGCTAGTTCTATCCGCTGCCAGTTAACTAGACTAAGAATAAGTCAGTATTGACTTATACTCTGTTGAGTTAGCTGAACTCCTATGCAAGTTTAAAGGATAGGAACAAAAGCGGGCTGAGCTTGATTTGAGTTTCGAGAGCTTCGAGTTCTGGGTACTTTGATTTTGGGAAAGTTTTTGGTGACAAGTTTATTCACCCCCCCTTTAAACTTGTGTTAGCCTTTCCAAGGGACCAACAATTGGTATCAAAGCAGTTCTTCCATTTGGAAGTGATCCAAAGATTTCTTACAAACCAGTTGTTAAAGACCCCTCACTGTATCAGTTGTAAAAGCACTTAGTTTGATTTCAATGGTAACATCCAGAATTAGAAGTTGGCTTATTCACCATCTGACTAATTGTTTGCAAAATGTATTTGATTTTCAGGATCAATTATTTGAGAGGTTTAATTCTCACACATGTCCAGAACCTTAACTCAGTGATGATGTGGATAGAAATCTCAATGTATATGTTGACGAATCCAGAGGAGTTCCATCACTAAGAGATCTCTCAGAAGAAGAAGAAAAGAAGTTATTGCAAGTAACTGTTGATATAGAAGATTCATTAGAGCAACAAAAGAATGTACATTCAAATTTTAAAACTGTAACAAACCATCAAGAGAAGGTACATTCTTCAACTCAGTTATCATTCGCTGAACTCAGTCAGAGAAACTCTGAGCTTGTCAAGTTAACTGAAAAACTTACATTAGAATTGAAACTAAAAGACATAGAACTTGGCAAAGCGAAAGATTGGAATAAGTTTCTGGCCCGAGATGTCAAATCTTCTTTGAAAGATTAATGTCTAGTAAATTTGACAAAAGCAATGATAATTTCCCACCCCTACCCAGTCTCAAGATTTCAAGGAGTGTAAACTCTGGACATCGAGATACTGGAAGACCTAGTGGATTACACAAAGAAATTAAAGATGAAAAATCTAAAAGAATCCTTTTGAAATCAACTAAAGATTTGGCGTAATGGTCTATCTAGAAAAGAGTTGAAAGCTTAATTTCTCATCGAAGAAAGCGAAAGTTATACTTGGTAACTAATCGGCCGGACCCAAAAGATATGGGTACCGAAAGAAACTTAAAAGCTGTTTTGCAGGCTAAGTCAGTTTCATTCTTTGAATCTGACGAAAAGCCGGCTTACACTACGAGAAGCGTATCATAACAACGAAATTTGAAAAGGCAAAAGGCGATGAAGGGCAAATTAGTCAAAAGAAGAAAACTTTCCGGCTACCATCGGCGATTGGTGACATGACAAATCACTTAAAGCCACGTGTCAATCAAGGAGAAAAAGTAGATGTACATCTCTACAAATCTCATTGATTGCGACCACGACTCTTGTTTGAAAGCGATTGAAAGACTAAAAGCGCAATCTTGGCGAAATCTGCTCAATCAATTTCAAAACATTCAAAGTTCTATCAAGAGTTCCTAATTCAGAAATTCATGGAGCGGTACAACATTGATGAAGGAATCACCACAAGTCTGGACGATTTCTGTCAAAAATTTTCAAACTCCACCCTATCGACTCAGATTGCAGACAAAATCAAAATGATTCGAGGACTTGAGAATCTGATTGATACGAAGGTCAATACTCTGTACCCAGACGACATCAAAGATTTCTACAGAAATGCCGTAATCACCAATGATGGAAAGAGTTTCAGGACAATAGTTCAAGATAAAAGCTTTACTGTTGATGAACATTTGCTTTCCCTAGTCCTTGGTTTAGACATAATTGGAGGATCTTCATCTCTCACTTTTGGAAATGAAGAAAAAAGGCAAACTTTGGAATGTCACAGCACTCAACAAAAATGAGAGGAATTTCATTGGAACCTTTTATCAACAAAAACAAGAATTCACATTCTTGATAATTCTTCTGACCAGAAATGTTATTGGTCACACTTGGAATCTCTACACTTTTTCGTGAAAAGATGAAGGCGATCTATGCTATATGGTTTGAAGAAAGGCGGTGTTTAGGGTATATTTTACTATATTTTGGGCTTAATCACTAAACAATTTACCTTATTTTTAGGGAAGTAAATGAGGAAAGCGTGTTTTTAACCGTTAAATTCCTATAATGGTTATTGAGGGGTTATAATTTAATTATGAGGAAATATTGAGGTTAAATGTTATTTTGTTACACATTTTATTATCATTATTAATCGATGACTTGGTGTAACAACAATTTTGCAGAAAATAAAGAAATGCAGGGGGATGTTATTCATTGAGAGATTTATCTCATTCAATCAAGTGATTTCAAAATAAAGAAGAAAATCGGAGCATTGAAGAGAGGATAAATCAAATCTGGTCGAAAGAGTGAAGTGGGGAACACGGTATACGAAGAACAGTGTGAACGCAGGCAAGTGGTACGCTCGGTCGACCGAGCCGTGCTATTCGGTCGACCGAACCGTGCTAGTCGGTCGACTGAGCCAGGACGTTCGGTCTACCGAGGCTGAATTGACGCGTTCTGTTTCTAGATCCTTCCTTTTGTCGGCAAAACTCCTATATAAGCAGCACCATTCGAGCAGAAACGAGTACACAGAGAAAAATAGAAAAAAACATTAGCAATAGAATAGCAATAAATTAGATTCATAGTCTTTCTTTTATTTGTCTTTCAATTTCATATTCAGCAATAAGGGTTTTATTATGAAGAAGATGAGTGGCTAAGGGCCCAAGGCTAGAACCACCATGTGAAGCCACCATCACCGGAATAAACAAGGATTTTGCATTTATTCATTCTAGTAAGCTTTCTTGTTCTACCTTCATGTTTTGATTGTTTATGTGCAATGTGTATGAACCATACATGTGTTGCATCTTGATTGAATTTAAATAAGCGGCAGTTGATAGATTCGTAGATTACCGTGAAGGAGAGTGATAATATTTCTTCCAACAAGCGAGAGTTGAGGAGAATATTGCTAGATTAGGATTTTTATCCGTATCTTTGCTTAAGTAAATCGTTAGTTACACGAGAGGTGGACTAATTAAGCGGTGTTAAATCGAGAGAGAAACGCCTATTCGGTAGATATTAATCCAAGGCTTGCAAATGAATATGTGATTTTCGTTAATTTCGGTGGGGTGGTGGAACAACGGTGAGTTCTAGTTGTTTAATTAAAATTGTTACAAAAGATTCATCAAGTAGTAGTTCTTTTCTTTTCGCTTTTGAAACCTTTATTTTGTTTTTAATCCAAGATCGTAATCATAAATCTTAGAAAGAAATCGAAGGCAATAACTATTTTAAGTACAAGTCCTGTGGATACGACCGGTTTCACCACTATAGGCTGCGAGCCTTTGCACTTGAGAAGTGACATCGGTTTTAATTAAATTTTATCCTTTGTTGTGTAAAAACCACAACAAGTTTTGGCGCCGTTGCCGGGGACTTGGCACGGAAATTTTTCGTTTTCAGTCTCTGTAATTTCTGGACGGTCGCTAATTCCGGTGAGTACTAATATTTCAAAAAAAAAAAAAAAAAAATTCGATTCGATCGACCGAACGACCTCTCGATCGACCGAGAGTTATTTTATTTTTCTTTTCTCTGTTTACGATTACGTGATAGTCTTACGATGTATTACATTACTGTTTTATTTGCGTTTTTGAGCTGTTTGAGTCTGTTTTAGTTTAGTTTTTAGTTGTTGAGTCTAATTAAAGGATTATACTTAATTTAAATTTTTTTTTTGACCCAAACATTTGGTTGAGCGTGGTTTATGCAAGCTCGAAATCACGGGGACCACTTTTATATAACCGAGCTAGAAGCGAACCATCGTTCGACCGAATAGGCGTTTGGCTCGACTCGCGGATCGGCGGAAGAGGCAAAGCGATCTGAAGAATACGTTGAGGAAGAAGCCCAAGTTGAGAAATGGCGGATCAAAGGACATTGGCGGACTATGACATGCCGTCTTTGTGAAAGTAAATCCTGCGATCGTGATTCACGAAATCACGGTGATAATTCGAACTCAAAACTTCTTTAATCAACTTGGTGAGAGGTTCCACATTCCATGGCTTCTCCACTAAGGACCCACACGATCACATTCACTCATTTCTAGAATCGTGCGGGACTACTTTAATCAAAGGGTCGCGAGGATGCCACGAGGATGAAACTTTTTCCCTTCTCCTTTGAAGGAGAAGCGAAAGAATGGTATAAATCTTTACCGATCGACTCCATTACCGTGGGAGGAGTTGAGAGAAAGAATTTACGAGCGATACTTTCCACTGCAAAGGCGGCTCATCTTACGAATCGGATATTCACTTTTGTGCAAACCGAGAGGAATCGTTTTGCGATGCATGGAAAGCGATTTAAGTCTCTCTTGAAAGTGCCCCACCATGTAAATTTGGATAAACAAAGGTTGGTCAACACTTTCTATAGTGGTTTATTTGAATTGACTAAGGAATGGTGAATAGTTCTGCTGGAGGTGCATTTACGAGAGAGACACACGAAGAGGATGGGCGTTGTTTGAAGATATTGCAAAGTATAATTATGCCCTACCTATAAAGGTGTATCGGTCGAGAAGAGCTCGACTCTCGGGAAGTATGAGGTAGATGAGACCACACTTACAAAAGGCTCGATTAGCCGCGCTACATAAGCAAGTGGCGACAATGAATGTTCAAAGTCTTGTATGTGACATTTGCCATGGCCAAGGCCATCGCGATGTCAGTGCCGGCTTGACCCGATCTCTCGAGTCAAAGTTTGTGCAAAACAATGTTGTCTGCCAAAATTGCGATACTATTGGGCACACATTCCATCAATGTCATCTATTCTTTGCATTCGGAGGAGGTGAATGCATTGATTCTCAAAATTATCGACCTTTGGGTGAATCGAGAACACTCGAGGTTCATTCTTTGGAGTGACCCTTCTAGGGTAGCAAACCCCCATCGATTTGAGGCCCCTAGGCCTAATCGAGCAATTTTCAATCAACTCTCGACCGGCATGGAACAATAATCCACGGTCAATCAAAATCAAAATCAGAATCAATCATTTGGATCTTAGAACAAAAGTTGAGTGAGCAAGTCACGGCCAACACTCGGTTGGCAAATGCATTGAAGTACTTTGACCCGATCTGATGAGGAATTTAGAGGTGCAAATAGGGCCATGATTTTGGGGCGACAAGCAAATCGACCTCAAGGTCACTACCGAGTTTCTTGAGAAGAACCCCGAGGGGTGCGTAGTCAGAATGACGAGAATACTTGCACCGATCTGGCTGCACCATGGAACTATGGTCAAGATGAGTTGAATGTCGTAAATCGAGGAGTGGGAAGCGGTTGGCGGTCGAGGCCAACCGAGGAAGCGAATAGCCCCTCCTGCGGCGAGAGGCGGGGGGGAAGATCTTCTTTCTCCTCGGAAGGATCTTTGGGACCAATTTGTTGAGCCAAGTGAAAAGGAAAGTGCAGAAAGAAATGTGAGAGTTGAGAATCTGCTTGAAAGAAGTCGGATTCTAAGTTGAGTTAGGAAGCATGTGAGGTGGAAAGATAGGAAGACAAAGCAATCAATCATAAGACAACAAAGAAGAACTTCACGAGGAGGACTTTCTTTGATCTCCCTTACCCACTAGCAAGAACAATTTGTCATTAACGATCGATAAGGAGTATAAGAAGGTTATCGATTTGCTCAAGAATACTGAGGCAAACATTCCATTAGTTGATCTTTTGGTAAGGATGCCAAAGTATACAAAGTTTATAAAGGATGCAGTGAGTTCGAAGAAGAAGCTTTAAGAGCTCGAGCACATAGTGTTGAATGAAGAATGCTCCGCAATCGGCCAGACTAAACTCCCTGTGAAGTGTCCTGACCCTGGTAAATTCACGATTTCGTGTACTATCGGGAACAGGGACTTCCACAATCTTTTATGCGATTCGGGAGCATCAGTCAATCTGATGTCTACTTCAATCTTCCAATCTCTTGGATTGGATCAATCTATTACTCTTAGACCTATTTCTCTTCAACTTGCGGATAGAAGTGTGAAGTATGCAAGGAAATTGTAGAAGATGTGTTGGTCAAGGTTGAGAACTTCATATACCCGGTGATTGGGTAATCATGGACATGACCAGCGATGAGAAAACCCCTTGATCCTTGGAAGACCTTTTCTTGCAACCGCCCGTGCCTTACTAGATTCCTACGGTGGCGAGATAACCTACATTTGGAGGATGAGAGTGTAAAGTTCAATGTGGGCAATGCGGTGAAGCACGCATCCGGTGACACTTGTTTAGCTATTGAGGGCGATTTCAGCTGTGAGTATGATGAACAAGTGTTCATGGGTAGTTGGGATGAGGAAGAATTCAATAAACAATCTGCAACTTGGGTGATGAGGAGTGGAAGAAATTTTTAGAAGAGATTGAGAAGGAGGAAAATGGATGTTACGATTACCGAGGAGATGGTAAGAAAGAAAATGAGGAAGAGGCATGGTGACATGGCCATATTTGCAAATGGGGATGAAACCCACATCTGCTGGGAGGCCATGATGTGAGAGCCTTATGATAAGCTTGGAGATCTGGAGCTTAAGGCGATAAATTAAGACCAAGTGTGGAGGAGCCACCGTCGGGTTTAGTGTTGAAACCTTGCCTCAACACTTGAAATACATTTTCTAAGGGGCGGTGATAAGCTCCCTTTGATCATTTCATCTAAGTTAGAACCAAAGGAGGAAGAAAAACATCAAAGTCTTTGCAAGATAATATCCTCGCCTTTGGTTGGCTAGTAGGAGATATCAAGGGGATAAGCCACGATATCTGTATGCACAAGATCGGGGCTGTTGAGGGATCGAAGAAGGTGCGGCGACCTCGAGAGAAGGCTAAACCCTCACATGCGAGGAGGTCGTTAAGAAGGAAATCATCAAATTGCTTGACATGGGTATCATCACTGATAGCCGATAGTGAATGGGTGAGCCCGCTCAGGTGGTGCCAAAGAAAGGAGGGATTACTATCGAGAAGAATGAAAAGGGGAAGAGATTGCCTACGGCAAGTCACTTTGGGTATAGAGTTTGCATCGACTACTGAGAAGACTAAATGAGGTAACTCACAAAGACCACTTCCCTTGCCATTCATTGACCCGGCTCTTGAGAGGCTTAGTGGCAAGCAATTTTATTGTTTTACGGATGGCTATTCGAGGATACTTTGAGATAGCTTCTCGACCCATTTGATCAAGAAAAGACTACCTTCACTGTCCTCAGGCACCTTCACTTACCGAAGAATGCCATTTGGTCTCTGCAGCGCACCGACTACATTTCAAAGATGTATCTTTGGCTATCTTTGATGGTTTAGTGGAGAAGGTGATGGAGATTTTTATGGATGACTTCTCTGTGTTCGGGGCAGTTTAGACCACTTGTTTACACAATCTTGATAAAGTTTTGTCGGTGCATAGAGAAGGACTTAGTCTTAAATTGGGAGAAGTGCCACGATGGTGGAAGATGGAATTGCAGGACACAAGGTGTCCAAAAGAAGGTATTGAGGTCGACAAGCGAAGGTAGAAGCTATTGAAAAATGACATACCCCAAAAATTCAAGAGAAGTAGGAGGATTGCAGGGTCATGTAGAAGCCCCATAAGCGATTCATCAAATACTTTTGAAAATAGCCAAGCCTTTGTCATCTCTCTTAGAGAAGATGTGAAGTTTATTTTCACCCGTGAGTGTGAAAGAAGCGTTTAAGAATTAAAAGACAAGTTGGTTACCTCGCCAATTCTTATAGCACCCGGTGAAAGCTCCTTGAGCTTATGTGTGATACTTCTAATTATGCGATCGCGCGGTGCTAGGTCGAGAGAGTGGGCGGAAGGTTCCGACCCATCTACTACGCTAGTCACACTTTAAACCTAGTGCAAGTAAATTATGCAACAAGCGAGAAGGAGTTGTTGTGATGAATTTTGCCATGGATAAATTTAGAAGCTACTTGCTTGGGTGGAGGTCACGATGCAGGATGAGACCATTACGCATGAAGTATCTGTTGAACAAGGATGATGCCAAGCCTCGTTTGGTGAGATGGATCTTGATTTTACAAGAGTTTGATGTTCATATCCGGGACAAGAAGGGTAGCGAGAATGTGGTGGTGACCATATGTCTCGGTGACCGGCGATCCTCGAGGTAAGTCGGATGAGATTGGAATTGATTTTCCAAGCCCCGAGCAACTCATGACCATTGATGTGTGCGAGGTTGCTCCACCCCGTCTTTGGAAAAGGTTCTCCTTGGTTTGCACTTTTGCAAACTTCTTGGCGGCGAATATCTGGACCACTGACGACATATCGGCAAAAGAAGAAATTATTTTGATTTGAACTATTATGTGTGGGGCGATCCCATTCTCTTCAAGCGTTGCAGGATGGATTGCTCCGTAGGTGTGTCCACGAGTTGGCGAGAGGAACATTATGGAGCAATGCCATGGTGGACTGTGGGAGGTCATTATGGGTGGGAAGGCTGCTGCGAAGATTTTTGATCCGGTTTCTCTTGGCCAACAATTTTAAGGATCTGAGAGAACTTTGTAAAGGTGTGACGGTGCCATTGCACGGTAATCTTTCTCGGCGAATGGACATGCCCTCCACCCCATCCAAGAATACGAGGTTTTTGGCGTATGGGGTATTGATTTCATGGGACCGTTTCCATCCTCGTATGGGAACAAGTACATTCAGTCTGCGCCGACTACGTGTCAAAGTGGGTAGAGGCGATAGCAACACCGCGGAGCGACCACAAGGTGGTCAAGAACTTCTTGAAGAAAAATATTTTCACACGGTTTGGTGTCCACGAGCCCTCATCGGTGTGAGGAACTCATACGCAATACTTCACTAGAAAAGATCTTAGAGCGATATGGGGTAAAACACAAAGCGCTGCTACCCCTATCACCCCTCAGGCAGTGGACAAGTTGAAGTAAGTAACGAAGCTTTGAAGAACATTCTTGAGAAGGCGGTGAATTCTAATAGGATGGTGGAGTCGAAAGCTGGATGATGTGCTGCTGGGCCTACAGGACATCTTTCAAGACTCTATTAGCGCGTCTCCGTTTGAGATGGTTTATGGCAAGGCACGCCACACCTTGTCGAGCTTGAGCCTGAGGCGTTACGGGCTATTAAATTCTTAATTTCGGCGGCCCGATTATGCGAGAGAAAAGTGATTATTGCGATTGCAAGAGCTTGATGAGTTCGGACTCCAGGCCTATGAGAGCTCGAGAATCGATGAGAAAGGACTAAAGCGCTTCACGAAAGAAAATCAAGATTAGGGAATTCAAAGCGGGCGAGTGGGTTTCTTGTATAATACCAGGTTACATCTGTTTCTGGTAAGCTCTGCGACCGTTAGTTTGGCCCCTTTGAAATCTTTCAGGTATTCCATAGTGGAGCGATCGATTTGAAAGATAAGCGGCGGGTTGTTGAGTAAATGGTCATCGGTTAAAACACTATATTGGTCAACAAAGGCGACCGGTGGTTTCTATCGAGCAGCGTCCTTAGTCAAACCGGCTCGATCCGCCGGCACCCGATGATTTACATCTCTGTGAGTTCTTTGATGATGTTGTGCTCCACGATGTTGCACCTCGGCTTGTAAGCAGACCCTAAAAGAAGAAGAGAAGAATCATAGAGTGCGAAGTGGATACATAAGTTTGATGATATGGCCAAGGCGTTGGCGAGACTTGTTCTGTGGTTTCCGGCTGTTGACCCGAGAAGGTCGAGAATAATTCGGGATGAGGCTTCTTGGCTGACCCGGTTGAGTTTTTATTGGTTAGTCGAGCTCCCGACTATAATTAAGCCCTACTAGGGCGGTAACCTAGATATCTTTTTCTTTTTGTTTGTAGTTTATTTTTGCTTTGTTTCTCTTGTTGGTTGCTAATGTTTCCCACCTAGTGATTTCGACTATGGATCTGTACTTGGGCGATTGCCCACATCATGACCCTGTTTGTTTCTTTTTATTTCCTCATGTACTGAGCATCTCTCGATATTACATTTGTGCACCACATTTCACATAGATTCGGTTATTATCAATTTTGCATTATACGCTTTGTTCCATGATATTGCCTTCTCTATTATCTTTTGTGCCCTATCCCGAGAGTCGTCTTGTTTTCCCATGGTGTGCAGGATATTTGCGATAGCAATTGTGAGCTTTAGATAAATCACGGTGGATGGTCCACGATGCTGATTTCATCAAGCAATTACGAATCGGCTCGGACCACTTCGAAGTGCCTCGCCTTGAATTACAACCAGCTAAGTTTTCTTATTTTGCACATCTTTGAGGACATCATGTAACTTAAGTGTGGGGAGGGTTTAGAGGTTTGTTTTACATGTTATGCTATCTAGTTTTGCTCCCTTGAAAAATTTGATGAATTTTTTTTGAAAAAATTGTGAGTCCCGAGTAACTTCAATAACATGATAGTTTTATAATTTGGCACCTTTAATTGTTATCAGTAGTCGTATCATGTTCTAAGAATAGGTTTGGTAGATCAGATACTCACTTGAACCTCAGTACACGAACCTGTTAGATGAGGAACCAAAAATATATAAAATAGTCTCCGGTTAGTTAAAGGATAGTCAATTCTAGCTGCAGATAACCACTTACTTAGTGCTGATGAAAGTTGAGAACTCGTACTCTACTCTTAGTGTTCTCGAGAACCTTAAAGGTCTTGAATGTGTTAGAAATGATACCTGACCGGGAGTTTCCAAAGAGTTTGAAAAATAAGAAGAAAAATTTGAAAAATTTGAAAAATTAAATTGCGGAAGTTGTTTGTGACTATCACCTCGAGTCCATTTGGATACTGCCCCAATTTGGGGAGTGTGGTTTACCTTGGACAGTATAGGTTTGAGTGATCTCAGGGTGACTGCCTCTAAAGTAGGGGAGAGTGTTATACTTTTGAGACGCGACGATGGAAGAAAATATAGGCCTTTTGGAACTCTAAGTCGAGTTGATCTAAACCCAGTAGAGACCTGAAAGGTATTTTCTTGGCACCAAGTAAAGGAGTTTAAATGTGAGTTTATTACTTTGATCTTGATAAGTAGTTTTGTAGGGTAAGTGCATTAGACAGAACGAAACTTTCGTTTATTTAACCGGATGACTGTTAGTGCTTGATTTACATCAAGAGAGGATCGGTGGAAATTTAGCAGGTTCAGCACGTACAATCACCAAGTGAGTTCGATTTGCTAGATACTAGCTTGACGTGAGCATGACTACATCTCGTGCCAGATTATGTGGTTTTTGATAGTTTATCGTTGTTTGTTTTGCTCGGGACAAGCAAAAAGCTAAGTGTGGGGGAGTTGTTTAGGGTATATTTTACTATATTTTGGGCTTAATCACTAAACAATTTACCTTATTTTTTTAGGAAGTAAATGAGGAAAGTGTGTTTTAACCGTTAAATTCCTATAATGGTTATTGAGGGTTATAATTTAATTATGAGGAAATATTGAGGTTAAATGTTATTTTGTTACACATTTTATTATTATTATTATTCGATGACTTGGTGTAACAACAATTTTGCGAGAAAATAAAGAAATGCGAGGGGATGTTATTCATTGAGAGATTTATCTCATTCAATCAAGTGATTTCAAAATAAAGAAGAAAATCGGAGCATTGAAGAGAGGATAAATCAAATCTGGTCGAAAGAGTGAAGTGGGGAACACGGTATACGAATCACAGTGTGAACACAGGCAAGTGGTATGCTCGGTCGACCGAGCCGTGCTATTCGGTCGACCGAGCCAGGACGTTCGGTCTACCGAGGCTGAATTGACGCGTTCTCTTTCTAGATCCTTCCTTTTGTCGGCGAAACTCCTATATAAGCGGCACCATTCGGCGAAAGCGAGTACACGAGAGAAAAATAGAAAAAAACATTAGCAATAGAATAGCAATAAATTAGATTCATAGTCTTTCTTTTATTTGTCTTTCAATTTCATATTCAACAATAAGGGTTTTATTATGAAGAAGATGAGTGGCTAAGGGCCCAAGGCCAGAACCACCATGTGAAGCAACCATCACCGGAATAAACAAGGATTTTGCATTTATTCATTCAAGTAATCTTTCTTGTTCTACCTTCATGTTTTGATTGTTTATGTGCAATGTGTATGAACCATACATGTGTTGCATGCTGATTGAATTTAAATAAGCGGTGGTTGATAGATTCGTAGATTACCGTGAAGGAGAGTGATAATATTTCTTCCAACAAGCGAGAGTTGAGGAGAATATTGTTAGATTAGGATTTTTATCCGTATCTTTGCTTAAATAAATCGTTAGTTACACGAGAGGTGGACTAATTAAGCGGTGTTAAATCGAGATAGGAAAGCGTCTATTCGGTAGATATTAATCCAAGGCTTGCAAATGAGTATGTGATTTTCTCGTTAATTTCGGTGGGGTGGTGGAACAACGGTGAGTTCTAGTTGTTTAATTAAAATTGTTACAAAAAGATTCATCAAGTAGTAGTTCTTTTCTTTTAAGCTTTTGAAACCTTTATTTTGTTTTTAATCCAAGATCGTAATCATAAATCATAGAAAGAAATCAAAGGCAAGAACTATTTTCGTACAAGTCCCTGTGGATACGACCCGGTTTCACCACTATAGTTGCGAGCCTTTGCACTTGGGAAGTGACATCGGTTTTAATTAAATTTTATCTTTGTTGTGTAAAAACATAACAAGCTGGATTGGAACAAGTTTGTTCTCAAGCAATTGATCAAACAAATCTCAGACGAAAAAGCAAAAGCTCAAGGAAGAAAGGCTGTTGGAGAAAAGTTCCTGTTGAAAAAGGGGTTTACGTATCTAGTTCAAAGGATACTAAACCACTTCTCCATCTCAAAATCACAGAGAGGAAGTAAAAGCAATCGGTGTCCTTTGGAGCAAAGAAAAAGAAAATCATTGAAGAAGAATGAAGTGAAATTTAGGACTCTAGTTCAAGTGAAGCGTAAATTTGGATGAAAGAACTTTAAGAAGACAAAGGAGGATGTGGAATAAATATCGGCAAGAAAAGCGAGAGCGAAGACACTATTACGATTAAAAATGGCCCGAAGAAAGTGAACCTTCAAGCGAGATGCATGAAGAATATCTTGAAGAGCAAGAGAGGCCTTGGAAGATCTTTGAATTTTGCTTGCGGTGGTATATGAGAAAGACTTAGTAAGTCATAACTTTCATTATCATGAAGCCGGTTCCTCATCTCAAATTCATGAAAGCGTCTACAAGAAAATGCGAACGAAGGATATTCCCTTGATGCAAGTGAAAAATCTCGGTGCCAAGAAAGCTGGCGAAGAGAAATTGGAAGGATGGGAAGAGATCATCGAAAGCTTTGATCTGGACTCTACATCGAAGCTCTACAACTTACATGACTTTATTGGAAAAGCACATTACTCGAGTCTAAACAAATACTTCAACATCATCACCTTGCGCAAGTTACTTGAAAGCTTTTGCATATCTTCAAACAAGGGAAGAGAAAAATGAAGGTGATGAAGATAAAGTGAAGGTGATGCTATTAAAGCGATGTTGATGGCGAAAGAGTTGACAAAGTGAAGAAATCTATGCCAAAGCTGTTGGTTGAAGAACAAGACATGCAAGTAGATCTTGATCTCTTGACTATTCAACAAAATAGAAGAAATTGATTATCGATCGAGGAGTTAAGTGAGAATAAAATTTTACGAAACAAAATGAGGAAGATGAAGAAGCCTCGATTAAAATTTGTATTGAACATTAGAAAGAAGATCTTAATTTGAGTTCGATTGAAGGAATCTTTAAAGACAAAAACTAAGGGGAAAAGACTAAAGAAAGGAACTTAGTCTTATTTGGAAGAAAGAAGAAGATGATGAATGAGGAAATTAAAGAGATCTTGATAAAACTCAAGAACCAAGACAACGAAGAGGCAAATCGATTGATCAATGAATACTTGGATATCAAGCCTAGAGATGGTGAATCGAGAGAGAAGAAAAGAAAGAAGACTTCGAAACAAGAAGAAGTATTTTCTTGGTGAAAAGATGATGATTTTGGAAAAGGAAAATTGTAATCTATCGATAACTTTCGGTTTGTTTTAGCTTCAATCTTGTAATGAACTCAATTTGTTCTAGCTTGTTATTTTAATTTGTTACGATTTCTTGCATTATTATTTTATTATTGCTTTTAGGAGAGGTTATTATACATCATCAAAAGGGAAATTGTTGGAAATAATATTTGTGTTTTGATGATGATTTGTCACGTACTTAGTAAGATCACTTACAACCCGTGATGATGAAGTCATAACAAGCTGTTATAGTGCATAATGAATGAAGAAGCAAGAAACAGTCTAGAGAAAAATGTATAAGTTTTATCTAGAGTCTGAACCTTGTATAGGTTGTTTCGGACAAGCATTGTAATAAATAGGAACTATGCGAGCAATTTGAGTCACGACAAACAAGCGAGTATTTACATGGAGAAGCTGTGGGGAGCGATTCGGTTATGCAAGAAGCCGAAGAAGATAAGTTATTTGAAGGACCTGAGACTCGAGTTGGCTTATCTAAGAAAGGCGAAGAAGCGTAGGACACAGATTCGATTCTGAATCTTGAAGAAGCGAGGTGGCAAACTCGGTTAGAAAGTGATTAAGTCACGACTATAAGTCGAGATTGAGCAAGTCTGTGGTGACTGGCGAATTATAGATCATGTAAAATTGAATAATCTTAAGGAAAAAGATTATCGATTACCAAGAAAAAAGAAGAAACTAAATGGTGTACTCGACTTAGTCAATTAAAGTCGGATGACAAGTATCTGAGTACTCGATTTTGAAGAAAGTAGAAAAGCGAGTTAAGGCCTTGTTGAATTTGAAATAACAAAGCGACAAAAGGTCGTACATATGAACGTTGAGAAAGAGAGATCTGAAAAATATTTACAAAGCATATATCTAAAGATCCAGATCCAGGAAACCAGATCACATATCTAGAAACAGGGAAGCCAACGGAATTGCCTTGAAGATTAAAAAGAAAGATCCAGTAACCCATTAAGGGGGAATAAGGCGTCTTGGAGCTACAACGCTATATCCAGAAGAATCAGACTGACTCCTTTGAATTAATCTTTTGATTAATTCTAAACCTAACAACTTTGTGAAAAAGGTTTGGTGTGCATAGTTTGAGGAGAGCAACTCCACCTTTCCTCATCGATTGCAACTTGGTTGCCCACAATTTGTTAGTGCGATCTATGGTGTGTTTGTGTTAGTGGTGGTGGTGAAGGAGTCATTCCACCTCACGAAGGATCGATTAATGCGAGAATGAAGGAGCAATCTTACCTTTCTTCATTATGTGTGAAGCGAGTGAAACTAGGGTGTCGTGGAGGAATTTGTCATTAGGCTAGGATTTTGTAGCAGTTATCTCAAGATTCTAGTGATACCTCTACACCACGAGGAGAAGGAGGCGTGCGGGATTACACCACCGGAACATCCATAAACAAATTACTGTGTTGATTTACTTTTACGTATTTACATTTGTGCTATGATTGATTTAATTATTGCATTATCTTGTTATCTCACACACTCGATAAGCGCTTGATCCTTTGAGTCGGACACAAAAGCGATACATAGGAAGTCCAAATCTTTATTGACACATCTATTGCACTAAAGGCTAGTTCTATCCGTTTGCGATTAGCTAGACTAAGAATAAGTCGGTATTGACTTATATTGATTGAGTTATTGAACTCTATGCAAGTTTAAAGGATAGGAACAAAAGCGAAGCGAGCTTGATTTGAGTTTTGAAGAAACTTCAGTTCTGAGAGTACTTCGGTTTTGGGAAAGTTTTGGTGACAAGTTTACTCACCCCTCTACAAACTTGTGTTAGCTTTTCCAAGGGACCAACAAATTTTGTTCAAAGTACATGTTACTTTTGGTGAAAATACAAAGGTAGGATACTTAGTGTAATGACCAGACTCGAAAATCTGAGTAATTTCGGTAAACGAGCTATTCGATCATGCTTCGAGATAAATCTTGTAACATGCGGTCTTTCTAGCTAAAACATTTTCCAAAATCAATTGTGGAATACAACTTGTGACTAACAACACCATGGATTAATTTCTTAATTTTCTATTACATCATTGATTGCCAACAAATTAATACTACCTCCGTTCCAAAATATAAGTTCGTTTAGAGTTTTTCTCACAAATTAAGAAAGTGGTTATGTGTCATTAATTTTGATTTTGAAAGTCTGGAATACATTTTGACCTCATTAATGTAATAGTTGTAAAGTAGGTGGATGTATAATAAAAAATTAGGGATAAAAAGAAGAAAATGTAATAAATGGTTCACTGGTATTCTAAATGGACTTATATTATGGATAAATTCAAAAAGCTAAACGTACTTACCTCGTAGGACGGAGGTGTTTTTACAACATTCTAACTCATAAACTTACTACAACATAAAATCCAAAATTATATCGTCTAATGTACTACTTAGAAAAATTGCTGCTAATGTTTTTACTATCATTGATTCTTAGCTAGACATCTAAGATCATTATCATCTATCTAACGTTGTACTTTATTTTGAAAAAAACGTCAAAATATGAAGGGTTGGCTTGATGGTACATTAGGTCGATTTTGATGATTGTTAAATAGTTTAGTTTTTACCCCTTAAAAAAATAGTTTGGTTTTGATGATGATCATAATCAGCTATGATAGAAATCTGTGAAGTTAGAGGGACTCAGACTTACAGTTGTAGACTTGGAGAAACCAAGATCATAAAGTTATCTTCAGGTAAGTCTGTGATGACTTGGAATAACTATGACATTTGTAAATATATATGATGAAGATAAATATAGAAGTACTCGGATCTCGGCGTATATACAAAGATCGGAGAAATGGACAACAAATCTGAAAGAAAAATTCAAGAGAAAATTTGAAAGCAAAGTTAGATTTGAAGATATTGAGTCGGACTAGAAGATATTGGGATCAGATCTAAATATTTATGTAAGACATAAAAAATAGATGACAAGCAATTGTCACGAGAACATAGACAATGTGTCGGAAAGGCGAGAATATGAGCGTGATGCGGCGAGGAAGACAAGAGCTATTTCAACCATACAAGCAACATTCAAATCGAGATTTGAGACCTACAGCGGCTATATTTGAAAATATATATTGAATATTTACAGCGGTCAAATATGCCGATTCGGACTTGGAGAATAATCGCCAATCCGGAAAAGAGCCCGTAGATTCACATTAGGCATGTACGAAGGCCCACTAACAAATAGAGTCCTCGGTCCAATCAGCTCGCACCTTAATTAGCCGGGCTGGGCCGGGTACAATCCAGCTTGCCTTATTCATTTACGATTTCGATCATTGGCTAGGCAACGGACGTTGATCAATAAGGCCTTTCAACCCGTCCTTCACAGGTCGGCAAGAAGCATTGGGGGCCGATCTACTCGCCCTCCAGCCCGCAGTCCGCCAGCTCGGACCAAGCCCACTCAACTAGGCAGCAAGAGTTCATGCACGATGGTTACAGGCGAAGAACCCGCAGCGGTTATGGCGAAGCTCTCTCAATCAGAGGTTGCCACATCAGCCACGTAGTTAATTACATTTAATTATACCTAAATTACTGTCATTTGTAACCGCCGACTCTTAGCCCAATAAATAGCAGCATTTTTACCTGAAAATGACATTTCATAATTAATACAAGCAGATAACCTCTGCCAATTTTTCGACGGCCGAGCTCGCCACTTTATCCCTTTATTGTCTTTATAACGCCTTGATATATACTTCTTGAGCACCACGCATCTCACGGAATAGTCACACACTTCCACTTAGATATCACCGCTAAGACCATCCACACTCGTTTGTGATAACTCCGAGATTATCAATTGGCTCCGTTACAGGGAAATTAAGTTTTCAAACATTTTCGGCGATTCACCTCCCAAAAAATGATTTTGTGGTGGCTCAGTGAACTAAAACCGCCAACTTTTGGGTTTCCGGCAAGAAAAACAACCATCTTTTGGTTTTCGGACGAAAACTCGAGATCTATAGATATTCATCGAATCTTCTTGAGTTCATCGGATCTACATGGTTTACACACGGATTCACGGATGTAAATCATTTTACGGCATGTTTTGAGACCTTCACTAGCATCTTCATGGCTCAAACGGATCTGTTGGTGCTCCCTTGTTCGGACAGTCTTCCTCACTGTCGGGGCGTGGTCAGCCTTGCTTTCGGAGTTACCGATGGGGCGAGGCGGTGATCAAGCTCAAGCCACAACATCCCAAGGTGACCCGAAGCACCGTGTAAGCCTCCGCCCGACAAAGATCCCGACCAGCCCGACATCCTACATTCCTTAATGGAATGGCATAATCTATAGATGCTCTCGAGGCCACCACTGGTCAGAAACCAAGGAAGGAGGCCGCTGGAACTTCCGGACCAAGGCATACTCGCGAGCCGCCCACGGACGTGAAGGCAGTTACGTATCAGGACACTTATACGGAAGCACTGCTCTCTCACTCCGATATGTTGAGAGACTATGGTAGACAAACCAGGAACTCATAGCCATAGGGCAACCTTATCTGCCGATAAGTGATTTCGTCCCTCCATTAATGCCGCCCACCATGGGCAAATATGCTGGCCATCCGGCCCCATCTCATGACACTCATTCTCGTATCGCTCACGGCGAGGAGCGGGTAGTCATTCAACCACAGCGGGCTCATTAAAGGAAGTCCATCCACACTCTCTTAGGCCCGAGTCATGACAAACTCGATGTGGCACCAACACGAGAAATAAGCATTTAGCATAAGTCCCCCCCCAGCGTAAAAGCTAGGCGGAGGAGAGTCAAGGCGACTCTCGTCACCGATCACGAGGTCAAGTCGGAGGAGTTTCTTAAAACTCCGGCTCGGGCACACTCGAAGATCAGTCGTGACTCCAAAAGCGAGTTAAGGGCCTAGAAAGCCAAAATCGAGAAAGGAAGACAATCTTTCTGCGAGAACTGCATGTTCGACTAGATCCTCAGCAGCCAGCGCGAAAGGGTTCACTTCCTGTTTTGGAGTTACTCGGAGATGACTTGCCCTTATGGTGGCTATCATCCATCAGAAACAAGGTCTCCTTTGCCACCAAGAATCGATCCGTATGGTGCATCGCCTTTGTTGGCGCCATGCAGGACAAGGCATCATCGTGGATCGAACACGCCACCAAAGTCAATCTCTTCTCGGCCCAACCTCCAGGCCATGTTCATTGCTGATTTCAAGTCGGCCGGTCAGCCAAAAAAGTAACGAGGCGGTTGATGTGATCTAGCCAAGAAGGCGAAGAAGCGACCCATTATATGCACCATATATGCTATTGGGCTTGAAGAGAACAAAGATAGGCTTGGATGAATTATTTTAGTTATTGAACCTGAATTATATATTTTTTTCAATATTTGCATTAGTCTTTATTCCATAATTGTCTTGTGGGCATGATGAACTGAATTAAGCCCATCAAGCTTAGGGTTGGCGCCATTTTGGAGGTGGGAATTCTCCCACATTACTTGGGAGATTTCTAGTCTTTTACTTTATAGCCTATATAAAGGCATTCTACATACATTATTGAACAATGAATCAGATTATTATTTTGAGAGTAAATTTGCTTCTAAAAAGTCGACTAAGGGCCTATTTGTTAAATCTGAAGTCTTAAGTCTGAAATTTGAATACATTAAGTAACTGCATGATTTAAGTGTTGAAAGTGATTACCTTTGTTTGATAACACTATAAAAGCGAAATTTGTTTTTTTTTTGAAAGTTTTATGTAGACATATTTTGTTTATATATATATATATATATATATATATATATATATATATATATATATATATATATATGCTACCTTGCCGTTAAAAATATAAGTCATCCTCTGATTTATATTTGTCCACAATATAATTAATTCTACATTACCAATGAGCGTTTATTACCATTTTCTCTATCTTACCCTAATTTATTATCAATCCAACTACTTTTATTACTTAACAACTATTGCATTAATGATAGTCAAGAGGTATTTTAGACATTAACCTTCAAATTTATGATATTCAACCATGATATACCAAACCCGCCAGCGATCTTACGAATCCATGGTTAACCCGACTGGGAGAGCCAGCAGTATGATAGGGTCCTTGGAACCGTCGTCCCGCAAGAATGTAAGTCGGCACGAGACGAAGAACGGCCTAACTCAGTAATGCCCGCTTTAAACCAAGGATTGGGGGTGAGCCCGCTGCTTTCAATCTGCATTCCGTCACACCGGACCCTGCCCATACATCAAGGCAATCACGACTCAAGTATGAAAAAGGCAAGACAGACCCAACGTGCGGCTAGACATTGGACCCACTCCAAGCGAGGCGCGCCTTGGTGTGATCGACTTAGTTATATTATGTCGCACTTAATTATATCAAATCATACTTAATTAGGTCTTGTCCTCATTAGCTCAATCGTCATTAGTCCGCTGCCTATAAATAGGGCAACTAGATTAAGCAGACCCAACTCTGCCAAATTGTCGACTTCAACTTCGTCTTCTTCATGTGTTGAATCCGACCACCATTATTCATATAAACCACCGCTCCACACCGGAGAAATCAACTATAATCGGCTAGATATCCACTTTAAAAACAACATTACCGATATTGTGATATTTAGAAATGATATCAAGCCAAACTTTCTTTGTCTGTGTGTGGCATACAACATTACTTATATTTTTGGACGGAGGTAGGGTGTATGTATGCTTGTGTGTGTATATATATATACACACCTCATAATATAAAAGATAAAATGTATTACCTATTTTAAATTAACATAAATTAAATTGATATGAAATACGAAATCTATTAGTATTTCTATTTTTCTAACAAAACAATCAAAACAAAATGATACAACGCATCTTAAATCAATAATTATGGTGATATGATTCAGTGATTGATATTATTCATATCTTAATCAATTTTTTTCTAGATGTTATATCTTAATCAATTGAGTAAGAATATACTATGTCACTTTGTTGTTAATATTTTGTTATTTAATAAATCAATTTCAAAATATAATTTTTATCAAAGTAATTATTTTAATATAACTAGAAACAAATTGCATACAAGAGTTTAGTTATTAATTGTGTGTGGACGTTCAAAAAAAAAAAAGTATTGTGTGTTGAGAATGATAAAAGAAGTTAAAAATACATAAGAGAAACTCACAAAAAAAAAATCAGGTAAAAGAAATAAAAAATGGAAAAACGGTGATGGATGCAGTAGTGACATACGTGTGGCGTGAAATGAGGAAATGGCGAGCGACTTTGTTTTCAGATATAAGTGGTTGAAGTATGGCTGAAAACTTTTTAATTTTACATCTATAATTAGGTGGCAATAAACATTATCAAACACCTTTTAATTTGTATAAATATTATCAAACACCTCTAATGCTAACTACCTCTTAATATTCTTACATAGAGTCTTAATTTGTTTACTAAGCAGTACCTAAGAACTTTTTATTTTATCGACTTGCGAGTGAGTGTTCTTTTACCGTCGTAGAGAATCTGGCGCCAGCGAATCGGCGTTATCGGCGAAGCGTTGTAGTATTCTTGAGTCTAGATCGTAGATTGGATTTTCCCTAGCTTCGCCATTGATCCTTAGGAGGTTCTGGGCAGCGTCAACCGTGTTTCCGACCGAAATCACCTTAGTTATTAGTAGGCTTATGACTAAGGTATCAAATATCTAATTTTATTTTGTTTCTTATTTCAAATTATACTCAGAAAAAATCCTTATTTGCTTACTTTTCGTTCCCCACCCAAGAACATCCCATACATCTTCAAATCTTCATCCTACCCAAACAATTCTTCACCTTAATTTTCTTCAACCAAAAACACCCCCCAAACCCCATCAAGAACATCAAAACGAACCCCTACCATCAATAAACTAATTCTTGACTTCAAGAACCCAACTTTTCAACCAAGAAACCTAATCTTGATTTCAAGAACCTAATTTTGCAAACCTGTTTTGTATCAGTTCGTTCCATAACCAAAACACCTCAAAGCGATCCGAAATGTTTACCACACCTAAATCACCTGTTATCCACAATTTATCTCTTGACCCCATCTCTGAATTCCCAGCTGGTCATATTCAAAATTGCCCCACATCGTTGAGCATCTGTCTGAAATTCTGCAGCAATAGATTTGTTTAAGATTGTGATTTGAGTGGGTTAATCAGCTCAAATCCCCTCAAAATCTATGGTCTTATAGAACATTGGCTGTTTTACAACTTTCGTCTTTTGAGTTTTCCAGTTAAGTAATAGTTTGATCACAATCTGCACCGTAAGTCAACTTCTTTGTAAACACTGTAAATTTTTCTGACATCATATTTAGGGTTTGGTCATTATTACGATTTATGCGAGAGGGAATTTTTACGGTGAGCATAAGGGTGAGTGAAACACGAGTTGTGAGGATATAAATATTTGCTGATCCTATCATGGCTTGTGACATCTTTCGCACACATTTCTTCGTTCAAAAACAAACAAACAAATGAGTTGTGCACATGAGTTGTGCATTGATCACCACGAGAAGAATAATTTAGTTAGCATTGAGGTGGTTAATGAGTTGAACTTACCCGACAATGGCGCATCCTTTTCTTTATTACATTGTTTATGGAAGTCATAAAGTGCGAGCCACAAAACTAGCATGGGTTCGCATTGACATTGAAGGTTATAAAATTACCATATAATGTGTCGTGTTGCCATTGAGAGGTGAAGATCTGATCTTAGGAAATTTGTGGTTATCAGTTTTATGGTAAGGCGTCATTCGTCCAGTACTCAGTATTATTTTTATGGTTCCGTTTCCGGCTAGAAGTATATCCTTGAATTGCTACCTTCTATGCATGAGTGTGATCTCAAGATTGCGGAACCCGACACAGTGGAAAAGGAAGGAAGTGAGAGTCACGATATACAATTGCAAGAAGGACATATTATTGATGATTTGAAAAACGAGGAATGTGAAATGATTTTTCCTCCAAAATTCGTGGAAGAATTTTTGGGGGATGTCAATGGAGAAAAATTAGTGGAGACAATTGAAGAGTCACTTGAGGAAAAAATACTCAATGAGAGAAGTGAGAATGTGGAGGAGATTGATGATGCACATACTTCTCAATTTGTTGATAAGATGTCTGAGGAATCGATTGTGGAGAAAGAAGAAGATTCTATGTTATTAAATTCTTGTTCGACTTTGTTGAATCTTAACTGCAGTACATAGAGATTATCAATTGAGAAAGCTCATTGCCTATGGTGGTTCTTGATCGTGATCACATTAGTAGCAAGCAGGAGCACACTTATTGATTCCATTTTCGGAGATTATTGGCACTTATTCGGTGGGACTTGCTATCGGTAGTATTTTGTTCCGCCATGACCGTTATCCACGGAGTTTATGAAATCGAAGTCCATTTATTATCTTTGATTCATTTTGAGGCATGACTTACGCAACAAAGCATGCCGTTGATGAGAATTTATTTATTCGGCTTCGTATTTACCATTATTCGTTTGGTGATCTTTTGTCTTTGTTCAAGTTTATTGGTGATGGTGCTCGATTTTATGGCGTCCTATTGATTCGAGGGCGAATCCTTTCCAACCGGGAGGAATGGTGTGATCAACCCAACAAGGTGAAGAAGCGACCCATTAGATGCACCATATATGCTATTGGGCTCAAAGAGAACAAAAATGGGCTTGGATGAATTATATTTGTTATTGGACTGATTTATATTATTTTACATTATTTGCATTAGTCTTTATTCTATAATTGTCTTGTGGGCTGAGGAACTTAATTAAGCCCAACAAGCTTAGGGTTGGAACCATTTTGGAGGTGGGAAATCTCTACATTGCTTAGGAGATTTCTAGTCTTTTACTTTGTAGCCTATATAAGGCATTCCACATACATTATTGAACAATGAATCAGTTATTATTTTGAGAGCAAATTTGCTTCCTAAAAAGTCAACCAAGGCTTTTATTTTATCACTTGCAGTGAATGTTCTCTTCGTAAGTAGAGAATACACCCTTCCGCGAGCGAATCGGCCTTTCGGCGAAATGTTGTAGTATTCTTGGCCCGGATCGTAGATTGGATTTTCTAGGACTAGGTTCCCTAGCTCTCCATTGATCCCTTAGAATGTTTCTGAGCAGCGTCCGATCGTGTTTCCGACCGAATCACATCACCGGTCAGCCAAGGGGTCGGCTAGTCGACTCGAAGCTCTATGGCGATTCATCAAAGTTCTGATTTAACGAGTGCGAGCGATGAAGTAGTCATGACCCGACATAGAGCATCTGGAAAGAGTCACCTCAAATCTAAATTCATTTGTCCGGCGCATGGAAAATCTTCAAGAGATTCTTTCATTTTCTAGTGGATTGGCGCCTCGAGTTCGTTCCTTCATGACAAAGGAAAGGATAGAGGATGAGCCCAACCCGCCTAAGTAAGGGCCGGCCAAAATAGGGATATCAAAAAGCCTAAAAAATTCAAGGAAAAGCGCTTCACCCCTCTCAGCGCTCCGATCGAACAAATCATGAATGAGGCGAGGATCATCTCCTCAATCCTCGACCAATGAAGCATGACCCGTAGGGAGGCGTGATATGTCCAAATATTACGGGTATCATCATGATCTCGGGCATCTACCGACTCTGCCATATTTTGAAAAGAGATCGGAAGTTGATTGCCCGTGGGGTTTTGGACAAATATAAATGGGCGGGGATAACACTAATCGAGGCAATTCCCAGCCCGTCGAGCGAAGAGAGCAATGTTATAAGCGGCGACCCTCGGCAACAATCGACTCAAGAGTCAAATTTTCTCTCTTAACAAGAATTTTGATAATCCAACCGTCTTGTGCGGGTACAAGGAACGATCTCATTCACTTGTAGCGGTGGTCTCATTATTGATCTATTGATGAGCGGTTGTCGTGTCGACTTTGGTTACAATGCTCTAGTGCGACTTTTGGTGAAACACGGGGCACTGTAAAGACATCTTATTCTCACGATTGCTATAAGCATCTTGGCTTTCATGACTCACATCTCCGACGCGTCATGGCACGCTTTGAGGCTTGATATGACGGCGGTACAAGTCAAGGCGCCATCGAGCTTGATTTGAGTGGGCGGCAGCGAGGCCTTACATAAGCGAAAGGTAAAATTTCTAGTCATCGATCTTTATTCAATTATAACATGATCACAGGAATCCCGGTAGAAGTGGTCGCGATTTGGTTCGGTACCGTTAATGGCGTCATGGCCCGAACCGAAAATGAGGGTTATGGTTTCCATCACGTCCGTGGAAGATGAGCGAGGTGTTGAGATGATTGATTTTGCCCATCTTGTATTGACCTATAAGTTTGAGTGATTAACCATCCACCTCGCTCTCTTTTTCAGGCAATGTCGGATAACCGGGGTGATGAAGCGAGATCTAGCGGTTCCCGCAGCCCAGAGGAGCCTGCTGTTCAAAATGTTGTGGCGTAACATGGCGCTATATTCGAGCAATTTGAAGGACTAGTAAATCATTCACCAAAATTTGGGAGGATGACGGCGAGAGAGAGTTTGATAAATTGCTATAGGTGGTGGCCCGTGAGGGCGAGGACCCTCAACCCGTAGCTGAAATCCTTCTACACCCACTCCACTTAAACCCAGACTATCGATTTCACTATTTTAAGAAAACAAGTCCCGGATTGGTTACCAAGATGCCCAAGATCTTATATTGATGCATTTCGATTCCATGCTCAGTGGGCTATGACCTCCTTTCGACCCGTTTTTTGTCGAATTCATGGAGGCGGTTGAGACCATGCCCAATGATCTTGCCTTGGAAGCTGTTTGGGTTATATCAGCGTTCATTGATGAGCTGTGTTCTCGGATTCGAGCGGACCCTTACCACCTTTGGTCATTATTTCTTGTCTCCGTCAAGGAGAAGCTGAACAAGTTCGAGGTGAGGGGTTTGTCCTCAAAGAATAAACTAAAGTTGTTTTATAAGCCATCCTTTAAGGTTAGAAGTGGAGCCATTGATGCTTACTTCTTGAGTCTCAAGTCGGGTGGTACATTCGGGAGGTGCGTATCGAAAGTTGCCAAAGTGTCTAATCTTTTGAAGTTGAAGAAAGTGTCGGAGTTCTTTGGAGAGGATCTCCGTTTCATAGTTGAGGTGGAGAGACTCACAGGTTGGGATCACGATGAACCAAACCCAAGCCCATACCTTTAAGCTGGAGGATACTCGGTATGGGAGGCGTTATAATACCATGTCTAGGATTACGAGGCCCGGTTGGAGCATGTGCGGCCTTTGGTGGGAGTCGTCGATTATATCGATCCCGGTTGGTTTGCTTCTTGCCATCGGGCGAGTTTCCCTCTTGAATGTATTATTTTTGAAGGGTATCGAAGTCGGCGTGGACTAATCACAGTAATTGCATCGCTTTTTTGCTTTTCTTTGCTTGTTGAGCCTCGATAATATTTCTTTAGCGTAAATTTGCCTTGTTTATAGTGTTAGGGCTTACTACTTTTTTGTACAAAACTGGATATTGACTAATACTGAAGATGTTACTCAGAACTGAATAAGGTAAGTTTGCTGAGGGTTATAGACTCGGTTGACATATCTAGAAGATGAAGAACCGAGGGAACAAACTCGATGGATGAAAAGCTGAGTCCTGAGACTCGATTATTGAAGAATGAAAAGCGAGGAGTTCAAACTCGGTTATGAAGATTAAAGCGAGGCTGTAAAGTTAGAATTCGAGGTAAATGCATGTGATGGCTGAATTGACTTATGGATCTTGTATGAATACTAAGAATCATAAGGACAATGATATTTTAGATGATTTATTAAGGATATGGTGTACTCTGAGTTAAGTCATATGAAATCGGATGAATAGAGTACTAAGTTTTGAAGAGTAAAAGCTTCAGTTAATGCTCCAAGTCAACTTGACAAGCGATAAGCTGACATACTCAGACTAAAAGCTGATCAAGATACTCGAGTTTTAAAGTCGATCATCAAGGAAGTGAACATACACTTGAGCGTTACAAATCAAAAATATTATTGGATGAAGCAACGACATGTTAGAGCGGTCTTTGACATCACGAAAATATAGCCGTTGATAGAATTCAAATTCAAGCAAGATGAGCGTTGGACCTCACTATAAATAGAGGACTTGGCATCAAGGATAAAAAACACAACAACACTAGAATACAAGTATTATTGTGCCTAAGTCTTTGTTCATACTGAATTGCTATCAATCTTTGCGCTTAAAAAAGATCATATCGAGAATTCTTGAGTGTTCAAGCTACAAAGACTCAATCAAGAATCCGACACTTAGAAGAACCACAGAGAGAATCAATTTATTGATTCTCATTAACTGATTTTATCAAAGGTTTATTTGTGAAGCAATCTGGTTTAGGATTTTCCAAGGACAATTGTTGTTGTGATCGAGGCGGTGTGTTTGTGGTGGAGGTGGAGAAGAGGCAATACAACCGCTAAGGACCAGTGTTTCAACTTGGTTACCAAGCGGCAATCACATCCCGAATGATGTAATATCATTTGGATGGATCATAGATCTACCGATTCTGTGGCATTGGAAAGTACAAGATCTAGATACGGTCAGCAAAATACGTAAATATAATAGATCTAAACCTCACGAGGGGTTAGATTACCAACCTTTTATAGTGCAAAATGCCAGAACAAGGTCTATCTAATCCGAGCTAGTTGAGAAGCCAAAGTCTTCCAGCGTGTGTCTCTATGCACCACCGAGGTGGATGGTGTTTCAAGCCGCCCGGACCTCCTCGATATGATACCTTAGAAAAACCCGAAGTTTTCTAAAACTCAAACCCAAGTATATGAGCCAAAAATCTAAGCTCAATACTTCCAATATGTCGAAAATATGTGTTCTAAAAGGCTTGGGAGAACTCTCTTTTATATAGGAAGTAATCCTTGTCCTCAAGATTTTATAATTAATACAAAATCAATTATAATAATCTATTAAATAAAAGATACTCTAAAATAATCTAGAACCAATCTAGAATATTTAAGGATCAATCTAATATTTTCCTTAATTAATCATTTAACAAATAAATAATTAATTACTTGTATCATATAATTATCAAGAAAACTAATTTCTTTCTAATTACTTAATTAACTAAAATCGGCCATAACCCTTGAAATATGAGGGCCACACGCATTTTAGACATATTGAGCAGTCACGAAAAATATCTTTTCCAGTGTATTTAAGCATCTAGTCACTAAACAATTAATCAGCATGCTCTATTAAGCGGTCAATCCAACTATTTAATATTAATTGAGGTGAAGCGGCGAGAAAACATATGCTATGTTAGGAGCCACGTCGAGGACCATTGACCCGTATTGATGCTTCTACAATAAATTGAATAAAATTATTAAATCGAGACCGAACAATTATATTCAATCTATTAATTCGGGATTACACCACCGTAAATGACAGGCTGAACTACTGCGAATATAGATAACTTACACTAAACTATGAGTGAAAGTGTCGCTTGATATAATCATTGCATCACGGATAAAGCCTCCATATTGTTCGTTACGATTGGGATATCTCCGTAAACCCTTCTCGAAACCTCTTATCCTTATTTACCATTAACCCACTAGTGACCAAATAGTACATAACTAATATAATATGAGCTGCGTGCATCGGTGAGTTTCTAGAGTTTAACAAATAAGAGGCCATGCATGCTGCTTCCCGAGGAAGGAATGGATTCCCTATCTGTGATAGCGCACGGACTACTCACTAATTCGAGAATAGAGCCAGCAGAAGTGTTGGACCACATCTTCTAAAGTGATCTTACTAACACATCAAACTCTACCTAGTCTAGCGGTGCTTTGTGATCACCTCGAGTTGAGATTAATCCACATATGATCATCTTGTGATTCGATAAGACTTCTGATCATGGAATTATATCGAGAACTCAATCAAATTGGTCGATACTATATCATTATCATCGTATATAAATGCCCCACTAGGTACCACTATTACCGGCGATCCGGAAGGTATCAGGACCTAAAGTGTTACAGGCGCATTATTTAGCAAATTAATCTTGAGACACGTGCCAGTTAATAAGCGCTCTGGACTAAGTTAATTTTAAGTACATCTCACTAACTCGATCCTCTTGTGTATGGCCATACCTTTGAGTTATGTGATTACATAAGCAGTACTTAGGGTTTTATTAGTGTCTTAATTATAAGCATACATGCATATAATAAGAAGAATTATACATCCTAAAACAATTATATAATTGTCTTCCGGGCACTTACACACTAACAATCTCCCACTTGCACGAAGGCAAGTGCATTAGTGTTTAGAGCACTCCCCTTTATATCTATATCTACAACATTCTCCCACTTGCTCAAAACAAGTGAGACATATCCCAAATTCATACCCTCAAAAGCATCTAAGTAATTCATCCTTCCAACCACGACCGGAGTGTGCATTTGTGAGGTAGGTCGAGTTACCGGCCAGCGTGCCTTAGAATCGAATACCCGTGTGACTCGGTACAACTTGATCAGGAGTGAGTTGGAACTTGATTCAATCTTTGGGATCGAAGCGTAAGCCTTTCCATCAATCTGGTGGTATGATTTCAATATGCTTTGACCTCTAGTGATTGCAAAATCCTTATGAGCTACCTCTCCAATGTTTTCACAATGAAGTGGTATAAACTACTTGGATAATACTTTATCATATGAGTAAACCACGAGACTAGATCGATGTAACGATCATCCTCAATCGACCTAAAGCCAGAATTAGTGTTATCTATATATTCTAGTTTGCACTGAATATACTAGCATATCACTAAACATCCCATTTAGTATTCATTCGCATGTTTAGACAAGCATTCTGAGAGATAGGGTAGACTACATCGTTGAATGTTGCATTCCTCTATGCAAGAACATCTTAACCATTGAGATGGATGAATGGGATTGCCAATTGCTTATTTTAGAAATTGAAGTCGGTCAAATTCTTTGAAAATAGCCCGATGGCATGTTAGGCTCGACTTGGATAACACACCCGTATTTGTTTCCAGCAGTTTCGATGTTACCATTCACAAACACTAATCTACATACTCTTTACTAATATTGATGCCGAGTCTCTGAAAGACTTATCAACATTACGGTCAAATCGACATATTAAAATATGGCTTTGAAATGACCTAGAGGTTTGCTTTAATCCCGAAAGGATATAAGCTATGGCGAGGCATCTGCCAAAGGTTCTTCTGAATAAATTAAGATACCGTTAGTCTACTTAAAAGGTCTTAGGAATCACCCTATTTTTACGATTTATAGCGAATGCATTATTTGTTCTTTGCTAAAACCATACATTACGAATGAGTTTGATTCCGTTGTTAAACAAGGAAGTCTTGAGGAATCACCCCTATTCCCGCTTTTATGAAATCAAGCAAGGCTGAGTGGTAAGAGATCACGGTCTGGTTAACTCTTTTACACTTTTTAGGGAATCACCCACTAAATTACTCGACTTTGCATTGAAAGTTAAACCTTCTATTCATTCGACTCTTCTCCGTGTAGTTCCAATTACTCTCACTGGGCTGAGATACTCGGTGGTTCTACAAGGAGTTTCAATAGATCTGGAGTATCAAACTCCATTCATAGGGTTATGGCTTTTAAACCAACCTCATGATCAGAATCTACTACAGACCCACAAGGACTATAGGTCATCAATGCCTTTTATAGACCGTAAGGTCTACACAATGGGTAATGGACAAACCATACTCCCATTCGTTTGAGGTGGATCGATATGCTAATCTAGTTTAGTAGTTGTTATTAGTGTTATCACCAACTGCCGGTGTTGGATGTGAACTGAACAAATTAGTTAGTAACATCTTGAATACAAATACTTCAAGATCTAAGGTTGTTATTTATAGACTCTATCAGACCGAGTTTGACAGTATAACCGTCATTCTATGATTTTTAGAGTTTTATAACCAACCTTTACTCAATGCATTAAGATATTTCACGACACGAGCGTGTGCAAAAATTCGATCCTACCTTCAAGCACTAAATGCTAAATGTCTATATTTATGGAAGTGGTGTGAACCGAATTCACTCCTTATCCACAAATGTGTAGGCATCTTTTAGGTAGACTTCTCGGTTTTCATTACAAGCGTAAACCGTTATTTTGCAACCAATATCTTAAATGAGTTACGTGACGTATCATAGCACATCAATAACTATATAAAGGCAAATTTATGGGTATCCCTTGGTGAAAACATT